>CM019071.1:89945534-90389404 GCA_009667805.1 Leptobrachium leishanense
CCAAAAATTCAGTGGGAGGGGGGCAAAAAGGGGGTTGAATAATTTTATCAGTATACCTATATTTCAAAAACCAAAGATGTTACAGGTGTGAAATTTGGTATTTGCAATCTTCGTGAAAAAAACCCAAACATGTGTTTTGCCATTTTCCACAAATCCAAATAAGGGGGGGGGGGTCGAGGGAAAGGGGTCTGAATACTTTTATCAGTATATCTATAGTTCAAAAACCAAGATGTTACAGGTGTGGAGTTTGGTAATTACAATCTTTTGAAAATAAAGAAACACGTGTTTTACCATTTTCCAAAAATCCAAGTGGGAGGGTAAAAAAAAGGGGGTGAAAACTTTTAAACCGGATACCTACATCTCAAAAACAGAAGATGTTACAGACGTGAAAATTGGTATTTAGATTTGTCTTGAGAAACAAAAAAACACCTATTTTACCATTTTTCACAAAGCCAGTGGGAGGGGGAAAAAAGGGGGGTTGAATACTTTTATCAGTATACCTATATATCTAAAAACCAAAGATGTTACAGGTGTGAAATCTGGCACTTACAATCTTCTTGAAAAATAAAAAAACACATGTTTTACCATTTTCCAAGAATCCTACGTGGTGGGTGATAAAAGGGGGGGGGTGAATACTTTTCAACTCTTCACGGTGTGGATAGTCCGTATATACCTCAGAAGTGAGCAATATCATAGCATAATTCCGTTTAAGTGGCCGAAGGAAGAAAGCACTGGGAGAAAAAGTACTCACATGTTGAAGAACCTCCGGTGGTTCCGTAGAAAAGGCAATAGACCACTTTCCAGGGGGTCTCAACCTGTACCACCTGTACCACCATATAATCAAGCGTGGAGAGGTTAAATACGAATAGAATTTATTTTAAAAAAGGATTTAAAAAGATAAATACATGTGGGATCCGACTGAAGAAGCTTACAGTTCTTGGTAAGGGAAACGCGTCTCGGTGATTCCCACATGTATTTATCTTTTTAAATCCTTTTTTTAAATAAATTATATTCGTATTTAACTTCTCCATGCTCGATTATATGGTTATACACCCTTTGCCTATCCGGTATTTACTCGCTGTATATGGCAAACTAACACACCGGACCGTATCCAGCTAGAGGTTGAGACCCCCTGGAAAGTGGTCTATTGCCTTTTCTACGGAACCACCTAAACAGGAGGTTCTATAACCTGTGAGTACTTTTTCTCCCAGTGCTTTCTTCCTTCGGCCACTTTAACGGAATTATGCTATGATATTGCTCTCCTCTGAGGTATATACGGACTATCCACACCGTGAAGAGTCTCCTATTTTTTCCAACCGGTGGGAGGAAGAATCTCTACGATTGATGGGAGGAGTCCCCCAAAGTGACTCAACTGTGTTTATATTCGAGCTATACAGCTCCAGACTTGTGAGTTTTTTCCTCTATATGATTACATAGTCTATATATATATATATGTGTAGCGCTGTTTAAAACTCTGTTGCTGTATTGCTCATTTTTGGCCACCAGAGGGAGACAAGCGCAATGTAAACTAATACTGGACACATTGGGACTACGTTTTCCAGCATGCTTTGGGGCAGAGACAGGAAGTGGGTGGGGAAGGAGGAGAGGACATCCGCAGCCTCGTGGAAGGAGAGCCAGTGTGAGACGAGGAGTGAACAGAGTGAGACGCACGTGAGACTGTAAGCGATTGTAGCCAGGCCGGAGAGCAGGCACTGCCTTGTCGACGCTGGGGATCGATACAGTGACTTGCCATAGACCCAGTAATCCACCGCTGAGAGGTTTTACACAGACACAGAGTTGCAGATTGGACCCCGAGTTAGGAGACCGTGATGATCCACTGGGAGTGCAGGCAGTAAGCTGTAAATCTTGTTGTAAAGACAGACAAGCAAGAGAAGCGGATCCGGTGGCACAGAGTCCCAGCATAATTCAGCCGAGAGATGTCCTTGATCGGGCAGCGGAACAGATTGTCTGGCGGATGGGTGAGAGGCCTCCTAGGCCACAGTTAAAGTTTAACGAAGCACAATGCAGCACTGCTAAAATCTACAGGGCCCCAGCATGACTAGTCGAAGATTTATTAAATCCATTCACTGGCCAGTTGAAACATAGTACCCGGGTACCTGAGCTCACACACACACACTTTTTGGGACATAACCTGCACGGGACATACACTCCAGAAACGAAGGGGTTAAACTTTTCTTTTACCACTGCGTGTTTCCCGCATTACGAAATCCTGTTTTCCATCTACCGTGCTTACATTATATATGCCGCTTTATTGAGACCAGTAAAGTATATAATTTATAAAATCCACAACAGTGCTGGTGTATATTTATTCCCTAGTGCGGAGAGACTAACCCGAGGTTAAATTTAGCGGCTCCTCCGGGAGTGAGCGCTACACGTGGGGGCTTGTTTCCGGGATACAGTCTCTAGAAAAACCGCATTTAGAGGGTTAAATATGGATCCAGACACTGCTGCCAAATGGTGTGAGGAGCAAAGTAGTCAGAGTTATGCATAGTCATGGATATTCCTGCAGACACTTGGGCCGAAGATCGGATTCGCCGGGCCGTGGCCGAGCTGACACCAGATCATCGGGGGTTAATTCTAGACATTAAAGCGAACCCAGATACCTCTCACACGTATGTTCTTTTTGAGTGGAGAAGGGGTGTTCCAGCGTGCTTTCAGGGCGCGAGCATGAAGCTGACAGATGAGGTGGAAGTTCAACTGATTCAGCCAAGTGCGCCACGTGACGACCCCGCGAGTATTCCCACGCCCAGTCCACTGGCCATGATCGGGCCTGAATTTATAGTGGCTATTGGAGATTTGCTGGCTAAATGTCAAAGAACAAGCCCTCCACACACTAACTCTGGTTATCAACGGTTGAGAAATTTTACAGGAAACGTACCAACTCCGGTGGGAGAAGAAACCTTCGAAGAATGGGTAGAACAGGCGATGCAGGCTCTGGATGAGTGGGACGTCCCTGAAGCACAGAAGAAGCAAAGGATTACTGAGAGCTTAAAGGGACCTGCGTCAGAGGCTGTCAGAAACCTAAAATTGAGTAAACAAGACTGCACTGCTTTAGATTACCTAAACGTATTACAGGAAGTCTATGGGCGAACAGAAAAGGCCGCTGAGCTCATGTACCAGTATGAACATACCTACCAACGAAAAGGTGAGAAAATGACTGAATACATGAGGCGCCTAGATAAGATTCTGCACCAGATACTTCTTAAGAAAGGGGCCGAACCAGCCACGATAGATAAAATCCGAATGCAGCAGATATTGAGGGGCGCTCAACCTCTAGATCCGGTGATGCTACAGCTGAGAACCAGAGAAGGTAACCGAGAGTTGAAATACCTGGAACTGATTCGAGCTGTTAGAGAGGAAGAGGCTCTGCTAGAGGAAAAGTCCTTAAGGAGAGGAGAAAGAGCTTACGCACAACCAGTAAGGCATAACGAATATTTGCTAACTGAAGATGATTCGTCGGACACCTATGGATCTGAAGTTGACGGACAAGAGCATCTGCTAGTTCCTATATCCACAGAGAGAAATGCCAAAGAACCAACCTTTCCTGCATATAGTGAGTTACACAAAACCGTTAAGAAGGTACAAGAAGCACAAGCTGAGCTGAAACAAGAACACACTGATCTGTGCCGAGTACTTCTGAAGGTGGCATAGACACAGACTGATATGCAGAAGTTCCTTACTGATATGCGGACAACTGGAGTTGCTGTGGCGTCTGGCCAGGGTCCTTCAACCGAATCACCACCAGCAAGTGCGCCTCCATTCTCAAAGAAGAGATGTTTTAGTTGTGGGGAAATGGGTCATTTCCGAGCACAATGCAAAAACCAAAAGTCTGAAGGAAATAGGGTAGAAGGGTTCCTAAAAGCCTTGGAAGGGCTGCTATCTACCTCACCAGCGGGAAACGCCAGAGGGCCCAAGTGAAGGAGCAAACTAGGTGCCCAATGGTTGAAAACCGCTCCAAAAATCAAACCAGGACTGAAAGAGTTACTCCCTTAGCATCCGGTCCTACGTCATGGGGAAGCAATGCACATCCAAAACCTACACGGGCCAAGAAGAAGGCCAGGGTACAGCAAACGGGGTCTAAATTTCCTGCTGCTATAACAAAGTTTCCTGACCAGCTGATAGGCCCTTCTCCCATCGTTCCAATCCAAGTAGAGGGAGTCTACACCAAAGCTCTATTGGACTCAGGGGCTCAAGTGACATTGATCTACCGAGACTTCTATGAGAAGCACTTGAAGCACATACCTCTACAGAAATTAAAGGACCTTGAGATCTGGGGTATCGGAACTGAGAAACTTCCCTATGACGGATATCTACAGGTGAAGTTAGAGATCGGATCCGAAGTCATCGGACAGTCTGGGGGTTGTGATGCATTGGCCATTGTGTGTCCTCGGCCTTCAGGGGCCAACAGACGTTCGATGATAGTGGGGATGAATACTGATCTGGTGCGACGTCTCCTGATTCCTATAGTAATGGAAGAAGGTTGCACCAGAGGAGTACACCCGATGTTACGTTCAGTCTATCAGCGAATGGTCGAACAACAGAAGGCACCTGCCGAAGTGGGGCACCTGTGGAGATTGGGAGGAACAGAGAAGGTTCTGCAATCAGGAGAAGTGGCAAGTTTCCGGGCTTCAGTCAAGTTGAACGGATCACAACCGGGTCCCTATGTGGTACTGGAAACTGATTTCAATCATGGGAGTGAAGCCGGAGTAGAAGTAATCCCTGAAATAATCTCCACAAGAGCTTTGAAACGAACACGAGGAAGAGTCTCAGTTAGTGTATATAATGTGTCTGATTCTCCAGTGATCCTGAAAGCACGAATGCCTATTGGGCAAGTAGCGTCCGCTACGCCTCTCTCTCCTACCGATTTAGGAGGGGGAGTGAACAAAGAGATTCCAGCTGAAAGGTTCTATCCTAAGGACGCTCCCATCTCACCTGAATGGAAGAAACGTCTTCAGTCCCAGATCCTAAAGTGGAGGGACTTGTTCTCAAAAGACGAGTTCGACGTGGGCCTAGCTAAGAGTACCGAGCATCGCATTCGACTACAGGAAGATAAGCCGTTTCGAGAAAGGTCAAGACGAGACTTGGATGATCTACGAGAACAGTTGAATGAACTGCAAAGAACTAAGGTGATTCAAGAGTCCAGGAGCCCGTATGCATCTCCAATAATGATGGTTCGGAAGAAGAATGGTTCCATTCGTCTATGTATAGACTATCGCACACTAAATCAGAGGACCATTTCGGATCAATATGCCACTCCTCGGATAGAAGATGCCTTACAGTGTCTGTCTGGAGCAAAATGGTTTAGTGTACTAGACCTGCGAAGTGGGTATCACCAGATACCAATGCATCCTGATGACAAAGAAAAGACTGCATTCATCTGCCCACTAGGGTTCTTTGAAATCAACAGAATGCCTCAAGGCCTTACGGGGGCTCCAGCCACGTTCCAACGGTTAATGGAGAAGACAGTCGGAGACATGAACCTGATCGAAGTGTTAGTGTATCTGGATGACATTATTGTGTTCGGGAGGACTCTGGAAGAACATGAGCAACGGTTGGAGAAGGTCTTGAAGCGGCTCCATGAAGAGGGGTTGAAACTGTCTCTAGAGAAGTGGTCAATTCTGTTTACCTTCTGTTACATATCTGGGACATGTTGTTTCAGCAGAAGGCATTTCGACGGACCCTCGGAAGTTGGAAGCCGTAGCTTCCTGGCCTAGACCCCAAAATATTACCGAACTTAGATCTTTCTTGGGGTTCTGCTCCTATTACCGAAGATTCGTAGGAGGGTTTGCCAAGATGGCCAAGATAGCTCAACCACTGAACAAGCTCCTACAGAAGGAAGACTCAGAAGAAGGCCACAAGGCCTCTGATCGAAATTCATCGGCTCCAGGGCCAAGGAAGGCTCGAGAATCCATCCAAGAAGAATGGACTACTCAATGTGAAGGTGCTTTCCTGAAGCTGAAAGAGAGTCTAACTCAAGCTCCTGTCTTGGCTTACGCGGATCCTCATAAGCCGTACGAATTGCATGTGGATGCTAGCAGAGAAGGTCTAGGGGGAGTTCTATACCAGGAATATGGTGGATTGCTGAGGCCTGTAGCATATGTGAGCTGAAGTCTTACGCCTTCAGAGAAGAACTATCCTACCCACAAGTTTGAGTTCTTAGCCTTGAAAAGGGCGGTAGTGGACAAGCTGAAAGATTATCTGTACGGAGCCGAATTTGTAATAAAGACTGATAACAATCCTCTTACCTACGTTCTCACTACGGTGAAGCTGGATGCAACGGGACATTGGTTGTTGGCCGCTCTATCGCCCTGGGGTGAATAATCGAGATGCTGATGCTTTGTCAAGAAGACCCTACACTACGGAAAGGACTCAGTTAACTCCTGATGGGGTGCAAGCTTTATGTCAAGGAGTGGAGCGCCGGGTCAAGGGAGGGATTGAAGCAGAAGCCATAGGAGTTATGGCTGCGGCTGTTCCAGAGTTCTATTGTAATCCTACGCAGCTGGGGGGTGAAAGTTTGCCTACCTTCTCAAAACAGGACCTGAGAGCCGATCAGGCTAGAGACCCTTTGATTGCACTAACCGTGAAGGCCCTAACTGCGAACCAATGGGAAATTCTACTGACAAATTCCCCAGAAGGAGCCCGATTGGTATACAAAGAGTGGGAACGGTTGAAGATGTTGGATGGGGTGGTCTACCGAAGGGGCCCCTCAAACAATGCTGAAAAGACCCAACAGTTGTTCCTTCCCACCAAACACAGAGAGGGTGTGCTACGGTCGTTACATGACGACCATGGACATTTGGGTGCCGAGAGAACTTTTAAGCTAGTGAGAGACAGATTTTATTGGCCGTGTATGAGATCTGAAGTTGAAAGTTACTGTCATTCGTGCTTGAGGTGTATCCAGAGGAAAACCCTACCAACCCGAGCCGCTCCAATGAGCCACCTGCAAAGTCAAGGACCCATGGACTTGGTGTGCATTGATTTCCTGTGCTTAGAACCGGATGCTAGTGGGCAGGGAAATATTCTAGTAGTGACTGATCATTTCACGCGTTATGCCCAAGCTTTTTCTACGAAAGACCAATGTGCTCCTACGGTGGCGAAGTTTTAATGGAAAAGATTTTTGTTCACTATGGCCTGCCAAGGAGAATACACTCGGATCAGGGCAGAGACTTTGAGAGCAGGCTTGTTGGGCAATTGCTGGAACTACTAGGGATTCAGAAGACCCGAACTACACCATATCACCCTCAAGAGGATGCTCAACCAGAAAGGTTCAATCGCACGCTGCTCAATATGTTGGGGACATTGTTGAACAAAGAGAAGCAGAGCTGGAGTCGTCACATAGCTATGCTGGTGCATGCGTACAACAGTACGGAGAGTGATGCTACTGGATACTCACCGTACCGTCTTATGTTCGGAAGAGAAGCTTGATTTGCCGGTTGATTTGGCGTTTGGGTTATCTCTAGACCAGACGTCTGTAGCCTCTCATATAAATTATGTGGATAGACTTCGTAAGAATTTGGCCTCTGCGTTTGAACAGGCCCGTTTGACCTCAGGAAATCGGGAACAGAGAAATAAGCGAAACTATGACTTGAGAGTTCGGGTACAGGATCTACAACCCGGTGATAGGGTTTTATTGAAGAACTTGGGTGCTTCTGCAAGGCATAAGTTGGTGGATAGATGGAGTTCTCAAGTCTACATTGTCTGCAAGCAACTGCCGGGTTTGCCAGTTTACCAAATCCGACCGGATGGAAAGGCTGGGCCTCTTAAGAACTGGCACCGAAATCATCTGTTACCTTTTGAGGGAGGCTGTAAGGATACCAGTTAGAGACAAACTTTCTCTGCCAAACCCAACTGCTCCCCGCTTGACTCCAGTTACTCGGTCTCAACAGACACAGGTTGTCGAGGAGAGTGAAGGGGATAGTGAAGAAGGAAGTTTTTGTCTGGACTGGGTGCGCTCGCCAGAGCCTGAAGAGGTCATTCCAGTTCCCGAGGGGTGGGAAAGTAACCTGAGGCCTGATGCTCCTGAGTTTCAATTGGAAGTTCCAGAAACTTTAGAAATACCTGTAGTTCCTGAAAACGCATCCTATGATTACAGTTCTATGCCTTCACTGGAAGGATTATACTCTGAAAAGATGTCTGTTCCAGTTGTGGAAGAAAGAATCGAACCCATACCTGTAGTACTTCAACCTGAAGAGGAGCTGATTGAGCCTGAATCAAAGTGTTCTATCCGACCTCCCCAGAGACTTACCTATGACTCCCCAGGACATAGCACTGAAGAGGCTGTCACCACAGTGCGAAGGTTGCCCGAAGTGTCTGCTATGTTAGCTGAGGTAGTCAGGAGCATGAGTCAACTTGAGGATGCGTATCTGACCCATTGTCTATTTGCTGATGAACCTGTATACATTGCCTAATGTTATGTAATCATTATACCTCCTTGGAGAGACCCAAGAGTTCTAGGAGGGGGAGAGTGTAGCGCTGTTTAAAACTCTGTTGCTGTATTGCTCATTTTTGGCCACCAGAGGGAGACAAGCGCAATGTAAACTATACTGGACACATTGGGACTACGTTTTCAAGCATGCTTTGGAGCAGAGACAGGAAGTGGGTGGGGAAGGAGGAGAGGACATCCGCAGCCTCGTGGAAGGAGAGCCAGTGTGAGACGAGGAGTGAACCGAGTGAGACGCACGTGAGACTGTGAGCGATTGTAACCAGGCCGGAGAGCAGGCACTGCCTTGCCGACGCTGGGGATCGATACAGTGACTTGCCAGAGACCCAGTAATCCACCGCTGAGAGGTTTTACACAGACACAGAGTTGCAGATTGGACCCCGAGTTAGGAGACCGCGATGATCCACTGGGAGTGCAGGCGGTAAGCTGTAAATCTTGTTGTAAAGACGGACAAGCAAGAGAAGCGGATCCGGTGGCACAGAGTCCCAGCATAATTCAGCGGAGCGACATCCTTGATCGGGCAGCGGAACAGATTGTCTGGCGGATGGGTGAGAGGCCTCCTAGGCCACAGTTAAAGTTTAACGAAGCACGCTGCAGCACTGCTAAAATCTACAGGGCCCCAACGTGACTAGTCGAAGATTTATTAAATCCATTCACTGGCCAGTTGAAACATAGTACCCGAGTACCTGAGCTCACACACACACACTTTTTGGGACATAACCTGCATGGGACTTACACTCCAGAAATGAAGGGGTTAAACTTTTCTTTTACCGCTGCGCGTTTCCCGCATTATGAAATCCTGTTTTCCATATACCGTGCTTACATTATATATGCCGCTTTATTGAGACCAGTAAAGTATATAATTTATAAAATCCACAACAGTGCTGGTGTATATTTATTCCCTAGTGCGGAGAGACTAACCCGAGGTTAAATTTAGCGGCTCCTCCGGGAGTGAGCGCTACATATGTAATACACGATATTGCCCATTGGTGTTTTTTTCTCTCTTATCTCCCAATATGTTGGTTACGTGACCGGAGACTATATTTGATCACCATTTTGAGGATTTCTCCAGAGACTTTCATTATATAAAAAACTGGAAATTATATGCAATCTTTGCACTCCGAATGTACTGTGGTACTTATTTCTGTGTATGATTTCTATATGTGGGTGAGGGATACGCCCAACGGTGAGCTGCATTATTTATATTATTTTTTTTCTATTGCATTTTCCTTTTCTTCTATCGTGTGGTGTAACAATTATATTAGCGCCTATAACACTGTCGACCCGGTTCGGGCCATTTTTGTTAGTATTCATTTGTAGTGGGTCTGTTAATCTGTTATTAGTGACCCATCTGCTAAATCATTTTTTTTATAAAACTGTAATTGTTATTTAAAAAAATATTTGTAGACTCGTCTTGAAGCTAGTAGGAATTTGTCAAAATTTAAACTTGTAGTTATAACACATTCAAGATGTTTGCCTTTTCTTAATTTTCACCTTCTGACTAGTGAGACAGAATTTTTGTAAATGTAATCTGTAACAT
This sequence comes from Leptobrachium leishanense, assembly GCA_009667805.1. Lineage (NCBI taxonomy): Eukaryota > Metazoa > Chordata > Amphibia > Anura > Megophryidae > Leptobrachium > Leptobrachium leishanense. The sequence goes on from CM019071.1 coordinate 89,955,536, forward strand.
TTGCAGCCTAGGAGTGTAAAGATTAGAATAAAATTTTCAACTAGGAGGTGCGTGCGTATTTGTCCCCAGTCTTACTACTCCAGAGGCCACCATTCTTGCTGTGGGATGAGAGGTGAGTATCTGAAGTATGGGGGGGTTAGTTGGTGCTAATTGATTGTGCAGAAGTGGAATCAGTTAGCAACAGCTTCTAGCTGTGGGTAACTTTTTCGTTAAGCCCTCAGTGTGGTAATTAGCATTAGGACTTTGTAATACCTTACTTATTGTAACTCGAATGACTGATTGCGCTTCCCATGTTAAGTATAGGGTGCACAAAGTACAGTTAGCTTGCGCCAGCTAGCACGTTCACCAATGAGCTAACGTATTTAATAAACGGATTTAGCATTAGGGATATAATATAGGGGGCATGCGCTAAACTCACTTAACCTAGCGTTAATGCTCATATATCTGAGCGCTAACATTAAGATTGTAGTATGGCCCTTTATTAGTAGCTTCAGGTCAACATTACAAAATTACAATATGTAACAACAAAATACAGAGCAAGATTCCAATAGTCCCCTCACCCCACCTCATAAAACATGAATAAAAATTCAAAACCTACAAAGTCACAGTAACCATAGATTGATATCCCACTTATTTAGCTAGGGTCATTTCCGAAAAATCGTGAAAGGCCGAAAGGGGGACAAGTAGGGCAATATTAACTGGGCTAAGCTAAATAAAAGAAAGAAGCCTGCTCTTCAAGGAATGAATCCCACGGATTTATTTAGAGCAATAGGAAAAAATGCAACGTTTCGGCTCTTAGGCTTAATCATGCATGATCATCACGGTCTAAACTAAGATTAGCGTTTTGTATGTGTAAGTGTTAGCGCTAGGTTAGTCTAGCGCAGTGGATCCAACCGCAGTCCTCAACAGGCCAGATTTGAAGGATTACGTTGGAGAAATGCAGACTGAATCCTGCAATTACTGAGCAGCAGATCATATCACCTGTGCTGTGCTTCAGATATTTGTAAAACCTGACTTGCTAGGGGTACTTGATGACCGTGGTTGGGAACCACTGGTCTAGCGCATAACCAACATATTCCTGCCTCACGCTAAACCCGTGAAAAATCTGTTAGAAGAACTGGAGATAGCGTTTCATTCGCAAGCTTACTTACTTTTGCGTACCCTATACTTAACATGGCAAAAGATCTTGTAGGGATGTTGCGTTTCGGTTTTTCGGAATTTCGGATTTTCAACGATTTCCCGATTCGGGTCTTTCGATTGCGGCCGAAAAATCCAAAATTTTTTAGATCCGGAAAAAGTCGAATGCCGAAGTGTTTTTCCTGAACCGAATCGAAAAATTTTCGGAATTTCGAATGGACTTGAATGTGTCAAATCGAAATCTATTGCTTTGAACGAGAACAGACTTTCCGAAAAAACGAAAAATGTTTCTGTTCCCGGTAGCTTTGCAGAAAACAGCAGTGATAACTCCGATAAAGGGGTATTATACATACAGAATCTTTATTTCCAGGCATCCTAAACAAACACTTACAGTGTTGAAAAGATTCATCCGGATTACTCAGTCTGTCCCTTCATACGGTGTGAGAAGAGGGTAACTTCACTCCCATGCTGAGAGAGTGTGAGAAGCTGCTCTTCTGGAGAATTGGAATTCCTAATGGAGGGCTTTCTTCTTACCAGCATGCAAAGCACCTCAGCACCAATCAGACACATAGAACTGGTCACATGTCACAGAACTACATTTCCCTGAAGACATTGCCCTTAAAGGGATAGCTCTTAAACATTATAAAGCTGTCTCTTAAGGAGACAGTAGCCAATACTGACTATTCTCAGGCTGCTCTAGTCAGCACACTCCCCGCCTGGAATTATAAATTCCACTACTTACTAACTAAACTGTTAACGAAGATAAGATAATCAAGGCATATTATCAAACATGCAAACAATGAGTATACACAAAGCATGCAAAGCTTGGAGGTTCAATCTTCCAGCTCGGTCTTCCTCAGCAGCAGGACCAGGTCGGTAATTGGCCTGGTATATAGTTTCTTGGTGAAAGTCTGCTGGTTGCCACCGGACTCCTTTGGCTTCACGATCTGCACTGCAACCTGGCGGACTAATCCATCTTTGCTGGGTAAGACTTGGTGCACAAGTCCCATAGGCCATGAGTTACGGTGCGCTTCCTTATCTTTCAAAAGAACAAGGTCTCCGTCTTCGAGATTTGGTTCTTTGTTCTGCCATTTGCGACGTTCCTGTAGAGTAGGTAAGTACTCTTGCTTCCATCGCTTCCAGAAGGTGTTGGCAAGCCATTGCACTTGTCTCCATTGTTGTCTGTACATGTCCTTGGGACGAAGTTCCCTACTGGAGCCGGCCAATCACCTGTTTTGTAGGTGAGCAAGGTGGCTGGGGCGAGGATACTTGGATTCTCGGGATCTGTAGAAACTGGGTTATGATCGAGGGGCAATATTTTGGTTTTCTTGACCATCGTTGAGAAGATGGTGGCTTGGACCACCGGTTTCTCATCCGCAGGGGTTGATTTACTGAGTACCTGAGGTCGGATGTCAGCATCTTGATCTGGATTTATAAGTTCATGGTGTTCCGGTCCGGTAACGTCGAGGTGTCTTGACAGGTCAAGAACTCAGGACCCTTTATCCAGGTTGACTCTGCCAACTGGGAAGCAGGGATGGACCGTGTAGCATGATCCGCTGGGTTCTGGTCTGTTGGCACATGTCGCCACTGCTCAGGTTCTGAAGATTTTCTGATCCTGTCGACTCTATTGCTCACATAGACATAAAAGCGTCTGCTTTGGTTGTGAATGTAGCCCAGCACCACCTTGCTGTCTGTGTAGAAGATGGTGGTTTGTAGCTCAAGGTCTATAGTTTTCTTTATCAGGTCAGCAAGCTCCACGGCCAATACGGCGCCGCACAGTTCTAACCTTGGTACTGTGTGACCTTGTTGTGGTGCTATCTTCGCCTTTCCCATTACGAAACCGATGTGAGTATTGTTCTCCCGGCCGTAGACTCTGACGTATCCTACAGCTGCTATTGCCTTAGTCGATGCATCTGAAAAGACGTGCAGTTCTTTTTTCAGTGCAGCTGCGGGTGAAACGGGAACGTATGTGCGCTGAACACTAACGTTTTGGAGACATCTCAGGGAGGCACACCATTTCTCCCATTCTTGCTTCTGGTCTGGTGGAAGTGGCTCATCCCAATCTTTGGTGTTTTGGGATAGCGTACGTAGAAGGAGCCTCCCTTGGATCGTTACAGGTGCGGCAAATCCTAGAGGGTCAAAAAGGCTGTTCACCGTTGACAGAATTCCTCTCCTTGTGAAATTGGACTTCTGGGCTGGAACTCTAAAGGTGAAGGCGTCCTTCTTCAAGTCCCAACATAGACCGAGACTACGTTGGATAAGAGGCATGTCTGTTGTAAAATCTAGGTCCTGTAGTCCCTTGGCATGATCTTCAGGACTGAAGGCTTCAAGCACTTCCTCACTGTTGGACGCGATTTTGTGCAATGTGAGGTTGGCTACTGCTAGCATCTGGCGTGTTCTGTTCAGTAGGTCTATAGCTTCTGCTGGTGTGGCTACAGATTTTAGACCATCATCTACATAGAAATCTCGTTCCACGAATCGTCTGGCATCTGTGCCGTATTTGGTTTCGCCGATGCGAGCGGTGCGTTGCAGGCCGTAGTTGGCAATTGCCGGGGAAGAACCGTTCCCAAAAACGTGCACTCGCATTCTGTACTCCGTTATCTGCTGGTTGCGCTGTTCGTCACTGAACCACAGGAAACGTAGGTAATTGCGGTGGTCTTCTCTGACTAGGAATGAGTAGAAACATCTGCTGGATGTCGGCCATAAAGGCTACGGCTTCCTTTCTGAAACGAATGAGCACGCCTAGGAGGCTGTTGATGAGATCCGGCCCTGTGAGAAGGGCTTTATTCAGGGAGAAGCCTTGGAATTTTGCACTCGCATCGAAGACTACCCGAATCTGGCCTGGCTTTTGTGGGTGGTACACTCCAAAGAATGGCAGGTACCAGCATTCTTCACCTTCTTCCAGAGGTGGGGCAAGCTCAGCATGTCTGTTCTGGAGCATCTTATCTATGAACGCCACTAGATGATCTCTCATTGGCGGTTTCTTGTTCATGAGTCGTCTCAGACTGAAGAGGCGCGAGAGAGCTTGTTCATGGTTGTTTGGCAGGCGCTGTCTGGGTGTACGGAAGGGTAATGGGGCTACCCAGCTCCCGGAGGCGTCCTGTTGAAGTTCTTTATCCATGAGCTGCAAAAAGTCTTTGTCTTCTATTGACCAGGCCAGGTCATTATCTTCTTTGCTGGTCTCGAACACCGTTGCTCCTAAAACGGGATTGTTTGTTGAAGTCGTGAAGTGCTCGTGACATTGTTTGAAGTGTGATGCTCTCCCATTACTGAGAATGGAGGTTGCGAAAACGTTGACTTGGGTTGGGGCCTGCAGCCGATCGATACAAACTGTTCCTAAGATGGCCCATCCGAGTGCAGACTTGCGGGCAAACGGAGAACCTGCTGGGCCTCTAACCTGGTCATGTTGAAGGAAAGCTTCGGAGGCGTCTAATCCCAACAAGAGAAGGATTTCAGCTTCGGGGTCTAGGGCAGGGAAGAGGCTAGCCATGTGTTTCAGGTGAGGTATATTGCTTGCTACCTCTGGTGTCGCTATCTGGTTGCGATCATCTGGCAAAGCATCCCATTCTAGCAATGGTGGCAGTTTCAGTTTTGCACTTCCATCTAATGATTCTATGCAGAATCCAGTGACTTTCCTCCCCGCCGTGCGCTGGGAACCGGTGCACGTGGAAATAGTGAATGATGTGTCATCGGTTCGGACGTTAAAGAGGTCGAAGAATGCTGACCTGGCTAACGATTGATTGCTTTGTCCGTCCAGCATCACATACATCTTCACAGCTTCTTCAGGGTGTCCGGTTGGGTAGACTTTGGTTAGGTAGATCTCGTGGCATAAGCGAGGGAATGCTGAGCCACCACATACTGTCGTGCAGTTGATACTTGCGGTTGCCTCTCGATGCGCTTCAGTATTGTCCTGTGACTCCTTAGGCAAAGGAGGGGTAGGTGTTGTCCATTGTGTTGGCTCGGAATCTGGATGCAGTGCACCAGGGTGTCTGTCACTACCGCATAGGTGACATTGTACCTTACTTGTGCAAGCTTTGGCCATGTGCTCTGTAGACTCACAACACTTGAAGCAAAGTCTGTACTCCCTGATCAAGGCTTTCCTTTCTTCTAGGGGCTTCTTTCCAAAGTTTCTGCACTTGTTCAGAGAGTGCGAGGACTTGTGGAGTGGACAGAAAGGATCTTTATTTGTGCTTAGGGTTTTAGGTAGTGCTCTCTTCGACGGATGCTCATCTGACTTGCTTGTGGATGAGGCAGCGACCTGTGTTTTGTGGACAGACACAATGGTCCTTTCCCTCGCCATTTGTGTTGTTCGCTTGAAGTCGGAGTTATAGTTGGCCCTTTTGGTGGTAGGGAACTCCGTTTCTCTGAAGCTTCGATTTCGAGGATCGTTGCACCGTTTTGTTTGGTAGGCAACAAATTCTTGAAGAGCGGCGAAGGGAGGGTCTCTGTCTAGGTTGCGCTCTCTATAGGCATCTGATAATTCGATCCACTTTTCGATTAGCTGTGTAGGTAATTTTCTAACGATAGGCTTCTGTGTTCTATGCTGGTCGAGACATGTCAGTCCCGTTAGGTTAGGATCTTCTTTGGCTGCTCGCAACTGTGTAAGGAGAATAGAGAAGTCCCATAACCTGTGAGGTTCGTTAGTGCGGATGACTGGGAAATCGCTAACACGTTCTAACAACGAGGACTCCGTCAACGTGGATGCACCAAACCGTTGATCGAGCACTTCCCAGGCTTGTTTGAGGGCGATGACTGGGTCACCGAGATGAGATGAATAAATATCCTTCACTACTCGTGTAGATTCTGGTCCTAGCCAAGCCATCAGATGTATGATCTCCTCGATTGGCCGTAACCTCTCGTCACTAACGGTATGTAAGAAGATGTGCTTCCATAGTAAATAGTCTCTGCCTGGCTTGTCAGAAAACTTCTGTGCTCCTCTTGAAGCCAAATCCACCTTCCCTTGTCGAGGTGGGCATTCTGTGTTTCTTTCCCTGGGTGTCGCAAAGTCCATCTGGGCTGTATGGGGCTTGTATTTGGGGGAGATGGTAAGCTGAACCATATGGAATTGGTGAAAGCAGGATCAGGGGTTTCCCGTGGGTCCTGGTAAGCATAGTCCCTAGGATCAGGAGCGGAAGCTAAGGACAGCTGTTCTGTGTCTGCAGAATACTTGTTGATTATTACGTCTTGCCATGACACATGTGATGGTTGTTCCTTTCGCCGCTGGGCAGGTCGATCGTGTTTGATGGGCTTCACGTCCGTCCATGAGTTGCCTTGAGGCTGTGGCTGGAACACTGCTGCCTCTACGTTGAGGTTGTGGCTCGCGGCTACTCTTGTGTCTGCCTGCTGAGTATCCTTCACTAATGCTGATGGAACAATCTGGTTACCTCTTGTGTCTTGGCTTGTTGGAGTAAATTTTTCAGCTTCTAGGAGGGTTTCGACTTGTACGAATTTGGCGGTGTCAGCATTCTGAATAGTTCGCGAAACTAGTGGTTGAGATTCTCCTCCTTGTCCCTGCCGTAATGAGTTCTGGTTGTTCACGTAGGCTTCGACACGGTTCTGCAAGTTCTCTCCTTCCAGCTGTGTAGGATTGAAGTTGAGGGAAGCATTGGCAGCTTCCGCCCGTAAAGCTGTTGCCCGTACTGCCTTTTTTGCAGCCTCCCGTTTATGCTGAAGATACGTACGGTTGGCTTGAGCTATGGCTTTGGCCACTTCTTCCTCTTGTAATCGCTCTTCATCTGCCACTTGCAGATCTACAGCAGCTTCATCAGCCTCGATTTGTGCTAATATCGCTAGGGCGGCGAGACTCTCTTTACTCGAGGCCCGGGACGAACGGCTGTGATGAGAGGATGCTTTGGAAGAATGGTTAGAGCCTGTGATATAAGATTGCTGTGAAACGTGGCTACCTGAGTGAGACCGTGCCGGTTTGGGGTGAAAGGACGAGGCTTTCTTTGAAGCATGAGAAGAGGCCCTGTACGAGCGATGGGATGACTCCGACTCGGCCTTCTCGTTGCTTGTGTCCTTTGCTTGCAGATTTGTCTGAGAGTCATCACAGTTTGAAAGGAAATTCGCATGCTGTATGTTAAACGCCTGGATGCTTTGTAAGTCCGCTTGGAGACTTGGGTCTTCCAACTGTGACTGGATGAAAATGAGGTGGCGTTCGCTATCCTTTGACTTTAGATGCGTCTTCCTCATGCGTTCGTTCTCAATTGTGATGCGACCAGGAGAGAGCTCTCCTTTAGGTTTATTGCAGAGCTCTATTAATTTATCTCGGGAATTAGTGTAGCTTTTGTAATACCTGTCCCACTCAACCATCAGATACGATCGCATTTCCTTGGTGAGCTCCCTATGCGCCCTCGTTTCATATTGTCTCTGAGTTGCCTTTGCATCTTCTGAATTTCGGAGGACACACTCTTCATTTGAGTCGGGGTCGATTAGTAGGCCCAACTCTTTTGGCACGTCACAGCCTTCTGCCATGATTGAGGAGACTCAAGAAATTGCTAAAACACTTTTAGAAATGTCAATGCAGTTCACTATTTGCCCACTTGGGTGCGTTGCGCAAACTGTTGTAGACGTAGGCGCGGTTCGCCTTGCGGTCTCTGGGGAGCGCTGCTGGAGTGCGTTGCAGCTGGCGCGGTTTACCTTGTGGTCTCTGGGGAGCGCTGCTGGAGTGCGTTGCAGCTGGCGCGGTTTACCTTGTGGTCTCTGGGAGCGCTGCTGGAGTGCGTTGCAGCTGGCGCGGTTTACCTTGTGGTCTCTGGGAGCGCTGCTGGAGTGCGTTGCAGCTGGCGCTGTTTACCTTGTGGTCTCTGGGGAGCGCTGCTGGAGTGCGTTGCAGCTGGCGCTGTTTACCTTGTGGTCTCTGGGGAGCGCTGCTGGAGTGCGTTGCAGCTGGCGCGGTTTACCTTGTGGTCTCTGGGGAGCGCTGCTGGAGTGCGTTGCAGCTGGCGCTGTTACCTTGTGGTCTCTGGGAGCGCTGCTGGAGTGCGTTGCAGCTGGCGCGGTTTACCTTGTGGTCTCTGGGAGCGCTGCTGGAGTGCGTTGCAGCTGGCGCGGTTACCTTGTGGTCTCTGGGGAGCGCTGCTGGAGTGCGTTGCAGCTGGCGCTGTTTACCTTGTGGTCTCTGGGGAGCGCTGCTGGAGTGCGTTGCAGCTGGCGCGGTTTGCTTGGCTTAATGCTGGCCTGTAGTTTGCAGAGGAGTCACCAAAGGACGCTGAGTGTAACTAATGTGAGAGATTACTGGGCTAGGGAGTTTTACCCTGGATGAGGTTTGCAGAGCTGGAATTTCCAATTATAGATCTCCTAAGGGCCTTGCCTTGAGTCTCTGTTTTGGGCTTTACCAGGCCTGCACACCTGAGGGTGATTTTCCTTTCCAGTGTATTTTCTCTTTCAACAGTAGTTAAGCTAACAGCTGAATTAATAACTCATTCTGCGCAGACTTTCTTGCCTTTTAAGCCACATGCCTTGGAACCTTTACTTTGATATAAACTTCACAAACTTGTTTTCTCATTTGCTGAAGTTAAGCTGCCTTTCCATGAGGTGAGAAAAAAGGAGGGGGAGCAGCCAGACTGACTCATTTAGCTTTAAATGCAAAGAAAAATGTCCTTTAGGAAGCTGGCTTTTAGATGCAGCTGCATAAAGTGAAGGCCAAACAGTCTTTCATTGTTTCAAAGGGTTAACAATCAAATGGAGCTTGGGAATGAATCTATCCAGCCTCTTCTCACTGTTCTGTTCCCACGGTAGCTTTGCAGAAAACAGCAGTGATAACTCCGATAAAGGGGTATTATACATACAGATTCTTTATTTCCAGGCATCCTAAACAAACACTTACAGTGTTGAAAAGATTCATCCGGATTACTCAGTCTGTCCCTTCATACGGTGTGAGAAGAGGGTAACTTCACTCCCATGCTGAGAGAGTGTGAGAAGCTGCTCTTCTGGAGAATTGGAATTCCTAATGGAGGGCTTTCTTCTTTACCAGCATGCAAAGCACCTCAGCACCAATCAGACACATAGAACTGGTCACATGTCACAGAACTACATTTCCCTGAAGACATTGCCCTTAAAGGGATAGCTCTTAAACATTATAAAGCTGTCTCTTAAGGAGACAGTAGCCAATACTGACTATTCTCAGGCTGCTCTAGTCAGCACAGAAAAATTTACCAAATCGAAAAATTTTCGGAATTTTCGAATGGACTTGAATGTGTAAATCGAAATCTATTGCTTTTGAAACGAGAACAGACTTTCGAAAAAAAACGAAAAATTTGCCAAATCGAAATTTTTTTCGGAATTTTCGAATGGACTTGAAATGTGTCAATCGAAATTTATTTTTCCCTCTATTCATGATTTCAGTTCCATTCGGGATTTCGGTATCATTTCGGTAAGTCTGGACATCGTATATTTAACTAGTATCGGTTATATGGCTGATTCTGTAAATTTTTTAATTGTTTCCAAAGATCCGATAAGAATTTTCGTATTTTGGTCAGATCCGATTCGTCCGCGGGTCGCGCATGCGCGCGCGCGACATGTCGTAACTTTATTGAGCCAGTTTTATTGACAACTTTTTGAACAAAATTTTGTTTTTATTATTCTTCATAATGGCCGCTGCCAGAGAGGAGACCTCGTCTTCATCTTATGATGAAATTGAACCACCTGCACCCAGGAAAAAACGGGCCCAAAATATGGCGTTTGAGGAGATGCTCGAGCTGGTCCGCATCTTTGATAGAAAAGATTACGATTGCCGGAACGGACCTTACCGCAGCAAGAATAACGCCAGAAAAGATCGTATCCTGGACAAGCTACGCACCACCATTTTGGAGAAGTTTGGGAAGGACCGGACGAAGGACCAGCTACGGAAACGCTGGTCTGATTTAAAAGTTCGTGAGCAGGAGCAGTTGAGACGCATCCGGTGCGTCATAGCGAAACGTAAGTGTCATGTTATATTGTAAAGCGCTGCGCAAACTGTTGGTGCTATATAAATCCTGTATAATAATAATAATGTGCTTGCATGTGCTAATGTGCGCAGAAATACGCTGATTTATCTAGTCCTTTTTTCATGCAATGTGATTGTGTATAGATTTGCGTTTTCACGACTCGTCATACATGCATTTTTGCCATAACTTTTTTTTTTTGTGATTTTACGTATTCGTGAAAATTGTGATATTTGATGTATGTAGATGAAGTTACAATGCTGGATTTCTTTTGGCACTGTGTGTACTGTAGTGTGTTGGGGGGGGGAGGTTGTTGTGATTGAGTGATGCATACGAGATGACCCGCAGCTGGCCCAATATTGACTCCCACCTGCGCATCAATAAAAATCTCTGCGTCTCTGCTAAAGTGATAGGATGAGACATGTAGTTCTTCTGAAAGTGCATCCAAACAGAGCTGCCTTCAATACATCCTCAGCAGCTGCTGCAGCAGTGTCATTGAATGCTTTAGATGCAAATTTCAAAACAAAATGGTGGATTTCTGTTGTTGTTTCTGCAATATCCAGTTTTATTATTAGCAGAAACTGAAAGTGAAACTGAGGCTGAGGCCTTCTATAAAATAACTAAAAGCAGTCAGCACAATGCGCTTTGTACGCACACAACACAAATAATAGTTTTTATTGAATAAACGTAATGTTTACTTCTGAAAAAAATATATAAATGAACGGTAATATATGTCTGTGCAGAGGAAATAAATAAATATTTTGTGACTTTAGAACTATGAGATGGGAGTAGTGGTGGGTCAAGCTGGTAGTGGGTAGTGGAGGGGTGTCGCAATACTTTCGGCAATATATTGTATAGATATACCATTTTTTCCAGTCTGCATTATTTACGTGTTATATTTTTTTGGATTTGGCAGAAGACAGGAAGAAGGCCGCCGAATCTGCCCGGGCAGGGACCAGTGCCCCAGCGGAGGAGGAGGGGGAGCCACGGGCGTCCACCAGCGCTGGTATATACTGTTTTATTTTGCAACGACTTTTGGTCAAAAACAGAAACATTTTTTGTTTACTGTATTTTAATTTAATTTTTTTATGTATAGCACAAGAGGAGCAGGAGGAAGAGGAGGATGTAGAGAGTCAGCCGGAGCAGCAGGAGGCCGCCAGTCCAGGTTTTTTTTTTTTACTGTTGTATTTTGTATCGACTTTTGTTCAAAAATAAATCAGTTTTGTTGTTTACTGTATTTTTTATTTCTTTAATTTCTTACATATAGCACTGGATATGCAGACGGTGGTGGTGGGGGAGGAGTCGGAGGAGTCGGAGACTCAGGAGGCCGCCAGCTCTGGTATATACTACTGTTATATTTTTTCAAGACTTGCAGTCAAAAATAGAAACCTGCTTTACTTACTGTATTTTCCTTCTTTCATTTATTGGATATATAGAAGGAGAAGCCAGACGCCGACGGGAGGCGATCGGCGAGCTTCGCCTGGCAGCTACCGCCGTCAACTCTCTACAAGAACTGCTCCAGGAACTGCGGGAGCACATAACCAATGCCGCAGACCTCCTGGAGCAGCAGTGAGACCAATGGCAGCCTCCTCCAGAATGTGCCTCAGCTGCTCCTGCTCGCGTGCCTTGAGGTCGGACCAGCGTTTTCAGAGATGGTCCTTCGTCCAGTCCTTCCCGAACAGCTCCAGGATGGTGGTGCGTAGCTTTTCAAGGATACGATCCTTGCGGGTGTTATTCTTCCTGCCGTAAGGGCCCATACAGCAATCGTAATCTTTGCAGTCCAAGATGCGGACCAGCTCCAACATCTCCTCAAATGCCAGTAACTTGTTGGGCAGTTTGCCATCCTTGGCATGTTCCCTTCCCTATGTTAATATGTTGTAAATAAATTTTCTATTTTTTCACTATTTTCCTGTTTGTGTGCGTTGCTTTCCTTACTTAATAAGTTAATATGTATTGCTTGGTTTCCACACTGTTAAAATTATATGTACATAAATGTATTGACATTTCTATGGACCCTTTGTCATAAATTTGTCAACATATTTGTGGCCATGAATGTGACTGTGCACATTCTACACTTCCTGCCTGGCCAAAAAATGTCACACACTAACACAACCTTGTTGTAAGGCCTTGAGATTTGATTACCGACGTGGCCTGGTTTTTTGTTAAGCTTAGGCGATGTCACAACAACACGGATTTTTGTCCACAGTCACATTCATTGTATAACCAAGAATTTATCAAAAAATATTGATGGCAGCACTGCATGAAGTCTTCTCCGACACAACCCAAAGATCCTTAGTGCGGCTCAGGTCTAGTTTATTTGTCCCTGTTTGCAGCTTCACACAACACCTCCTCCCAGCTATGAGCTCTCTCTCTCCCACCGCTGCCCGCTAAGACGCTGCCCGCCAACATGGTCATGTCTTTGCAGGAAGACAACAGCGTGGGGAACAGCAGCTGCTGACAGTCCCAAGACCGTCGTCACAATGACGTCAGTTTTGGAGTTAACCCCTAACTGTGACCAATGGTGGAGATAGGGGGTTCATTGGAACCCCTATCTCCCGATCCGCGGCAGCTATCGGTTGGTTAATGTTTGGTATCTTTGGATCGACCAGAGCATGGCCTTTCCAACAATACCAAACATGACAATGTTAAAAATTTAAATTAAAAAAAAAAAATACAGGTTTTTTGTTTTGTTTTGTTAATGCAGCAATATTGTTGCCATTTCAATTATAATGTGAACAATGATGCTGCACTAAGGATTTTTGTATGGGGTGCGTTTGTTAAAAATAGTGTAATTGTCACCCAAAAAAAATATAACAAGTCCCCTTTTCAATTTTTTTTAACAAACGCAACTCATAAAATATAACCGCAAACACTCGCATGTTAAAATGTGAAAAAAACACTTTACACCTTGTAAAACAAACATTGAAAATTCTAATTTTATTGCATTTTTTGTTATAATATACAGACAGGACATGACGCATACATATGATAATGATATATTATGAATCATCTGCTGAGTCTGCCGGAAAGAACGATATATAACATGTCTGGGTCATATTATAAAAGAAGGCTTCAAAACGCGTTTAAACAAGAGGAGCAAAACTGTTAAAAATTAGCTCAGCAGCAGACCGCAGCACCGCACACAGGTGTGAAGGGAAGCCGTGAAATGCCTCAGCAGCGAAAGGGTTAATTTATATTTTTGTTTGTTTAAATCATTTTATTTTATTATTTTTTTTTCATTTCAGATCATTTTGATCAACTATTTTTCTGTTTTAAAACATTTTTGTTCTGGTTTTTATTTTTAAAGTCAGACCATTCGGGTCAGTTTACCGTTTTTTAAATCGTTTTGTTCTTTTTTTTTGTTCCTTGGCTTTCATACCATTTTTTTAATGTGATTAAATAAATAAAGTTGTGAAATGTATATTCATAAGAAAAAAAGGATCTTTATTTAATAAAAAAAAAAAACACGATAGAATCGCAGAATTATCGTATCGTCAGAATGAATTATTGGATCCGAAAAACAAACCTAAAATTTATTATAAAAAAATATATAAAGTATAAAAAAGTAAACCATAGTACTTTACATCAAAACGAATAGAGTTAGACACTTTGAAACGAGGAGAACAGACATTCCGAAAAAAAAGAAAATTTCCGAAATCACGAAAAGTCGATACAAAAAACGAGCAAAGTGACCCGAAAACACGAAAAATGGTCGATATTCCAAAAAATGTACGCAATCGAAAATTTTTAAACATCAGAACAAATCGAACCGAAAAAAAAAATCGGTGCACAAGCCTATTAATATCTGACATCCCGATGTGAAACATCGGGACTTTTGCATTAGATTTCGACCATTTTTATTTTTTTAACTTCTGGATAGTCGAAAATCGATCTATCCAAAAAGTCCCAATGTTTCACATCATTCTGAACTTTGTTTGGATAGAGTAAGTCCGTGGGCGTGTGGCCGTTAAATGTATATACCAGTGGCGTCGTAACATGGGGGCGGGGGTGCGGCCCGCACCAGGTGACACCCGCCTTTAGGGTGACACCGTCACCCTAAGGGCGGGTGTCTCACCCTCCGCCGCGTTTTTCGCTCCCTGCGAGCGTCCGAAGCATGCAGCTTCGGCGCTCGCCTGGAGGAAACACGTCACCAGCCAATCGCAGCTGGTCACGTGGCTCCCCCTGGCGAGCGCCCAAGCTCCGCGCCGCCGGACGCTCTGAGGGAGCGAAAAAGGCGGCGGAGGTGAGCTGGGGCCATTATCATGAGGTGCTGGGGCATTCCATCTGCTGGGGCAAATCCATGAGGAGCTGGGGCATATCCATGAGGAGCTGGGGCATTCCATGTGCTGGGGCATATCCAGGAGGAGCTGGGGCATATCCACGAGGAGCTGGGGCATGTCCACGAGGAGCTGGGGCATGTCCACGAGGAGCTGGGGCATATCCACGAGGAGCTGGGGCAAATCCATGTGTGAGCTGGGGAATATCCACGAGGAGCTGGGGCAAATCCATGTGTGAGCTGGGGCATGTCCACGAGGAGCTGGGGCATGTCCACGAGGAGCTGGGGCATGTCCACGAGGAGCTGGGGCATATCCACGAGGAGCTGGGGCAAATCCATGTGTGAGCTGGGGAATATCCACGAGGAGCTGGGGCAAATCCATGTGTGAGCTGGGGCATGTCCACGAGGAGCTGGGGCATGTCCACGAGGAGCTGGGGCATGTCCATGAGGAGCTGGGGCATGTCCACGAGGAGCTGGGGCATATCCACGAGGAGCTGGGGCAAATCCATGTGTGAGCTGGGGAATATCCACGAGGAGCTGGGGCAAATCCATGTGTGAGCTGGGGCATGTCCACGAGGAGCTGGGGCATGTCCACGAGGAGCTGGGGCATGTCCACGAGGAGCTGGGGCAAATCCATGTGTGAGCTGGGGAATATCCACGAGGAGCTGGGGCAAATCCACGAGGAGCTGGGGCAAATCCACGAGGTGCTGGGGCAATATCCATGAGGAGCTGGGGCATATCCATGAGGATGTCGGATGTCGGCCAAGCTTCCGGGAACTCCCCCTGAGGACTGGCGTCATCGTGCATAGCACGATGACGCCAGTCCTGGAGTTAACCCCTAGCTGCCACCAATGCTGGAGATAGGGGGTTCATTTTGGAACCCCTTATCTCCCGATCCGTGGCAGCTAGGGGTTAAAGTTTGGTATTGTTGGATCGGCCAGAGCATGGCCGTTCCAACGATACCAAACACGAATGTGAAAAACGTTTGTAAAAAAATTTAAAATAAAAAAATATTTAAAAAAATTTATAAAAAAAAACAAAACAATTTTTTTTTCTTTTTTTTGGTTTGTTAATGCAGCAATATTGTTCCCATTTCAATTATAATGTGAACAATGATGCTGCATTAACGATTTTTGTATGCGGTGCGTTTGTTAAAAATTTTGTAATTTTCCCCAAAAAAAATTGTAACGAGACCCCATCTCTAATTTGTTTAACAAGCGCACCCCATACAAAATATAACCGCAATTGCTCGCATGTTAAAATGTGAAAAAAATACACTTTACACATTGTAAATTATTGAAAAATCATATTTTATTGCATTTTTTGTTATAATATACAGACAGGTCATGACGTATACATATAATAATGAGATATTATGAATCTGCCGAGTCTGACGGAAAGAACGATATATAATATGTCTGGGTCATATACTAAAATAAGCTTCAAAACGCATTTAAACATGATGAGCAAAACCGGTAAAAATGACCTCAGCACAGGGGCGTGAAAACTAAGCCTCAGCAGCGAAAGGGTTAATTAAAAAAACACGATAGAATCGCCAGAATTATCGTATCGACATAATGAATTATTGGATCCGAAAAACAAACCAAAAATTTATTATAAAAATATATAAAGTAGTATTAAAAAAGTAAACCATAGTAGTTTTCATCAAAACGAATAGAGTTAGACAGCTTTGAAACGAGAACAGACGTTCCGAAAAAACGAAAAGTTCCGAAAAACGAAAAATTGGCGATATGCCGAAAACCATGTACAATTCCGAAAAACGAAAAGTTCCGAAAAACGAAAAGTTCCGAAAAACGAAAAGTTCCAAAAAACGAAAAATGGGCGATATGCCGAAAACCATGTACAATTCCGAAAAAACAAAAATTTTCCGAAATAACGAAAAGTCGATACAGAAACCTAGTAAAGTTACTCGAAAATACGAAAAATGGTCGATATTCCGAAAAATAAATGTACCCGAAAACCGAATCGAGCCGAACCGAATCGAAACAGAAAGCAGTCGAAACGAACCGAATCGAAAAGTTTAAAATTTCGAAAAATCGAATCGATTCGAATCGAAAAAAAAATCGGTGCACATCCCTAATCTTTAGTGCTTTGGTAACTAACAGATTCCTTGCCGCTAGCGCTAATTAACGAAAGGATGCACACTGCATAATTTTAGCTACTGCTCAAACCAGGTGACAACTCCAAAAAAGACCAACAGGTCCAAGCTCAAAATCAACAGGCTATTTAAAGGAGTGCAGCACAGGTGTTATTTTGGATGAATCACGTAAACAATGACTGTGCCTGATTACAGGCTCGTTACTTCAATTGAAAATATTTGCATTTTGTGCCAAATCTAATAACCATGATTTTTAATTAAATTAACCAGTACTGTAGTAGATAAGTTTTATACTGATCGACCACTAGAGGGCACAGTTGTTTGTGTTACCTGTTTTCTGTTAATGTAAATAGTGCTTCCGGGTCAGAGGTTGTGGTTGCCAGTTTCCTGAGTTGGATTGCTGTGGCTGTACCAGCGAATAAAGAGAAGTAATTCATCCACAACCTGTCTCTGCATCAGTCATATGAAGATATTACATAATTGGCGAGGATGATAAACCGTTGTGTAATGGGAGACTGTTATATGAAGGTTCAGAGTCTGCATAGCAGCCAAAGACAAGCTACAAAAAAAAACCTGCAGACAAAGAAGTTGTTTCCTGAGACTGGATGGCTGCACTTGTGGGAACTGTGAGCCCCTTTGTCGGTGAGTTGCAATCATGGGAGGAATACATAGAAATGTTGGTGTTGGTGCGTCCACATATAGTTTGCTGAGAAGTTTGCTGTGTCCTGTGACGCCAGCTTAGAAATCGTATCTGGATCTTGTCATTGTGCTCAAGGCCCATTATAATCCAAAGCCAAGTGAGATTATGCGGAGATATAAGTCTAATTCACGCATGTGGAAAATGGACGAGACAGTGGCTGAGTTCATGGCAGAGTTGAAAAGTTAGCACAATACAGTGAGTATGGGCCTACGCTTCAACAAATGCTTCGTGACAGGCTGGTGTGTGGCAGGAATGATGACAGAATGTAGAGAAGGATGTTGTCGGAAATGGATTTAACCTTTGAAAAGCCCCTTAATATATGTCAGGCAATAGAGTCGGCTAACAGACATATAAGAGATCTCCAAGGCCTATCTGGGGATGAAGAATCACAGGCTTCAAGGTCACGGATGGTACAGGCGGCGATGCATAAGGTGTGCTTGGAGGATAGGAGGGGGCAGACCATGGACTATGAGTGTTACAGGTGCAAAGGGAATCAAGCGCCCAACGTATGCAAGTTTATTATGGAACTGTGCCACAAATGTAGGAAACAGGGACACATTAAGCGGACATGCAAATTCAAGCTTGTGATGTGGGATTACAAGGCCCCCTTTCAAGGACTGAGGGGGAGAAAAAAGAAAAGGAGAAAGGTAGGAGGTCACATTTAGTGAGAGTAGAGAATGTGAGTGAGGCAGAAGATGTAGGAGTCATAAATACAATATACAGTGTGTCACATAAAATGCCTAAAGTGCCTCCTCTCATACAGTACAGAAGTTAAAAGTGAATGCCATGGACATCGAATTTGAGGTGGACACAGGATGTGGCATTACAATTATCAGAAAAAAGCAATACTCAAAGCTATGGAAACAGACAGACATACCAGAGTGGGAACCATGCAACCTGACGTTAAAAACATATACAGGTGAGAAGATGCTTGTGTTAGGTCAGGTTACAGGAACAGTGCAATGTCAGGAGAAAAGAGAAAAACTAACTATGGTAGTGGTTCAAAGGGCCAGGCCAAATTTGTTGGGGCGAAGCGGGTTGAAAGACTTAAAATTGTTACCCCAACTGGTGAATACAGTAATAGTCAGTCCAACACTACAGGGGTTATTCAAAGAGATCCGAATTGTGGCCAAAAGGTAACCGAACACTGAAATTCAGCGTACTGTTACCTTTCCTGGCCATTCGAGTATTCAGAGAGCAGGCAGTTCGCCAAATGTTGGCAAATTGCCTACACATAGAGTGCCTGTTCGAGGGCAGTGAAATCCCCATAGAGAAGCAATGCTTTGTCTGTTCAGAAAACACCAAACAGCAGGGAAAAGTTGCCAAAATGCCCTGCTGTTCAGCGGTCTCATTCGACAGATTTATTCAGGCGATTCCCATAGGCTTCAATGTTAAAAATATTCCCGTTTTAATTCAATATCTAATAAACCATTTAATATTATATTCTGCAGTAAAAGTCTCTTTACTTATAGATTTTTTAGGATGTTAGGCATTTTTTTGGCAAAACATTTTTCCCGTTTTTTTTAAATCATCTTTTCTTTTTTCTGTAACAGACCTTTTTATTATCATTCATTGGATCTAATATGTAAATCCGAGGCATTTTCGTTCAGTAGTTTTTTTGCAAACAGCGTTTCAAATTTCAAACGTACTGTTTTTTTTTTTGTTTCAACTCATTCGTCTGCGTGTCGGGTTTTTTCCGGCGGCTGCTCTGTGCTGTGATCGGCGACTAGTTGGGTTTCTCCGGCGTGTTTAGCGGGGTTAATCCAGCGGTTTCCTGTGGGTTTCGGTGAGTGTTCGGCGGGTTTGCGGCGAGTTTTGCCTGCACTATGGGGGCCCTGTGGTTCTTGCTGAATAAACTGCAGGGTCGGCAAAATAAGATCGCCAAATCGCCCCGAAGTGCAGGGAACGAAAAGTCACCGATCGTACGGTGACCTTTTCGATTCTTTTTGAATAACCCTGTAAATTTGGTCGACATTCTAGACAGACAAGCTGAGGTGTTCAAAGTTCATGTGAACTCAGAGGCCCAGCCACGATTTTATAAGCCACAATGGATACCTTTTGCTGTCAAACCTCTGGTGGAGGCAGAACTGAAGAGACTGGCAGATGAGAAAATTATAGAACCAGCCCTATTTTCAGAATGGGTAGCCCCCATCGTGCCGGTGAGGAAGCCAGATGGTTCAAATAACATCTGTGGAGATTACAAACTCACAGTAAACCGAGCATCCAGTGTGGAGCAATATCCTATTCCTAAAGTGGAAGAATTGTTTGCTCAGTGGGCAGGAGGCCACAAATTCTCCAAACTGGATATGAGTCATGTGTATCAGCAGATCGTGCTCGATGAAAGTGCTAAAACGTATGTGACTGTTAATATACACAAAGGGTTGTATACTTATTGTAGATTGCCATTTGGAGTGGGGTCAAGCCCAGCCATTTTCCAACGCACTATGGAGGGCATCTTACAAAACATGCCGAATGTCGCAGTCTACTTAGATGACATTTTAGTTACTGGGGCCAGCGAGGAGGAACATTTAAAAAATCTAGAGGAAGTTTTGTCTCGGCTAAAAAAAGTGAATAATCAGAATGAAAGTACTGGTGCAGAGCTATAGGTGGTGGCCGAAAATGGATGCCGATATAGAAGGAATGGTGAAAACCTGCACTATGTGCCAAGAAATCAAAATTCTCCCCAGTGTGCATCTTTACATCCTTGGGAAGTACCAAGCCTCCCATGGAGAAGAATTCACATTGATTATGCTGGCCCATGGATGGGTAAGATGTTTTTGATTTTGGTAGGTGCTTACTCTAAATGGATAGTGGTGTACCCGTTAAATAAATCCACCTCCGCAGTAACTGTTCAATGTCTCAGACAGAGTTTTAGTCAACATGGAATACCCAAAATGGTGGTATCAGACAATGGCAGCAGTTTTACAAAGTGTGGACGAGCAGCAAGAGTTAAGAAGATCCACCAGACTAAAGAAAGCTTCAACTTACCTGCAGGGTTATGCTTCGCTTAGAAGTGAGTTCCCCTGCCACAAGACAAGAATGCGTCCTGGAAATCACTGGGATGGAGGTAGTCTACCCGAAGTTCAAAGTTTAGTAGAAGTTTCTGTGTGCCTATGGACACGTGGACTGCATGTTTGAAACTAGTGTTATCAGAGGGAAGAGGATGTAGTAAAACAGTGTTATACTTATCTACTACTAGAGGGCATAGTTGTTTGTGTTACCTGCTTTCTGTTAATGTAAATAATGTTACAGTTTCAGCAATTTCAGGCATTTCTATGACTTCTAATATAGCAGCAGTAGCATTTTGCCTATATTGTGACTAGGGATGGACTGGTGGTTTGATCCGCACATGAGTTCGATTCGAACATTGCTCGTTCGGCGAACATCGAACATTTCCGCGTGTTCGCCGCGTGTTCGCCCACAATGCACCACAATGGACCACAATGCACTTTTCCACTGACCTGAAGCTTGTAATTGGCTACAGCCTTGCACCTGACCACAGGTCAGGTGCAAGACCGGTGCAAGACTATGCCAATCAGGGCTCAGAGTCCTGATTGGGCAAATTTTGCCCAATCATGGGCTCACAGAACTAAGTCCCGCAGCACACTATATAAGGCTTCCCCGCAGCCCCAGCACGTGTTGTTTTTTTGCAGGAGTGAATCAGAGAGGAGAGGAGATTGTTTGTTGCATAACAGGCTGTATCACTGAGTTATATCTGATTTCTGGAAATTGGAATCTGTGTTGGCACTGCAAAGGCTATCAGGGACAGGCTGTATCACTGACATATACCAGAGTTCTGTGAATTTGAATCTGTGTGTTGGCACTGCCAGCTATCAGAGACAGGGTGTATCACTGAGTTATAGCATAGTTCTGAATATCTTTAATCTAGATAACACAGTTGAATCAGAGTTCTCCATATCTCCAATCTTTATACCAGAGTTGAATCAGAGTTCTGCATATCTCCAATCTTTAAACCAGAGTTGAATCAGAGTTCTGTATATTTTTAATCTATATATCACTCACTATGTCAGAAAGACCAAAAAGGATAAGAGGGCAAGCAGCCTCTGTGTTGGAAGGCTGTGCCCCTGGTCGTCGTGGACGTGGTGCATCCTCTGCAGGGGCACACTTGTCCTTGTTTCTAACTGGTACTGGCCGTCTTAAGCAGTAGCAACATACAGAGGATTTGCAAGATTGGCTAACAAGGCCATCCTCATCCTCCGAGTACTCTGCCAGCCAGGCTTGTATTGGTATACAGTCCACCTCAGCTGCTAAAACATCTAATTCAGCCTCCATGTCCACAGCTACTACTGCCGTAGCCTCACTATCATACACGGACAAGTCAGCTGAATTGTTTGACTACAGTGACAGTGACGTGCTGCTTGAGGATGCACAGCAACTCCAGTGCTCTGATTCAAACTCTGAGGTTGAGGAAGGGAGTATAATCAGCCTAGAAGGAGGGGGTGCCAGTGACACACAAATAACTGGCACTCATGTTCCCAAAGCACCTGCAGCACACTGCCAAGTTGGCTCCAGTGACAAGGAGATATGGGGTGATGATGATGATGAGGTCACTGACTCCACATGGGTGCCTGATCGAACAGAGGAGTCAAGGGAGGAGGAGGAGGCACAACAAAAACGAGGCAGAACGTCCTCTATGAGCAACCGTAGCCAGTCCAAGGCATCAGATGTCAGAGCTGCTCAGGTGCAGAGCGCTGTTGTCTCATAGCACACGTCCAGGATCTCTGCTGTCTAGGAGTTCTTCACGAAATGTGCAGCAGACTGCAGCATTGCTATTTGTAATGTCGGAAGAGGATCAAGCGTGGGAAAGACATCAGACACTTGGGTACCACGTGCTTGAGGCGACATATGACCACCTGTCACGCATCCCGTTGGCACAACACTTTGCATAGGTCCTCCTCCTCATCTGTCTCTACCCCCACTATATGTCCTGCCATGTCATTGCCTACAACCTCCACTGACAGGGATGATGCTACAGTAATGAGTGTACCACGTCCTTCCTCTGAATCTGCCAGCATCCCATCAGCTGCAGATTTATGCAGTCAGATTTCGTTGCCCCAGCTGCTGCAGCGGAAGAAAAAATATTGTCCCAACCACATGCACAACGTCTAAATGCCAGCTTGGCAAAATTACTTGCATTACAGCTGCTGCCTTTCCAGCTGGTGGACTCTGCTTCCTTCCGTGAATTTGCCGAATGTGCTGTACCACAGTGGCAGGTTCCAAAACGCCATTTCTTTTCACGGAAGGCCATTCCAGCACTATCCCAGCACGTGGAAGACAATGTTATGGAGTCATTGGGAAAGGCAGTCAGCAGCAAGGTGCACATTACTTTAGACACGTGGTACAGCAAGCATGGACAGGGCCATTACATTTTCTTCACGGCACACTGGGTAACTCTGCGGGCAGCTGCGAGGGATCCAGGAAGGGGCTCTGTGCTGGAGCTTGCTCATCCACCACGCCTCCAGAAAGCTGCTTATATGAGGTCTGTCTGCTCCACCACCTCTTCCTCTTCCTCCTGCTCCCCCTTCAATGTCTCTGGTGAAGTGGCAGTTAAACCGACGCATGGCAGGGGCTACGCAATGGCTCAAGCAAAAATATGCCATACTGTGCTTGAGCTGGTTTGTTTAGGGGACAGAGCCACACCGGGCCAGAAATTCTGTCAGCTCTGCAGGGGCAGGCGCAGAGATGGTTAACACCACGCCAGCTTGAGCTGGGAATGGTCGTCTATGATAATGGCAGCAACCTTCTCTCTGCCCTATGCCAGGGTAACTTGACGCATGTACCATGCCTAGCACACGTCCTAAATCTGGTGGTACAGCATTTCCTAACCAGGTACCCAGGGCTGGCAGAGCTTCTCAGCCAGACCAGAAAAGTCTGCAGCCACTTCAGACGGTCATTCCCAGAAAGTGTTCGCCTGGCAGAAATTCAAAGAGAATTCCACCTTCCCACAAACCGTCTGATCTGTGACATGCCCACCAGGTGGAACTCGACATTAGCAATGCTGCAGCGTCTGCACAAGCAGCAGAGGGCCATCAATGAGTACCTGTGTGAGTATGGCACAAGGACAGGTTCAGGTCAACTTGTTCCCCCCGTAGTGGCTGTTGATCAAGGATGCATGCACTGTACTGCCACCATTTGAGGAGGCAACGAGGATGGTGAGTAGGGACAGTGCATGCATCAGTGACACAATTCCTTTAGTTTTCCTGCTGGAGCGCACTCTGCGGGGAATTATAGATGTGGCACTAGAGGCATAGCAGCGGGAGGAAGAGGAGGACTTCCCTAGCTCTCAAGGCCCCAGTCTTTATGCAGACAGCATTCCTGCGGCTCCTCAGATCAGACAGGAGGAGGATGAGGAGGAGGAATATTTAAGTTGTGGGGGCATTGAAAGTGGGATTCCTCAAGGGAGGGTTTTGTGTCCCCAGAATCCCAAGGACTAGTACATGGCTGGAGGAGGAGGTAGTGCACAATACGGTCATCCTCAGCAACCAGGAACACTCTGAAGCTAATGCCACCTCCAACCTACGCTGCATGGGCTCCCTTATCCTGCAAAGCCTGCTAAAGGACCTCATGATTCGTGCTATCAAGGAGAGGAATCATAACTGGTTGGCAACCCTTCTTGATCCACGATACAAGGGTAAGGTTGTAGAGCTCATCCTGCCCTCACAGAGGGAGCACAGGATGAAACAACGTGAGGACGCTCTAAAGCGACACTTGTGTAACACCTTTCCAGACACTGGTAGGTTACCAACTGATGACACAGGTGCTTCTGAGGCTGCTGTTTATCAGAGGAAGAGCGGTGAAGGGGGCCGCTTGACTGATGCCTTTTCCAATTTTTTTAATCCACAATGCCCAGGGACGTCAAATGAAGGCACCCATTGCCAGCGTCTTCACCATATGGTGCAGGACTATCTAGCGGCAAGGACAGACCTGGATACCTTTACAGCAGATGATCCACTGGCTTACTGGGTGTTGAGATTGGATCACTGGCCAGATCTTAGCCAATATGCTATGGAGCTACTAGGTTGCCCTTCATCCAACGTGCTTTCTGAAAGGACGTTCAGTGCCACTGGAGGGTTTGTCACAGACAAAAGAGTGCGTCTGTCCACCCACTCTGTAGACCGGCTGACATTTATAAAAATAAATCAACCCTGGATCAGCAGCTATCACTCCCCTGATGCTGATGTAACTGAATAGATTGGGGATCTCTTCTGCATTCCCAAAACCTCCACCACTGCACTCTTCCACAATACCTCAGAGGGGTTACGGTGTGAAGGTACTAGCTGCCACCAAAGGCCCAATATTTGGTGCACTGATACTGACGCGTGTACCAGATTCCAATCATTTAAATATTTGAATGCAGAGTCCATCCCTGCACTCTTCCACAATACCTCAGAGGGGTTACGGTGTGAAGGCACTTGCTGCCACCAAAGGCACAATATTTGGGTGCACTGCCACTGCGCCTATACCAGATTCATATCATTTTAATATTGGACCGCAGGGTCCAACCCTGCACTCTTCCACAATACCACAGAGGGGTTACGGTGTGACAGCACTGTTGCCGACACTAAAGGTCCAATTTTAATGCACCTGTTGTTACTTTCATCCAAAGCCTGCATAAGTTTCACCATAATTTAGCCAAAAAATCACTAAACTTGTTCTGCGTGTCCTAAAACGTCTCTTCTTAGCATACAGGCTGCCTCCCCAAGCAGTTGTTTATGAATAGATTAAAGGAAAAACATTTACCGTCATTTGAAATGTCATTTTTTTTCCTTTTTAAATGTTACATCCTACAAATCCACCACTTCACGGGCAGGTTATGGGGACCTCCTAGGCACGTTATTTGAAGGAATTTTTCATTTTTATTCTTAACCTTTATTTCATGGAAAAATCACTGTTCCTTTAAAAACGTCTTTTTTAAACTTTTTTTCCTTCTTTCCTGTCCCCCAGGGCACTACCCGGACCCCCATACACCTTTTATGGCAAATATCTTGCATATATGCCCTCTTGCAGGGCACTCTAAAAATCGAACGTTCGAGTCCCATTGACTTGCATTGAGTTCGGATGAGGTTCGTGTCCGAACTCGAACTTTTGAAATTGTTCGAAACCGAACACGGGGGTGTTTGGCTCATCCCTAATTGTGAGGTGCTAGACTATGATTCTGAGCTGGAGCTTGAGGATGTTGCTGTTGAGGAGAGTACTAGGCAATGTTCTCAACAGTCTCAGCAGTGTGTGATATTTTCCTCTCCTGAAAGGTCACCATCACCAGTGCCATCGTCATCTCCTGCCACATTGGCAGAAACAACTCCCCTTGTCGCACTTGTGATCTCAGGGAATTCAGGCAGGCCAGTATTCTAGCGACAACTAGTTCCGCTACAGTAATTAAGGAGCAATCAGAGATAGTAGCGATTTCAGTAGTTAGAAGCAGTACTTCCAAAGTTTGGGAGCATTTTAGTTCAATGGGGGATGGTCCCATAAAATTACCTGCCTAATAGGGAAGCTGATATTGGTGGAGGTGCTCCCTTCAATATTGTGGAAAAGGAGCCCTTCAAACAGCTGATGGTGGCTCTTTTTCGTAAGTACCAACTTACAGGCTGGACAACCTTCAGGAGGAAGGTTGTGCCTTTACTTTAGCGTTTTTGCGTGAAGTTGTTGAAGGAGGAGCTGGCAAAGAATGTTGGCCAGACAGTGCACCTTACCATTGACTTATGGAGTTATCCTAGTGGTCAGCATGCCTTCCTCTCCTTGACGGCACATTGGTGACAGAAACTCAATCTGTCTGAGGAAGCAAGGAGCTCAAGAGCAGGGAGCTCAGACACTGGTGCCGCTTCTTTGGGAGGGAAGTAGGCTTATTTTGTTTCCTCCTTCACAGAGAGGTGACCGGCGAACAGCACACCTCACAATATTCTGCAGACACTCAGGAACTTAGGAAGATGGTGGCAAAGTGGCTTTGTGTGCAGTCAGGGACAGGTGTAGAAATGGGATTTGTGGTTACTTATGGGGCGTCTAATATGGTCAAGGCTATTCGAGATGGTGGCACTGTAGGTGTGCGGGGCACATCCTGCATCTTGTTGTGAAGGATGCTAAGGAGGAAAATAGTGGGAGGTTGGCAGTTCTTGATTTTTGTCAGAGGATTGCAGGCTACTTCCACCATAAAGTCAAGGCTAGCCACCTGCTTAAGGAAGAACAGAAAAAGGCAGGCTTAACACAGCATTGCCTGAAGCAGGATGTAGGCACAAGGTGGAACTCCACTTTGGAGATGTTGGAACGCCTTGTGGAGCAGCAGAATGCAATACATGCTATGGCTTCTGATCATTCCATTGGGATCAGTAGCTCTTTAGGAAAGTAGGAATGGTTATTGATGAGGCAGGTTGTGGCAATCCTTAAGCCTTTTAGGGATGTCACTGAGAATTTGAGCCAGGATACTGCTAGTCTTGGTCAGGTAATCCCCTTGCTCATTCACCTTCAGAAGAAGCTGGATGGCTTTCTTGCTGGTTGTGAAATTGGTTCTTGAAGGCTACTTACTCAATGATGCTGCTGCACTCATCAGAAGACTGAAGGAGGAACTGACATGTTGATTTACAGAGCAGATGGAGTATTACCCCGAGTTGATGCTTGCTTCCATGTTTGATGCAAGGGTAAAGGGCAAGGTAGCACTCCTTCAACATTCCCTCACCTTTTGAACGGATAAATTGATTGACAGGGTGAGTGATATGCATTGCAGACGAAGCAGGGATGATAGTGGAGGTAGTAGACCTGAAGGATTGTCGAGGCAACTCAAGGTAGACGCAGTAGCAGCACAACTCCTTCCTCCAGAGCTGCTGCATATTGGGCTGAGGCATTGGACAGTTTGGTGTGCCCTGCTCAACAAGTCCAAAGAAAGGAGAGTAGCTCTGCAGAGATGGTCAAGGTGTACCTTGGGGAACCTCCTTTGTCCTATAGTGCTTATCCCTTGACCTTCTAAGCCGAGAAGAGGGATGTGTGGCCTGCCCTTTCCCTGGTAGTCCAGGAGCCTATCTTTTCTCCTCCAACTACAGTGCAGAGAGAGCATTTATTTTCCATTACTGGAAACATACGTTTCCCTCAGTGCTCGATGCTCTCGCCACAGCTCATGGAAAGATGTAGGGATGTGCGTTTCGGGTTTCGGAATTTTCACGAAATTTCCCGATTCGTGTTTTCGGATGCGGCCGAATTTCCGAAAATTTTTAGATCCGAAAATGTCAGATCCGAAATGTTTTCCGAGCCGAAACGAAATATTTTCGGAATTTTCGAATGGACCTGAAATGTGTCAAATCGAAATTTATTGCTTTGAAACGAGGAGAACAGACTTTCCGAAAAAATGAAAATTCCCGAACTTACGAAAAGTCGATACAAAAAATGAGCAAAGTGACATGAAAATACGAAAAATGGTCGATATTCCGAAAAAAAAGTACACGAAAAACTAATCAAGCCGAACCGAATCGAAACAGAAATCGGTCGAAACGAGCCGAATCGAAAAGTTTAAAAATCCGAAAAATCGAACCGAATCGAACCGAAAAAAAAATCGGTGCACAAGCCTAGGATGGTATTTCTAAAATATTATCTGCCAAAATTGAGTTATTCCCTCTCAGCTTTGAAACAGATTGAATTTCCAAAAATTTCCCAGGTCAAACTAACTAACACTTTGTGTGATTTGCAGGGCCTTTTGAGTGTTGCAAAGTTGCTGTCTGTCTGCCTGCTGCCACTTTTGTTACACTATAGGGGCTATTCAAAGCGAGACGATTTTAGCCACCCGAATTGTACGAAATGGTGAATTTCACCGTACGATACAATTTCGTGGCCACTCGGCTATTCAAAAAGCTGGCAATTCGCCAAATATTGCTGAATTGCCAGCGAAATACGGTGCATTTTGGCAGCAGTGGAATTCCCCATAGAGAAGTAATAGTTAATCTATTCAGAGAACGCCAAACAGCAGGGAAAAGTTAGCAAACTGCCCAGATTTTTGGTGCTTTTGTTCTACAGGCTTAAACAAGCGAATTCCAAGGGTTCAATGTAAAAAAAAATTCTCTGTTTTTATTTTTATTCAACTGTCTATTAATTTACAATAAAACGTATTTTTATTGATTTGGTCTTTAGAATTTTTTAGTCTTTTTTTTTTGAGACATTTTTGATTCCGATTTCTTTTTAAATGGCGTTTTTTTAATTTGGTAACAGACCTTTTTTATTGTTATTCGTAGGACCTTATATATTATTTCTATGCATTTTCCTGCATTACGTTATTTAACCACTTGGCTGCTATGGACGCGCTCAGCGCCTCCAGCCAAGTGGTTCTCCTGTGCTACGGACGCGCTCAGCGCGTCCGAGCACAGGAGGCAGCAATCCGCCGGATTCCGGTGGATTGTTGTGCCCCCCCGGTGCGGGCTGACATCTTGGATGTCAGCCCAGCACTCGGGAGCCCGGCGGGGACATTAGATGTCATCGCGGCTACGCGATGACATCTAATTCAGGCGCCCCCCCCGCATGTGCGGAGGAGGCGCCTGAAAGGGAGGGGGGGAGGTCCTTCGGACCTCTCTCCCTCCCGATCGCCGGGGAGCAGGGGGTTAAGACAGGCACCGCTTGGAAGGGCACAGCCTGCCCTTCCAAACAGTGGCTCTCATTAACCCCTGGGGAGCCGGATCACGAATCGGCGCTGAAAAGCGCCGGTTCGTGATCCTTTCCCGGAGCTGGCCGACATCTTGGATGTCGGCCAAGCCTCCGGGAACTCCCCCTGAGGACTGGCGTCATCGTGCATAGCACAATGACGCCAGTCCTGGAGTTAACCCCTAGCTGCCACCAATGGTGGAGATAGGGGATTCCAATGAATCCCCTATCTCCCGATCCGTGGCAGCTAGGGGTTAATGTTTGGTACTGTTGGATCGGCCAGAGCATGGCCGTTCCAACGATACCAAACACCACTGTGAAAAAACTTAAAAAAAAATCTATATATTTTAAAAAAATTGTAAAAAAAAAAATAAACAAGTTTTTTTTTTTTTTGGTTTGTTAATGCAGCAATATTGTTCCCATTTCAATTATAATGTGAACAATGATGCTGCACTAACGATTTTTGTATGCGGTGCGTTTGTTAAAAATCGCGTAATTTCCCCCAAAAAAAAATGTAACGAGACCCCATCTCTAATTTTTTTAACAAGCGCACCCCATACAAAATATAACCGCAATTGCTCGCATGTTAAAATGTGAAAAAAATACACTTTACACGTTGTAAATTATTGAAAATTCATATTTTATTGCATTTTTTGTTATAATATACAGACAGGTCATGACGTATACATATAATAATGACATATTATTAATCTGCCGAGTCTGACAGAAAGAACGATATATAATATGTCTGGGTCATATACTAAAATAAGCCTTCAAAACGCATTTAAACATGATGAGCAAAACCGGTAAATATGACCTCAGCACAGAGGCGTGAAACGCCTCAGCAGCGGAAGGGTTAAAACACCTTTTTTAACGTTTTTTTTCCCCCCTTGTTTGACGGCTCTTCGGCTTTTTTCAGAGCCGTTTGGCCGTCAGTTCAGTGGATCGTCGGCTGCATTCGGCGGTTTATCAGATACGTTCATTATTTTTCTGAGGTTTACTGGATGCGTTCAGCGGTTTGCGGATGCGTCCAGTGAGTTTAATCGTCAGTGTGACGGAGCTACTGTACCCTGAGTACCTCCGTCCGTGCGCTCTCTCCAATGTAACAGTCGCCGGAGCAATCTTCCCTAACAGCTCCCTCAAAGTTTTGACCGCAGCCGAAAGAATGAGGCTCACCATTCGAAGTCCAACAGCAGAATGCCAGTTTATTCACAGACACACAGATACAATCAAGCAGTTAGCTTGCACAGGACCTTCAAACAATGGACATTCGCTCTGCTTGAAGAGCTTCCCACCACATCATCAGGCGGATTGTTGCACTCTCTTCCATGAGGACCTGTTCTGTCATCGGTACACTATGCTGGTTCTGCCATTCTCGCAACCTTCATCGGAATTCTGTCTCTGTGACTGTGGCCATCGCCTGTTGTCTGGATATTGCAGCTAGGGGTTCCCCGGCTATCTGACGTCATCACGCTATGCGTGAGGATGTCAGGCAGTGAGGGGGGGACCCAGGGGTGGAGCCGCCATCCAAGATGGCGGCCCCCACCAGAGCCAGGCCGCACTTCGGTGCGAAGTGCGACCCGGTGCCTAAGAGGTAAAAGCCAGGCACCGCTTAAAAGGGGAGACTCTCTGGCTTTTTTTTTTGGGCTTTTTTTTTGTGGGACCTCCCGATCGGGAGGGAGAGGGATCCGAACGGATCCCCCCTCATTTCCAGGCAATCTCCCGGCATTGCCGGGGGCAGGTCCGGCGCTAGAGTAAGGCGGCACAGGCGGCCACCTTACTATCTGGCTTCCTGCCGGTTTGTGGGGGCGAATTCCCTGGCCCCGAGCACCGCCATCTTGGTCGGCCAGGGAGACCCGGCACAGCGCTAGGGGCCGAACCACCTGACCAGCGCCGCGCGCGATCTCACAAGAACGCGGCTGCGCTGGTCATGTGGTTCCCACCCGGCGAGCGGCAAAGCTGCATCATGTCAGCGGCCGCTCGCCACCATGAGGAACACCGGCGGAGCCTGGGGGGGGCCTGGCAGCAGGTGAGAGCTGGGGGCAGATATATCCATATGTGAGCTGGGGCAAATTTCTCCATATCAGCTGGGGTAATATATACCCATGTAATCTGGGGGCAAATATATCTATGAGTTGGGGCAAATATATCCACATGTGATCTGGGGGCAAATATATCCATGAGGTGGGGGCAAATGTATCCATGAGTGGGGGCAAATATATATATATCCATGAGCTGGGGGCAAATATATCCACATGCGACCTGGGGGCAAATATATCCATGAGTTGGGGGCAAATATATATCCATGAGCTGGGGGCAAAAATATCCATGATCTGGGGGCAAATATATCCACATGTGATCTGGGGGCAAATATACCCATATGAGCTGGAGCAAATATTTCCATATGAGCTGGGGCAAATATCTCTATATGGGCAGGGGCAATATATACCCATTTAATCTGGGGGCAAATATATCTACATGTGATCTGGGGCAAATATACCCATATGAGCTGGGGCAAATATACTTATATGAGCTAGGGGCAAATATACTTATATGAGCAACCCCAGTGTGTATATATAGAGATTATCATGGCACCTCTATCCTGATTGGCTTGACATGACACAGATAGGGGGGGCACCAAAATGCACCTTCGCCTGACTAGATAAAAATGCTTGCACCGGCCCTGGCCGGGGGTTGCCTGGAAATGACATCATGGCGCAATGACGTCATTTACGTCGGGAGGAGCTTGACTTCAGCATCTGAGGACGCTGAAGTCAGAACGCCGCAGGACCCCGGACAGAGAGGTGAGTATCTCCGCGGGGGTTCTGCAAAGCTGATGACGTGTGGAACACATCCTCCTCAGCATTAGGGATGAGCCGAACACCCCCCGAGTTCGGTTCGAGCCCGAACCCGAACTTCCCATTTGTTCGGGACCGAACCCGAACCCGAACCCCCATGCAAGTCAATGGGGCTGAAAATTCGTTTTTTTAGAGTGCCCTCCAAGAGGGCATATATGCTACATATTTGCCATAAAAGGTGTATGGGGGTCCGGGTAGTGCCCTGGGGGACAGGAAACATGGACAAAAAGTAAAAAAAAACGTTTTTAAAGGGACAGTGAGTTTTCCATGAAATAGGGGTTAAAAATAAAAACCAAAAATTCCTTCAAATATCGTGCCTAGGAGGTCCCCATAACCTGCCCGTGAAGTGGCGGATTTCTAGGTTGTATAGAAACACTTAAAAACTAAAAAATGACGTTTCATATGACGGTAAATGCTTTTCATTAATCTATCCATAAACAACTGCTTGGGGCGGCAGCCTGTATGAAAAGACATTTTAGGATGCGCAGAAAAAATGTAGTGTTTTTTTTGGCTAAATTATTGTGAAACTTATGCAGGCTTTGGATGAAAGTAGCAATAGGCGCTTTAAAATTGGGCTTTTAGGCTAGGGTCAGACTAACGCATTTTTCGCGTTGTCTGTGAAAAAGTGCGTTCGAACGAATGGACGCATTTTTTCACGGAATACGCGATAGCGGTCATACGATGCGCCTTTTCGTCCGTGATTTTGTATGGATCATCAATAAAACACTTTTTGTGTCTGGACGTTATGTTGGCCGGACATTAGCAGCGTCTGACGTCTCCCAATCACGCACACACGCCTCTAGCGGATGCAGCGCACTCTGTACGTCCGTACTAGAGGTTTGACGTTCTAGAAAAAATGCGTTAGTTTGCCACTTGCGTTGCACGGACGAACTTTCGTGCGGCCGTACTTCGTGTGTTCCCCGGCATTGGACGTCATTTGCTGCTAGCACGGCCGTGATTTCGTGCGTCTAAACGCACGTTAAGACTGCTTTCGTCTGACCCTAGCCTTAGCGTCGGCAACAGTGCCGTCACACCGTAACCCCTCTGAGGATATGAATCTGATACAGGCGTCAATGGCAGTGCACCCAGATATTGTGCCTTTAGTGCCAGGCATGCAAGTACTATCATACAGTAACCCCTCTGTGGTATTGTGGAAGAGTGCAGGGGTGGACCATGCGGTCCTATATTAAAAAGATATGAATCTGGGAATGGGCGTCAGTGCACCCAGATATTCTGCCTTTGGTGCAAGACTTCCAGGCCAGCAAGTATCATCATACAGTAACCCCTCTGTGGTATGTGGAAGAGTGCAGGGGTGGACCATGTGGTTCTATATTGAAAAGTTTTTGATCTGGTAATGGGCGTCAGTGCACCCAGATATTGTGCCTTTAATGCCAGGCCAGCAAGTATCATCATACAGTAACCCCTCTGTAGTATTGTGGAAGAGTGCAGGGGTGGACCATGTGGTCCTATATTGAAAAGTTTTTGATCTGGTAATGGGCGTCAGTGCACCCAGATATTGTGCCTTTAATGCCAGGCCATCAAGTATCATCATACAGTAACCCCTCTGTGTTATGGTGGAAGAGTGCAGGGTTGGACCCTGCTGTTCAAAAAATTTAAATGATATAAATCTGGCACAGGCGCCAGTGCAGCCAAATATCGTGCCTTTCATGGCAGCAAGTGCATACACACCGTAACCCTTTTGTGGTATTGTGGAAGAGTTCAGTGCTGGAGGTTTTGTGCATGCAGAAGACATACCCGATCTATTCCGTTACTTCGGCATCAGGGGATTGATAGCTGCTGATCCAGGACTGATTCATTTTTATAAATGTCAGCCGGTCTACAGAGTCGGTGGACAGATGCACTCTTTTGTCTGTGACAAAACCTCCAGCGGCACTGAACGTCCTTTCAGAAAGCACGCTAGAGGCAGGGCAACCTAGTAGCTGCATAGCATATTTCTGGCCAGTGATCCAATCTAAACACCCAGTAAGCCAGTGGATCATCTGCTGGAAAGGTATCCAGGTCTGCCCTTACCCCTAGCTGGTCCTGCACCATATGGTGAAGACGCTGGCAATGGGTGCCTAAATTTGACGTCCCTGGGCGTCGAGGACTAAAAAAATTTAAAAATGCATCAGTCAAGCGGCCCTGGCCTTCACCGCTATTCCTCTGATCACCTGCAGCCTCAGAAGCACGTGTGTCAGCAGTAGCACTTGGTAATCTAACAGTGCCTGGAAAGGTGTTACACAAGTTTTGCTTTAGAACGTCCTCAAGTTTTGTCATCCTGTGCTCCCTCTGTGCGGGCAGGATGAGCTCTGCAACTTTCCCCTTGTATCGTGGATCAAGAAGGGTTGCCAACCAGTAATGATCCCTCTCCTTGATAGCACGAATCCTGGGGTACTTTAGCAGGCTTTGCATCAATAGGGAGCCCATGCAGCGTAGGTTGGAGGTGGCATTAGCTGCCGAGTCTTCCTGGTCAATGAGGATGACCGTATCATGCACTTCCTCCTCCCAGCCACGCACAAGCCCTTCTGTTTCTGGGCCCACAAAACCCTGCCTTGAGGAATGCCCACCTTCAATGCCCCCACTACTTAAATAGTCCTCCTCCTCCTCCTGTCTGCTCTGAGTAGGACAAACTGGAATGCTGTCTGCGGAAAGACTGGGGCCTTGAGAGCTAGGGAAGGCCTCCTCTTCCTCCCGCTGCTCTGCCTCTAGAGCCACATCTATAATTCCCCGCAGAGTGTGCTCCAGCAGGAACACTAAAGGAATTGTGTCACTGATGCATGCACTGTCCCTGCTCACCATCCTCGTTGCCTCCTCAAATGGTGACAGTACAGTGCATGCATCCTTGATCATCAGCCAATGCGGGGGGGGCCAAGTTGACCTGAACCTGTCCTTGTGCCATACTCACACAGGTACTCGTTGATGGCCCTCTGCTGCTTGTGCAGACGCTGCAGCATTGCTAATGTCGAGTTCCACCTAGTGGGCATGTCACAGATCAGACGGTTTGTGGGAAAGTGGAATTCTCTTTGAATTTCTGCCAGGCGAACCCTTGCTGGGAATGACCGTCTGAAGTGGCTGCAGACTTTTCTGGCCTGGATGAGAAGCTCTGGCAGCCCGGACCCCCATACACCTTTTATAAATATCTAGCAAATATGCCCTCTTGAAGGGCACTCTAAAAATCAAACTTTGAGTTCCATTGACTTGTATTGAGTGCGTATTCGAATTCGAACTTTTGAAAAGTTCGAGTTCGAATGCGAACCGAACTCGGGGGTGTTCGGCTCATCCCTATTTCAAACCAGTGAATGTTTCATCAATTGCCCATTCCAATTTTTGTTCTTAAAAAATGCAAGGGACGCCTTGGTGGTATGTGGCTGTAGGTAAACGGAGTTTATTATGAAACACAGAATGACCCCCCCCATCTGCTTTTTCTTTTTCTTTCTGTTCTTTTAAATTTATACAGTTTTGTCTGGCTTGTCACCCTCGCCAACCACCAATAAATTAAGCCTTGCACCACTGAATGTTATTTTAACTTTTTGCTTGCTGGTGACTGGCATGGGAACATAGTCAATTCTGTGTTCCAGCTCATACTAAATTATTTTCACAGACAAACAGTGGAATGCACTACGTTTATTTCTTCCTAATTGGTGGAAATTTTTGGAGAAACGACTTTGGATGAGTCTGAATATTTAGGCCATGCACAAGTCTACCAAATATTATGGTGCATTAGGGAAAAGCAGAAGGTAATCAGATAATTAAGAGTGTAGCAATAAGACTGATATGATCAGAGCACATTTGAATGCAGAGGGGAAGACTCCAGAGGAGAGGTTAAAAATATGAGTCAAAGCAGGGACAATAACCAGTAGGAAGGATCGAATAAGGTGCGAGGGGATAGGCTCAAGGGGACATGTGGTCGGGCAAGAGACCATGAGAAGTGCTGAGAAATCCGCCTCTAAGACTGGCGAAAAGGAAGACATAGAAGAGGGGTCAGGGAGTGATGGAGCGAATGAGGTTGATAGGCTGAAGGAGTAGGGCAGTGAAGAGATTTCTAGTCTAAGTTTAGTAATCTTGAAAATGAAGTAGCCAATAAAGCTGACAGCAGTGAGGTCCATGGAAGGTTGAGTGGAAGTGGGGTGCATTAAGAGATTGAAAGTATGAAACAGTCGTCTGGAATCATGAGAAAAGGTGGAGATGAGGGATGTGAAATAAGTTTGTTTATTGAGAGCTAGAGCAAGACTGTAGAAACCGAGCATGAATTTGTAGTGCAGGAAGAAAGCCAAAATGCAAGACTTCCTCCAGCCACGTTCAGCTATGCAGTTGCATATGTTTATTAACAGGGATTGGAACTAATCAAAATGCACATAAAATCAGATGCACTAAATTTTGTGCTGCTTTCGAAGTTGGCTTGTTGTCATACAGCAAATCAAGACATGATTTTTGGGTGTGTACTGTGAAATTCATAATCAGTATTTACATTCCAACATGCTAACTCATGTTATTTAACTATACAGAGGTGCACGAGGAAACCTTGTCCTATCAACTATAGCATATACAGTACATATGTTATAGAGGTCTATAGGTTTAAGCTTGGGTTGCTCTAGCTGTCTAGTTGCTTAATACATTTTTCCAAAGAAAGCACATGCTTTTAGCAAAAGTAATGGAAATTCTTTTAATATCATGTACCTAAAATGTAAGCAGATCTTCAGAATAACTCACTCCTTTCACATTCTTCTGTATGTACTGGATTATTCTTCTACTGTATAATTGTTGAAGTATAAAGGTGGAAACCTCAAATACTTTGCTTCAGAAGTCCTCATAATTGTGCCATGTTGTTTAGATCAGATGTGTGAAACGGCATGTCGAGAAAGATGTTGAATGTCATCTTACTTATGAATTTATTCATGATGTGTGGCAATGATTAAGAAGCCTTATCATATTAGAATATGGGAAAATTATGTGGTAATAGTTTCCAAACACTAGTTTAGCCTTATTTGTGTTTCATGGTCAAGTGTACAGTGGCAATATATGACCATGCAAAGCACTGAGTTTGCAAACCATTACAGATCCCTCATCATTGCTAGCAAATCATATTGTCTCTCACACCTATGAATGGTAGTTGAAAGTTAGTGGGCAGAAAAACTGTCCACCCTTACCCTCCTTACTAATGCATTTGAGGTAAATAGGCAGTATCGGTTACCACACAAATGAAATGAGAAATGATAATCTGATACAGTTGCATCACAACGTCAGTTGCTAGGTTTTAGAAAAGAGTATAGTTTTTGCTCCCTTCACCATGTTACGCCTTGTTTACCCTTGTAGCGCTGTGGTAAAAATCGTCTTGCTGTGCAGTACCTATTTTTGGCCACAAGATGGAGACTATCGCGATCAGATACTGGACATTGGGACTACAATAACAGACATGCTTTGCAAGAAGCCAGGAAGTGGGTGGGACTGGACGCTTACATCCTCTGCCTCGTGGAGAAAGTTGCAGAGCGCGCAGCAGGGGATGAGAAAGAGCAGACGCACTGAGAGACTGCTGGAGAGCTAGGCAAAGCCCGAGGGAGACCTGTAATTCCTATTTGGGTCACTCAGCCTGAGGAGAAGGAGACTTGCCAGTACCCAGACAACAGCTGCAGATCGGCGGAATCGAACTGAGAGCAGGCGGGGAGCTGGACAAGCTGCATCAAGGTAGACAACGGATCCGGCTGCTAGTATCCCCAGTCAAAATCGGGTGGAGAGACGTCCTGGGTCAGCGGAGCCTAAAGCAGTCATCGGATGGGTGAGAGGCCTCCAAGGCTGGTGTATGATTAAAGGACGCTCTGCTGTTTCTCTTTAAAGTTTACAGGGCCCCAACTGACTAGTCGAAGATTTTCCTTTATTTAAATTCACTGGCCAGTTGAACAGTACCCGGGTACCACACACACACAGATACGCTTCTATATATTCTGGAATTTAACTTGTACAGGACTCATTTCCTTTTATCAGAACGGGTTTAAAAACAAAGATACGTTCCGAATACATTTTTCTCTTTTCCGCTGCGCGTTTGCCGTAATACGAAGGGATTGTATGTTTGGGTTTTCGCTACCTGTCCCTTTTTCTGAGCTATCGGGAAATTGCATTCTTTTATGTTCGGTCGCGAATATTTTATTTTCCGAAATACGAAGCCTCGTGTTTCGTTCTTTTCCGCTGCGCGTTTTACCGAAATACGAAAACATTGTAATAATATTTGTGAATACCGTGTTTCAACATCTGCTCAAGATTTTAGTAAACTATATAAATGATAAAAACTCACAACGGTGTTGGAGTATATTTATTCCCTAGTGCGGGGAGACTGACCCGTGGTTCATTTTCAGCGGCTCCTCCGGGAGTGAGCGCTACACCCTATTATACACATATTTAGAAGTCCATTCTGAAAGCAGTCATGATATATATTCCAATTTGAGATACCTTGCAATTCTTTGTAAAGATATATTTGGCCATGATGAACGGAGTGTCCACCTCATTTGTCCTGGCAGGCTGCTGCAGTCTGCTAAGGTGGAAGGCTTATCTGTGCCAAGAAGGCTGTCATTCATTTCACACTGGGACAGCCTTCCAGGGGTTCCAACTGCCACTACACAGTATGTGCAGTATTGATAAAATGGTTTAGTTGATGTTAATGAGCCTATGCAATGGCTGGGCAGTCCACTCAGTCCTGAACACCATACCCTTGTCTGTTGAATGGGGGCATAATGAATGAATAATTTTAATATTTGATGTTCCCTATACCCAATGTCATGCCAAGTGCCGCCGTTGCCACAGGAAGACCTCTTTCATGTGCTGTACATCTTCAGGCCAGGTGCTCAGCTCATTAGCCTTGGTATGTCTAGTTACACAAAACACACTGACCTCGTAACCGTCTAGCACTGGTTGAACCCAATAAAGGACCACACCCCTATTCCACCTGTGCCTCCTCATTGAAGCCCTTAACCTGAAGAGAGTAACACCTATGTTTTTATGTTCCTGAGAACCCCCCCCCCCTGTATTCTCATTTGGACCCACATACCGCTGAAGATCCACGCCATACCCAACCATCTTCGGGCACTATTACAAAGGTAACGCTAAAACGGGTATGTTAAGGAGGAAAACCTGTGCCTGCAAGTTTCTCCTTAGTGTCCCCGTTTTTACTCCATATTACGGGGCAGGCGCTAATTCAGCAGCCTGCCCTGTAATGCAGCACTAAGCCAGAGTGCTGCCCAGAGCATCCCCTCCTGGAGTCCATAGGAAACTTTGACTGCCGGTCACATGAGTGAACAGGGAGCGAGACTGGGGACTTTTTCCCCCAGTCTCACTCTGCTCCCTTCGACCAAAAGAGGTGGATCGGGCCATGTTCTCGACGCGGGATGACAAGTGAGTATCTGTTTTTTGGGGGGATTTGTAGCTGGTGATAACGGATTCCACAGAAGTGGAATCAGCTACCAACAGCTTCAAGTTTTGGTTAACTTTTGAGTTAACTTAGGCAAGGCGAAATTAGCATTAGGACTTTGTAAACCTAACGCTAATGAACTCTTTGTGCTCCCTATTTTAAGCATAGGGAGTGCAACGTACAGTAAGCTCGGGTTTTTTAACTCATTAGCATTTGGAATGTAATATGGACGGCCCGCGCTAGGGCCACTTAACCAAACGTTAACGCTCACATAGCTGAGGGCTAACCTTAGTGTTAAAAATGTAATATTTCCCTTCGTGTTTCCAGTAGTCCTGCATTTGGTCATTGTTTAACCACGTTCCTGTAACGTTGGGGGCTTCCAGCCTTTCCAGTGTGCTTGACGGCAGCATGTCTGATGCTGCTCGCTCACCAACGCCCGGTTTAAATTGAAACAGGCAGGGAAGTGGCTGCATGAGGTGCGGCTTGAGAGGGGGGCGCGGTCTGGTGAAGGTCTTTTAAAAACCAGCAGTTCCTTCTAAGCAGTGCCAGACCGTGGTTATCCATACCTGAGCTCCCTGTACCTGAATTCTCTCGTGATATAACCTGTTATTGACCTCTGCTTGGTTTCTGACTATTCTGCCTTCCGTTGCCCTAGCCTATTTCCTTGTACTACGCTTCTGCACTGATATCGACCCGGCTATTCCATTTGATTATTCTATACTCTGTATTCCTGATTCTGGCTCGTCTGACTACCCCCGTGTTGATGAGTCTGACCTGGTTTTGTATTACGAGATTGTCTATGATTAACTCTTTCTGTCTAGCTAGTATACATATACCTGGTCAATTTTTAGGGACCAGACAGTTAGGGATTCTTTTACGGCTACCCTGTTGGTAGTTTTTTGGCTTTGTGGAGTGTTGGGCTTTAAGGACTGCGTGGTGGGATCCGGGAATCGTGACATTACGATCTGGCCAAATGGATCCCGCAGACTTAACACAGCATTTGAGTAACTTTGTATCCAGACAGGACGAGCAGGACCATAGGATGGATCAGTTTGCTCTCGCCTTACAAGCTATCCTGACTCGTACAGCTCACCTGGAACCAGCTGGGGTTGCACCTCCGCCTGCTATACCTGTGTCCCCTGTTGTTCAGACATCCCAGGTACACATGACCGCTCCTATGAGGTTTGACAGTACTCCCTCGGAGTGCCGGGGATTTTTGGTCCATGTGGATATTCATTTTAAGTTAAATCCACAAATGTTTATCACTGACATAGCCAAAGTGGGGTTCATTATTAACCATCTGTTTGGCAGAGCGTTAACATGGGCGAATCCTTTATGGGAGGCAGAGAAGCCTATCGTACTGAACTATAAAGAATTCATAGCCGAGTTAAAACGTACGTTTAATCCTACCAGAAAGGCCAAGGTAGCTGGCAAATCCTTGTTCCGCATACGTCAAGGGAAAAAGGACTGTGTCTGATTATGCTATAGAATTTAAAACGTTGGTTTCTGATGTGAACTGGACTAATGAGGCTCTGGTACTGGCTTTTATGGAGGGGTTATTGGAGTCATTGATGCATGAGTTGGCCCCTCGTAAATTACCTGAGGTGTTGAGTGAATTTATAGATTATTGTATAGATCTGGATGATCAGATAAGGGACAGAAGAACTCCAAGAGAGAAACCTAAGAGACCATTACCAAGGTTGGCCCCTGTCTTTCAGGCAAAACCAAGAGAGTTATCCCCTCCCTCTGAGCCTATGCAACTAGGCCATACTAGGCTTACAGAGGAAGAGAGAACAAGGCGTCTTCGTGAGGGATCGTGCCTGTATTGTGGTTTAAAAGGACATTTACGACTTAAATGTCCCACTCGCCCTAGAATGCATGATAAGTCGGAAAACTACCGCACCTAAGGCAGCTGAGGAGACAGGCCTTGGGTGTGACGTTCATGTCTCCTGTCAAAGACACTAGACTCTTGTTACCAGTATCCGTGGCTTGGGAGACCAAGACCACGCATACTACCGCTTTTGTTGATTCTGGGGCTGCTGGTAATTTCATTGATGTTGAATACGCTTCCTCCATTTCTCTCCCTCTGGTTGTAAGAGAGACACCCTTGGCCGTCGAAGCCAT
Source organism: Leptobrachium leishanense (assembly GCA_009667805.1). Classification (NCBI taxonomy): domain Eukaryota; kingdom Metazoa; phylum Chordata; class Amphibia; order Anura; family Megophryidae; genus Leptobrachium; species Leptobrachium leishanense. Next base: position 89,996,704 of record CM019071.1, read on the forward strand.
AGACGGTAGGCCGTTATCCTGCCCCAGAATTACTCACGCTACTGTTACAGTGGTTCTTACCACTGGTCTCTTGCATCAAGAAGAAATCATATTTCAGGTTATCCGTTCACCTTCCAATCCTGTTGTGCTTGGTTTCCCTTGGTTGGTGGAACATAATCCTGTTATTGATTGGGCTAAGGGAGAGATACTGTCTTGGAGTCCTGCTTGTTTTGGGACTTGTTTAATACCCATTCAGCATATTGGTGCCCTGAACACACCTACAGCTCCTCCATTGTCTACAGAGGTTCCTGACTGGTATGCCGACCTCAGGGCTGTATTCGATAAAAGAGAGGCAGAGAAACTACCTCCACATAGACCGTATGATTGCGCCATAGATATTCATCCAGGTACCATGCCTCCTCGAGGCAAAGTATATCCTTTATCCATAAAAGAGAACCAAATCATGGAGGAGTACATAAAGGAGAATTGGAGAGAGGTTTTATCAGACGTTCCTCTTCTCCAGCAGGGGCGGGGCTCTTTTTTGTGTCTAAAAAAGGAGATTTACGCCCGTGTATCGATTTATAGGGGGCTTAACAAGATCACCATCAAGAATGTGTACCCTATCCCTCTTATATCAGAACTGTTCGACAGGTTAAGGGGATCAGCAGTATACACAAAACTCGATTTGATAGGGGCTTACAACCTGATTATTATTATTATTATTATTATTATTCTTTATTTATAAAGCGCCAGCATATTCCGCAGCGCTGTACAATAAGCACAGTATAGACAGGGTTACAATACATTGAACAACATTTGACAAACAGTACAGGAGGAGATGAGGGCCCTATTCCCGTAGGAACTCACAATCTGGGAGGGTTGGGGTTGGAAACAGGAGGAGAGGACTGTAAGGTGAGAGTGATTGATGGTTGTGTCAGTGAGTTGGGTGGTAGGCTTCCCTAAATAGGAATGTTTTAAGGGAGCGTTTGAAGGAAGAGAAGTTAGGGGAAAGTCTGACAGTACGAGGGAGAGTGTTCCAGAGAGTGGGGGCTGCACGTGAGAAATCCTGCAGTCTATCATGGGAAGAGGTGATGCGGGGAGAAGCTAGGCGCAGGTCACTGTTTGACCTTAGGGAGCGGGCTGGGGTGTATTTGGTGATTAGTGAGGACAGGTAGTGGGGAGCTGAGTTAGTGAGGGTTTTGTAGGTAAGGATAAGGATTTTGAACTTAATTCTGCAGTGGATGGGGAGCCAGTGAAGGGACTTGCAGAGGGGAGCGGCAGAGACAGAGTGGCGGGTGAGGTGAATTAGCCTGGCGGAGGCGTTCAGGATGGATTGTAGGGGGGAGAGGCGGGACAGAGGGAGGCCAGATAAGAGATTATTGCAATAGTCGAGTCGGGAGATTACCAGGGCGTGTATGAGTTGTTTTGTGGTGACAGCGGTAAGAAATGGCCGAATTCTGGAAATATTACGCAGTTGGTATCGGCAGGAGGAGGAACGAGACTTGATGTGGGGGATGAAGGAAAGAGCAGAGTCAAGTGTAACTCCAAGACAGCGAACTTGGTTTGATGGGGAGATGGTGATACCCTCCACCATGATTGAGAAGTCAGGAGGTGGGGAGGCATTGGAGGGAGGAATAAGTAGGAGCTCAGTCTTTGACATGTTGATCTTTAGGTGGTGGGAGGCCATCCAGGAGGAGATGCCAGATAAACAGTCACTGACTTTTGAAAGGACAGGGGGAGAGAGATCAGGGGTAGAGAGGTAGATCTGAGTGTCATCAGCGTAGAGGTGGTACCTGATACGTATAAAAGATGGGCATGAGTGGAAAACAGCATTTAACACCAGGAGTGGGCATTATGAATATCTGGTCATGCCGTTCGGTCTCTGTAATGCTCCAGCTGTATTCCAAGATTTCATTAATGATGTGCTCAGAGATTTTTTGCTATCCTTTTGTTATCGTATACTTAGACGATATACTGGTTTACTCTACCGATCTGAAAACCCACCATGAACATGTCAGACAGGTATTAGCAAAATTACTACTGTAAAATTTCTTGGGTACATTATCACTCCAGAAGGTTTTGAGATGGATCCTTCCAAACTCCTGGCCATCTCAGAATGGCCTCTCCCTCAAGGTCTCAAAGCCATACAGAGGTTTCTGGGGTTTTCCAACTATTATAGGAGATTTATCAAGAATTATTCTGCTGTAGCTTCTCCTATCATTAATATGACACGTAAAGGTCTGAAGAACCAGGTCTGGTCTTCACAATCCAAACAGGCATTCGAAGCTATCAAACAGGCTTTCACTTCCGCTCCCGTGTTACGGCATCCTGATCCCAGAATTCCATTTGTTCTTGAGGTTGATGCTTCCGAGATAGGCATTGGGGCTGTCCTATCTGAAAAGAGAGCCTCCAGGGAAGCCTCTACATCCTTGTGGGTTCTTTTCAAGAAAATTATCACCAGCAGAACGCAATTATGATATCGGTAACAGAGAATTGCTTGCTATTGTGTCTGCCCTGTCAGAGTGGAGACATTTGTTGGAAGGTACTCTTGACCCTTTGTTGATAATCACTGATCATAAGAACCTTACGTACATCGGGGATGCTAAACGTCTGAACTCGAGACAGGCCAGGTGGTCATTACTACTGTCTCGGTTTAATTTTGTTTTGATTTACAGACCAGGTGACCGCAATGTAAAGGCTGATGCCTTATCTCGTCAATATGACCCGTATGAATCAAATACACAAGACCACAATCCTATAGTTCCTCCTGAACGTATTGTGGCTTCCACACCACAGTCTTGTCTGTTTCCTCGCCTTTCCTTGAACGCCTCCAAGCAGCTCAAATGGGGGCTCCACCTAACAAGCCTCCAGATATGTTGTTTGTGCCTGAAAAGGAAAGACAAGAATTACTCATAATGTTTCATGATTCAAAACCAGCAGGTCATCCTGGTGTTACTAAGACTCTTACCAGTATCTCCAGACAGTTCTGGTGGCCCACCATGCGACAGGACGTACGTCTGTTTGTTTTGGCTTGTCAAGTCTGTGCCAGAAGCAAAACCAGTAAAACCTTGCCTGTCGGTCTATTGCAGCCTTTACCCATTCCTAATAGGCCTTGGTCTCATCTATCCATGGATTTTATTTTGGACTTGCCGATGTCCAAGGGTCATACTGCGGTTCTGACAGTTGTAGACCGCTTCTCCAAAATGGCGCATTTTATTCCTTTACCTAAGCTTCCTACAGCCAAAGAACTGGCGGTCGTCTTTGCTAGAGAGATTGTACAAATACATGGGGTTCCGTCTGAAATAGTCTCTGACAGAGGAGCTCAGTTCGTCTCTCGTTTCTGGAGGGATTTCTGTGTGGAGATGGGGGTGCGATTGGCCTTCTCTTCAGCATATCATCCACAAACCAATGGGGCAGCAGAGAGGGCAAATCAGGGTCTGGAGCAGTACATACGTTGCTTTACCACACAACAACAAGACAATTGGTCGGAGTTGTTGCCCTGGGCTGAGTATGCACGTAATAACGCCGTTAACGCGACCACTGGCCACTCTCCTTTTTCTGCTATCTATGTTTTTTCCCCTCCGGCTCTACCGCTTCAGTTTGCTCCCTACTGAAGCCTTTGTTGTGTAACAGGTACACACGGGTCGTTCCTCCTCCTCCACCTGTTCAGGTTGATGGAGAGACGGAGTATGAGGTTAGTAAAGTTCTGGATTCTAGGCTGCTCAGGGGTGCTCTGCATTACCTGGTCGATTGGGTGGGTTATGTTCCGGAGGACCGGTCCTGGATTCCGGCTTTCAACATGTCTGCCTCTAGGTTGGTCAGGGCGTTCCATGCCTCGCACCCCGATCACCCTGGTGGTCGTCCTGCCACTTGCCCCGGTGGTCGTCCTGCCACTTGTCCTGTTGGTCGTCCGTGGCCTCACGTGGAGAGGGGGGTACTGTAACGTTGGGGGCTTCCAGCCTTTCCGGTGTGCTTGATGGCAGCATGTCTGATGCTGCTCGCTCACCAACGCCCGGTTTAAATTGAAACAGGCAGGGAGGTGGCTGCATGAGGTGCGGCTTGAGAGGGGGGGCGCGGTCTGGTGAAGGTCTTTTAAAAACCAACAGTTCCTTCTAAGTAGTGCCAGATCGTGGTTATTCATATCTGAGCTCCTTGTACCTGAATTCTCTCGTGATTTAACCTGTTATTGACCTCTGCTTGTTTTCTGACTATTCTGCCTTCCGTTGCCCTAGCTCGTCTGACTACCTCCGTGTTGCTGACCTGGTTTTGTAATACGACATTGTCTTTGATTAACTCTTTCTGTCTAGCTAGTATACATATACCTGGCCAATTTTTAAGGACCAGACAGTTACGGATTCCTTTACGGCTACCCTGTTGGTAGTTTTTTGGCTCTGTGGAGTGTTGGGCTTTAAGGACTGCGTGGTGGGATCCGGGAACCGTGACATTTCCCCACTATCCTCACCATAACCCTAGACTGTCTTCTGTGTCCTGTTCCATAGCCCTCCTGCCTGCTGATCCTCCAGCACCCTTCCCAGCGTATTTCTGTATGACACTGCACACTGGGCTCATACCCCCAAATCCTGGTGCCCACCCGGTACCAACCGTGACACCCAGCTAGCAGTGGACAATGCGCGAGGCATGGCTCGAGTCCTGCGGGAATGGTGTTCCCGCACTTCTCCCACAGCGGGAACGCTGCGGGAATGCAGGTTCCCACTGTGGCCCGAGCCCGAAACGATTGAGCAGGCTGCCGCTGCACAATGCCGGCAGCCGCGTGCTTCCTGCTAGAATGGCCGCTGACAGGAAGTGCAGCTGCTCGCCTGGGATCTAACAGCGAGATCGCAGCTGGCTGTTAGATCCCAGGCGAGCGGTTGCACTTCCTGTCAGTGGCCTTTCTAGCAGGAAGCACGCGGCCGCCGGCAATGTGCGGCGGCTTCCTGCTCAATCGTTTCGGGCCCACAGAGAGGTGAGCTGGCTGCTGGGGGCAATAATATTCATGATAGCTGGGGCGGGGCATTATCCATGAGACCTGGGGCATTATCCATGAGACCTGGGGGCAATATCCATGAGACCTGGGGCAATAGCCATGAGACTTGGGGCATTATCCATGAGAGCTGGGGGCAATATCCATGAGACCTGGGGCATTGTCCATGAGATCTGGTGCATTATCCATGAGAGCTGGGGGCAATATCCATGAGACCTGGGGCATATCCATGAGAGCTGGCGGCAATATCCATGAGAGCTGGGGCATATCCATGAGCTAGGGCATTATCCATGAGAGCTGGGGCATATCCATGAGAGCTGGGGCATATCCTTGAGACCTGAGGCATTATCCAGGAGAGCTGGGGGCATATCCATGAGACCTGCGGCATTATCCATGAGACCTGTGGCATTATCCATGAGAGCTGGGGCATATCCATGAGAGCTGGGGCATTATCCATGAGAGCTGGGGCATTATCCATGAGAGCTGGGGGGGCATTATCCATGAGACTTAATATCCATATGAGCTGGGGTCAATAATATCCATGTGAACTGGGGAAAATATATCCATGTGAACTGGGGAAAATATATCCATGTGAGCTGGGGCAATATATACCCATATGAGCTGGGGCAAATATATCCATGTGAGCTGGGGGCAAATATATCCATATAACCAGTGCTGTGCATATTATTCTTGGGGCTCAGTGCTGTTTATATTATTCTGGGGGCTCAATGCTGGGTATATTATTCTTGGGGCTCAGTGCTGTGCATATTATTCTTGGGGCTCAGTGTGTGTATAATATTCTGGGGGCTCAGTGCTGTGTATATTATTCTGGGGGCTCAGTGCTGTGTATATTATTCTGGGGCTCAGTGCTGTGCATATTATTCTGGGGGCTCAGTGCTGTGTATATTATTCTGGGGGTTCAGTGCTGTGTATATTATTCTGGGGGTTCAGTGCTGTGTATATTATTCTGGGGGCTCAGTGCTGTGTATGTTATTCTGGGGCTCCAGTGCCTGTGTATGTAATTCTGGGGGGTCTGTGCCTGTGTATATAATTCTGGGGGGGTCTGTGCCTGGATATATATATATATATAACGCGTTAGTCCAGTTGCCAAAATCACGAGGATACCTGTACGTAGTGATACCTTTCACTGATCAGTATAGTTTCCAGACCTGAAGAGGAGAGGTTACACTCTTGAAAGCTTGTCTTTTAAATGTAAAGTTAACCCAATAAAAATGGTATCACACGTACTGCTATACTCGTGATATATATATTTTTTCTTCAGGTAATAGGTTTGTGGAATTCGTGGGTGAGGTCCCTCACTTTTTTCCCAGGACTCGACCCCTGGCGTGAGGGGTTAAATTAGAGAAGGTCAAACAGAAAACCTCTTCTGATCTAACCCCTCACACTCTATACAGTGGGCTCAGGAGAGAATGGGTTGTCAAGGTCTAATTCCAGCATAATGCATTGTACCTGCAAAGGTGCAATTGAAGAAACTGAAAAATGAATTGTACAAACTAAGTTCATTCTTATGCAATTTGTTTTCCAGTGTATTTATTAAGTTGTCCTTTCATTAATTTGCACAACTCTCAATTCATTCAATAAATCAATGCCTATATGTTCTTGACATTATTGATAGTGCTATGTTTGGCGTTGTCAGTTAGTTGTCAACACCTTAATATATGAATAATAGTGTATAGGCAATTATGGAAACTATATGAATGTTGCATATTGCGAAAGAGTCATATATTTACTGTATCACTATCACGTTCTCTGATTCGCTGCACTTCGGCGAGTCCAATTTCGTGACCCTGTGTTGAATTCAGCATTCACTGCAAGGTCCTGAAGTGTGGAGAATCGGACGCCAAATGCATCCACCAACCCACGGACAGCCGCTACAAACCCACCAGCTGCCACTGCAAACTAGCCAGCCTCCGCCACCAACACGCTGGACAGCCGCCAAATGCAACCGCAAGCAGCCGACGAGCCGCCGACCAGCCACAGAAAAAAGCCGACAAGCAAAAGAAAAACAAATGAAACCTTAAAAATCTGGACCGTTGTTTGAAAAAAAACCTACTGGATGAAAATGTCTGCAATTAGCATATAAGGTCCTATGAATAATAATAAAAAGATCTGCTACAAAAAAATAAAAACAGTTATTTAAAAATAAATCTGAAAAATTGACGAAAAAATCCTGAAAAATAGATACTTTTTTTGCTGCAGATTGAAAGAATAAACGGTTTAATAGATATTGAATAAAAACAGGAATATTTTTAACAATGAAACCTATGGGATTCGCCTGATTAAACCTGCTGAATGAATCCACCAAACGTCAGGGCATTTCACTGACATTTCACTGCTGTTCGTTGTTCTATAAATAGGTTATCCATTGCTTCTCTATGGGGACTTCCACTGCTGCTGCACAGCACTGTATTTCACTGGCGATCGGCAAAATTTGGTGAACTGCCTACTTTCTGAATAGCCGAATGGCCACGAAATTGCACAGTATGGGGAAATTCCCTGTTCAGTGCAATATCGGGGCCAGATCAGCTCTCTCTGAATAACCCTTCTGATCATGTTTAATGCAAAGCATATCAGGGAGTGGTTATTTATATGAGAAGTAGTGATAAGACGAACACCACCGTGTTCGGTTCGCATTCGATCTCAAACAATTTCAAAAGTTCGGGTTCGAACGTGAACACGTTTCGAACTCAATGCAAGTCAATGGGACTCGAACGTTCGAATTTTAGAGTGCCCTCCAGGAGCGCATATATGCAAGATATTTGCCATAAAAGGTGTATGGGGGTTCGGGTAGTGCCCTGGGGGACATAAAACAATGACAAAAAGTACAAAAAAAACGTTTTTAAAGGAACAGTGAGTTTTCCATGAAATAAAGGTTAAGAATAAAAAAGAAAAATTCCTTCAAATATCGTGCCTAGGAGGTCCCAATAATCAGCCCGTGAAGTGGTGGATTTGTAGGATGTATAGAAACCTTTAAAAACAAAAAAATGACATTTCAAATGACGGTAAATGGTTTTCCTTTAATCTATTCAAAAACAACTGCTTGGGGCGGCAGCCCATATGAAAAGAGGAGACCTTTTAGGACACGCAGAACAAGTTTAGTGATTTTTTTTTGGCTAAATTATGGTGAAACTTATGCAGGCTTTGGATGAAAGTAACAATAGGTGCTTTAAAATTGGGTCTTTAGTGTCGGCAACAGTGCCGTCACATCATAACTAGGGATGAGCTGTTCGGTTCGATCTGTTTGAGTTTGCATCGAACATCGGCCGTTCGGCTGTTCACGAACTCCGAACATTTCCGTTTGTTCGGTTCGAGTTCGCCCACAATGCACTTTTCCACTGGCCTGAAGCTTGTAATTGGCTACAGCCTTGCACCTGACCACAGGTCAGGTGCAAGACAGGTGCAAGACTATGCCAATCACGGCTCAGAGTCCTGATTGGGCAAATTTTGCCCAATCATGGGCTCACAGGGGCTCATCATGGGCTCACAGAGCTAAGTCCTATATAAGGGTTCACACAGCCCCCAGCACGTGTTTTTTGAGAGGAGATTGTTCTGCTAGTGTGTCTTCTCAGTCACAGCAGCTATTGGGGGGGGTCTCACTTCTAATGGGTGCCTAATGGGTGCCTACATTTGACGTCCCTGGGCGTCGTGGACTAAAAAAATTTAAAAAGGCATCAGCCAAGCGGCCCCAGCCTTCACCGCTCTTCTTCTGATCATCCGCAGCCTCAGAATGACCTGTGTCATCACTTGATAACCTACCAGTGCCTGGAAAGGTGTTACACAAGTGTCGCTTTACAGCATCCTCAAGTTGTTTCATCCTGTGCTCCCTCTGTGCAGGCAGGATGAGCTCTGCAACTTTACCTTTGTATCGTGGATCAAGAAGGCTTGCCAACCAGTAATGATCCCTCTCATTGATAGCACGAATCCAGGGGTCCTTTAGCAGGCTTTGCAGGATAAGGGAGCCCATGCAGCGTAGGTTGGAGGTGGCATTAGCTTCCGAGTCTTCCTGGTCAATGAGGATGACCCCATTGTGCACTTCCTCCTCCCAGCCACGTACTAGTCCTTGGGTTTCTGGGCACACAAAACCCTCCCTTGAGGAATCCCCACCTTCAATGCCCCCACTACTTAAATATTCCTTCTCCTCCTCATCCTCCTCCTGTCTGATCTGAGGACCCGCAGGAATGCTGTCTGCGGAAAGACTGGGGCCTTGAGAGCTAGGGAAGGCCTCCTCTTCCTCCCGCTGCTCTGCCTCTAGTGCCACATCTATAATTCCCCGCAGAGTGCGCTCCAGCAGGAACACTAAAGGAATTGTGTCACTGATGCATGTACTGTCCCTGCTCACCATCCTCGTTGCCTCCTCAAATGGTGACAGTACAGTGCATGCATCCTTGATCATCAGCCACTGCGGGGGGGGGATCAAGTTGACCTGAACCTGTCCTTGTGCCATACTCACACAGGTACTCATTGATGGCCCTCTGCTGCTTGTGCAGACACTGCAGCATTGCTAATGTCGAGTTCCACCTGGTGGGCATGTCACAGATCAGACAGTTTGTGGGAAGGTGGAATTCTGTTTGAATTTCTGCCAGACGAACACTTGCTGGGAATGACCATCTGAAGTGGCTGTAAACCTTTCTGGTCTGGCTGAGCAGCTCTGCCAGCCCTGGGTACCTGGTTAGGAAACGCTGTACCACCAGATTTAGGACGTGTGCTAGGCATGGTACATGCATCAACTTACCCTGGCGTAGGGCAGAGAGAAGGTTGCTGCCATTATTACAGACTACCATTTCCAGCTGAAGCTGGCGTGGTGTTAACCATCTCTGCCCCTGCAGAGCTGACAGAATTTCTGGCCCGGTGTGGCTCCTATCCCCTAAACAAACCAGCTCAAGCACAGTATGGCATCTTTTTGCTTGAGCCATTGCGTAGTCCCTGCCACGCGTCGATTTAAATGCCACTTCGCCAGAGATATTGAAGGAGGAGGAGGAGGAAGATGTGTGGAGCAGACAGACCTCATACAAGCAGCTTTCTGGAGGCGTGGTGGGTGAACAAGCTCCAGCACAGTGCCCCGTCCTTGATCCCTCCCAGCTGCAAGCAGAGTTACCCAGTGTGCCATGAAGGAAATGTAACGGCCCTGTCCATGCTTGCTGTACCACGTGTCTAAAGCCATGTGCACCTTGCTGCTGACTGCCTTTCCCAATGACTCCATAACATTGTCTTCCACCTGCTGGTATAGTGCTGGAATGGCCTTCCGTGAAAAGTAATGGCATTTTGGAACCTGCCACTGTGGTACAGCACATTCAGCAAATTCACGGAAGGAAGCAGAGTCCACCAGCTGGAAAGGCAGCAGCTGTAATGCGAGTAATTTTGCTAAGCTTGCATTTAGACGCTGTGCTTGGGGATGGTTGGGACTATATTTTTTCTTACGCTGCAGCAGCTGGGGCAACATAATCTGACTGCGTAAATCTTCAGCTGATGGGATGCTGTCACATTCTGAGGAAGGACCTGGTACACCCATTACTGTAGCATCATCCCTGTCAGTGGAGGTTGTAGGCAATGACATGGCAGGACATAGAGTGGGGGTAGAGACAGATGATGATGAGGAGGACCTCTGCAAAGTGTTGTGCCAACAGGATGCGCAGCAGGTGGTCATATGTCGCCTCAAGCACGTGGTACCCAAGCGTGGGATGTCTTTCCCATGCTTCATCCTCATCTGACATAGATTACAAATAGCAGTGGTGCGGTCTGCTGCACATTTCTTAAAGAATTCCCAGACAGCAGACTTCCTGTACATGTGCTTTGAGACAACAGCGCTCTGCACCTGAACAGCTGTGACTTCTGATGCCTTGGACTGGCTACAGTTGCTCATAGAGGATGCTGTGCCTCGTGTTTGTGGTGCCTCCTCCTCCTCACTTGACTCCTCTGTTCGATCAGGCACCCAGGTGGAGTGAGTGACCTCATCATCGTCATCACCCCCTATCTCCTCGTCACTGGAGCCAACTTGGCAGTATGCTGCAGTTGCTGGGGCAACATGAGTGCCAGTTATTTGTGGGTCACTGGCACCCCCTCCCTCTAGGTTGATTATACTCCCTTCCTCAACCTCAGAGTTTGAATCAGAGCACTGTAGTTGCTGCGCACCCTCGACCAGCATGTCACTGTCATCATAGTCAATCAATTCAGCTGACTCCTCCGTGTATGTTGGTGAGGCTCCGGCAGGAGTAGCTGTGGCCATGGAGGCTGCATTAGATGCTTTGGCAGCTGAGGTGGACTGTAAAGCACTACAAGCCTTGCTGGCAGAGGACTCGGAGGATGAGAATGGCCTGGTTAGCCAATCCACCAAATCCTCTGTATGTTGCTGCTGCTTAAGACGGCCAGCACCAGTTAGAAAGGACAAGCATGCCCCTGCAGAGGATGCGCCACGTTCACGACGACCAGAGGCACAGCCTCCCGACACAGAGGCTGCTTGCCCTCTTATCTGTGTCTGGGAGCGTCTGCCTGTCCTTTTTGATCTTTCTGACACGGTGAGTGATATATAGATTAAAGATATACAGAACTCTGATTCAACTCTGTTATAAAAATTGGAGATATGCAGAACTCTGATTCAACTGTGTTATCTAGATTAAAGATTTCCAGAACTTTGGTATAACTCTGAGACACCCTGATAGCTGTCAGCCAGTGACTGTAACGTTGGGGGCTTCCAGCCTTTCCGGTGTGCTTGACGGCAGCATGTCTGATGCTGCTCGCTCACCAATGCCCGGTTTAAATTGAAACAGGCAGGGAGGCATGAGGCGCGGCTTGAGAGGGTAGCGCGGTCTGGTGAAGGTCTTTTGAAAACCAACAGTTCCTTCTAAGCAGTGCCAGATCGTGGTTATCCATACCTGAGCTCCTTGTACCTGAATTCTCTCGTGATTTAACCTGTTATTGACCTCTGCTTGTATTTTGACTATTCTGCCTTCCGTTGCCCTAGACAATTTTCTTGTACTACTCTCCTGCACTGATATCGACCCGGCTATTCCATTTGACTATTCTATACTCTGTATTCCTGATTCTGGCTCATCTGACTACCCCCGTGTTGCTGACCTGGTTTTGTATTACGACATTGTCTTTGATTACCCCTTTCTGTCTAGCTAGCATACCTGGCCAATTCTAAGGACCAGACAGTTAGGGATTCGTCTACGGCTACCCTGTTGGTAGCTTTTGGGCTCTGTGGAGTGTTGGGCTTTAAGGACTGCGTGGTGGGATCCGGGAACCGTGACAGTGACAAAACACAGATTAAAATTCGCAGAAATCTGATACAAGTCTGTGAGACCCCCTGATATTACCCCCTGATAGCTGGCAACAGTGACAAGACACAGATTACAATTCCCAGGTATCTGCTACAAGTCTGTGAGATCCCCTGATGGGTGGCAGTGACAAGACACAAAATACAACAATTCCCAGGAACCGCCTATAAATCAGTGAGACCCCCTGATGGGTGGCAGTGACAAGACACAAATTACAATTCCCAGGAACCTCCTATAAATCAGTGAGACCCCCTGATGGGTGGCAGTGACAAGACACAAATTACAACAATTCCCAGATATCTACTAGAAGTGAGACCCTCCCAATAGCTTCTGGCACTGACAAGACACACTAACAGAACAATCTCCTCTCAAAAAACACGTGCTGGGGCTGCGAGGGACGCCTTATATAGTGTGCTGCGGGACTTAGCTCTGTGAGCCCATGATTGCAAGGCTGTAGCCAATTACAAGCTTCAGGCCAGTGGAAAAGTGCATTGTGGTCCATTGTGGGCGAACTCGAACCGAACAAGCGGAAATGTTCGGAGTTCGACGAACAGCCGAACGGGCGATGTTCGAATCGAACACCAAACAGATCGAACCGAACAGCTCATCCCTAATGAAGTATGAATGTGCTGCAGTTATGAGGTGTAGTTAAGTCAAAGGACAGCACATCCCATTTAAATGGAATGGGCATTACCGGAATATTTATTAACTACAAAATTATTATTAGAAAGCTCAGCAGACCACACACACACACATACATACACACATCTATATATTATATTTATTAATATTTTTATTTTCTTACGTTGTTACAATCAAGTTTAGGCAGTGACCTAATTTCAGCCAGCATAAGGGCATTAGGGCTAGGGTGTATTTCTGGTCTAGGCACACCAAATTATGCTGCCCCCCCCCCCAATATCCAATAAATATGACCAGGAACAAAAGCCTGAAATGAATATATATATATATATATAATCTACCAGAGCCACATGTGTCAATGCAATTGCAATATAGAACTAAGCAAAGGGGTTATTCAGAAAAGACTGAACTTGCCACCGAAGGGCATTGAACGGTGAATTTCACCGTACAGTGCAATTTTGGGGCAGTTTGTCTATTCAGAAAGCTGTCAATTCGCCAAATACTGATGAATTGATAATGAAATACGGTGCAGTTCGCCACAGATCGCTAAAGATCAGCGATCTTCAGCGGCAGTGAAATTAACCATTACTTCTGTATGGGACAATGAATTCACAGAACGCCGAACTGCACCAAAGTGTCAGTGAAATGCCTTGATTTTCAGTGATCCAATTCGGCAGGTTTAAACAGGCAAATCCCATAGGATTCAAAGTAAAAAAAATATTACCGTTTTATATTTTTTATTATTAAACCATTGTTCTTTTCATTTTCAGCAAAATAGTCTTTTTACTTCTTTATTTTTGAACACCTTTTTGGATTTTAATATTTTTAGACAAAATTTTTGATCGCCAATTTTTTAAAAAAGGCATTTTTTTTAAATTCTGTAACAGACCTTTTTATTATTTGTTTAAACGGCTGTTTTAGTTATTTAAACACATTTTAATCGGTTTAAACACCTATTAGTAGAATAGCAGAGTTCTGATATTTTTGTTTCATGCTGTTCTCGGTTAGTTTGGCGGTCTTTGGTGATTACATCTTCGGTGCACCCTGGTGACCCTGTGGTGAATAGTGAATTCACTAAAGTGCACCTACGTGCGAAGCACCAACATTTTGCAGAAACTTCGGTGCTTTTTGAATAACCCCTCAAGTGATTTCTAAATACTTTTTTTTACAGTTTTAGATTCACTGCTGAGTGTTTTATTGTTTTGCAGCTCCTTTATACACATGCACATCTCAGATATATTGGACCTCTAAAACAAAGTTACAGTTACAAGTTTTTTATAGTTTTTTTTATATAATTTTTTAAGTTACAAGCGCTAACAAGTTCAGTAGCACTGTACAATGGGAGGCAGAACAACAAATATACATACAGGTTCAACACACAGTACAGTAGGGGAGAGGACCCTGCTCAAGAGTTTACAATCTAAAAGGATAGAGGTGGCACACTAGGTGAGGGTTAATAGAGAATGTGAAATAGCGGAGTGCATGTGGACTATGTGGGAAGATGCAGTAGGAAATGAACAGAAGGGCATCAGGGAGTGAGATGATAGGCTTCTTTGAAGTAGTGTGTTTTTAGAGACTTTTTGAAGGACTTGGAGAGACGGGGAGAGTCTGATGTTGGGTGGGAGTTCCAAAGAAAAGGGGCAGCTCAGGAGATGTCTTGAAGTTGGGAGTTAGAGGTGCGGGTACGGGAAGCTGATAGCATCAGATCATTGGCAGAGCGAAGTGGTCGGGATGGGACGTTCTGTTAATAAGTGAGGAGATGTAGGCAGGGGCACAGTTATGGAGTGCTTTGTATGTGAGTACCAACGTTTTGAATTCGATTCTAAAGGAGACAGGAAGCCAGTGTAGAGATTGACAAAGGGGCGAGGTGTGAGAGGTGCAGGAGGTGAGGTGGATGAGCCTGGCGCTGGCATAACAGACTGCAGAAGGAGAATCTGGGATCTCTTAAGGTCAGTGAGAAGGAGGTTACAGTAGTCAAGGTGGGAGATAATAAGAGCTTGGATGAGCATTTTAGCAGAGTCCTGATTTATAAAGGGACAGATGCGTGCAATGTTTTTAAGGTGGAAGTAGCAGGATTTGGTTAGTGAGTGAATGTGGGGAGTAAAGGAGAGATCAGAGTCTAGATCAGTGTTTCCCAAACCTGTCCTCAGGACCCTCAACCAGGCCAGGTTTTAAGGTTTACCTTGGGGAAAAGCAGACTGAATCCTGCAATCACTGACCAGCAAATCATATCATCTGTGCTGTGCTTCAGATAACTGGAAAACCTGGCGAGGTGGAGGGTCCTGAGGACAGGTTTCGGAAACACTGGTCTAGATGGACACCGAGGCTTGAAAGGTAGAAGTAATAGTGGCACCATTCACCTGAAGAGAAATGGGTGCATGAATGTTAGTTTTAGAGGGAGGGAAGACGAGAAGTTCAGTTTTAGAGAGGTTAAGCTTTAGGAAACGGGAAGACATCCAGTTAGAGACAGCTGAGAGGCAGGCAGTGACACGGTCCAGCACGGGAGGAGAGAGATCGGGAGCAGAAAGGAAGATTTGTGTGTCGTCGGCATAGAGATGATATTGAAGTCCAAAGGAAGAGATGAAGTTACCAAGAGAGGCGGTATAGATCGAGAAGAGTAGGGGACCCAGAAGAGAGCCTTGAGGTACCCCAACTGAGAGAGGAGTTGAGGGGGGAGGCACCAGCAAAGAAGACACTGAAGGAGCTAAGAGAGAGGTAGGAAGAGAACCAGGAGAGAGCGGAGTCACTGAGGCCAAGTTAACTCAGTGTGAGGAACAGGGGAGGGTGGTCAACAGTGTCAAAGGCAGCAGAAAGATCGAGAAGAATAAGGAGGGAGAAGTGACCTTTGGTTTTGGAAGCCACAAGATCACTAGTCACCTTGGTCAGAGCAGTTTAAGTGGAGTGCTGGGAGCGAAAACTAGACAGGTGCGGATCAAGTAGAGAGTTAGCAGTGAGACAAC
This sequence comes from Leptobrachium leishanense, assembly GCA_009667805.1. Classification (NCBI taxonomy): domain Eukaryota; kingdom Metazoa; phylum Chordata; class Amphibia; order Anura; family Megophryidae; genus Leptobrachium; species Leptobrachium leishanense. The sequence goes on from CM019071.1 coordinate 90,012,558, forward strand.
TGGTGAGCTGGTTATAGACCATGCGTTCTTAGATTTTGGAGGCAAAGGGGAGCAGAGATATGGGACGGTAGTTTGAGAGGGAGGGGGGGTCAAGAGATGGCTTCTTTAGGATGGGGTGATCAGAGCACGTTTGAAAGCAGAAGGAAAAACACCAGAGGAGAAGTTGAAAATGTGAGTTCAAGCAGGGACAACAACTGACAAGACTGACCGGGTAAGGACATTAGAAAAAAATGCTGCCCCTTAATCAATTGGCTACCCTACGCCCGGGCCTTGTTGCCCTATGCAGGAATAAACCCTTGGTCTGGGCACAACAACTATATATTAACAGCATCCTCCGAACAAGGAAAGCAAAGAGTTTTAATTAACCCTCCCTGTCGACCTTTTAACATTTTAGAGAGGCACTCATGCCTCCATAAACAAATGTAAACATTTCTAAAATATTTTAGTTACAAAAATCAACAAGTTACATGAAAAAAGGAAGAAAAACAAGTCTGCATATTTATTTAATCTTATTTTCTTAAAAAATTTACAATATTTTTTTTCGTTTTCAATCTCAATAAAAAATAAAACCACAAAAATTAGATGTACGCACTTGCGAGACCTGTAACCTGAAATGGTGAGTTATTGTGTAAAGGCATCAATGACAGCCCTTCTGCAATATGACACAAATAATACAGTTGTTTCAAATAGAAGAAATGTAGGGTTCTCTTCCACTGGATGTAATAGTGAGGCTCTAGTCTTAATAGTTGAGAGCCACAAACAGATACAGGCATCACCCCTGAGAAGTGCAACCTTGCATAAGCTGACATCAGCAGGTTGGCTTGGAGCTGCAGAAGGACACTGGGAACTATTTGTTCCCTCTGTTCTTTTTCATATGAACAGAGGAAGAGGCGCAATGTGCTGCACTCTGCACAGGGGGAACATAGGTGAGTTTAGTTTAAAATGAAAACCTTTTAAAGTGTTACGTGATTTAAAAAAAAACAAATCTCTTACCACCAGGGCTTATGAGCTGTTATTCTTTGCAGAATACTGGCTTGAGCTGATAAGCACATTGAAATAGCTTGTTCTACATCAGCTAACCTCAAAGGTTTTCATTTACAGTGAGGACCCACAACGTCTGAGCTACAAGAAACGTGTAATGATAGCAACTCGAGCCATTAATATTATGTCTACAAGTGTCAAATTCAATGGCTCAGGCCATTAAGTTTAAAGTCAGTTGGAATAGGGCCTGTAGTTTAGTAAATAGCTGTACCATATGTAGACATATTCATTATCAAGGAGTGAAGATTACATTATTCTGAAGATCAGATATACATTATTTCATAGAGAAAATTAGCTCTATTTACATTGTATAGAATATAGAGGCCTCTTAAATGCATTTACAATTGGATTATAGGTTGCAAAACAGTAAGTGCAATTAACTCTGCGCTTATTCACTAAACCTGGATGGCAAGGAACAAAGAACTTTAAAATTAAGCACTGTCTTTTTAGACAAGTTAAAAAGTGAAGAAAATCTGTTACTTTGACATAAAATGTGGATTTCACTTGTCAGCGTCCCACAAATTTCACTATTAATTAACAACTCAAAGGATAGCACATAGATACTCATAGAAGCATGTAGATATATGACAAAATCTGCTTCTCATAATTCAGTGAAATAATATGAAATAAAAATGCACAGTATATAGATTACATATGAATTATTGATGTGTGTCTGTCAGAAGAGTTAACTTTTATATTAGCATAGTTAGTAGTCATAAAGTCCTTCCTTACACCAAGTGGAGTGTAATTGGGACAAATTAATTCTGTTGTCGGTTTCCATGACATCTGTTATTAATAATAGCCTTGATAAAATAACACATAAATACACCATTGTAAATGCTGCCGAATAGCTTCCTATTATAATTGAAATTATAGCCTGAATTTGTCCATTGGGTATCTATTATGTGTACCTTAAAGCAAATTTTTGATCAGACAGGGGTGTAATTAAGATGTTGCTAAGTGACCGGAAAGATAATGTGCAATACCAAAGGAGTACCAACCACTCCAAAACACTTTTTAACTTTTATGGAAGAAACCTTAAACATGACGAGCACTATCACGTGCCACTCGCTAAAACATGATCTGGCCTGAGGTCGCATGGTCTGCCCTGTTCCTATAAATATTGCAGCAGTGCAATAGCTCCTGGCTCCTGCATGGGTCATTGTTTCCTGAGATTCTGCTTTTGCTACATATGTTTTGTGTTACTCTGTGTATGATCTGGTCTGGTATTGACAACTCTATTGGATTATCCCAGTATGCTATTTATTGTTATTCTGTGTATGACTTAGGCCTGTTTTTTTGACTATATATTGCTTATCTGAGTACCGACCGCTGCTTGTCTGACCTGCTCTTCTGGTTCTTGATCCCTGGCATATGGCTGACACAGTACCCTCGCGTTTAGACCCTCTTGCATTTCCTCTAACTATTCTCTTGTTAACCTATGTTGTTATTTCTGTGCCCTGTATCCTGTATAGTATTAGAAGGCCAGTATAAGGACGTTGCCCCAGATCAGCGTTTCTTCGTGTTTGTACTTTTGTGTTGCCAGAATCTTGTTTAATCCTTGCCCTTCCCATTCTCCTGTCTACGTGTTATTTCTTGTTAGGTTATCTTTCCTAGACCATACAAGGATCTTACCCCAGAGTTAGGGAACCATTTAGAGTTATTCTGTGTTCTCCTTGTTCTCCTGCCTTACTGTTACAGTCCTGTTATTTATCTTGTCTTGTATCCGTTTATTATCTGAGTGCTGTGGTCTGTCTATGCAGCCAGCGGCTAACCTTCCCCAAGGGCTTAACACCTAGGACAAAGGGCCCACCTTGGCTCACGCTGGGTGCCCCCATGACACAAGGAAAGTGGCTGCACCAACCAAAACGATGTGTTTGAGGTTTCTTCAATAAAAGTAACACCGTTTTTTTGGAGTGCCTGGTAACAGTTTTACTTTGTATATTAAGTGGATTCTATGGCTGCACTGGTCCCATTTGCACTCATTTCCACAAGGTGGTCTTCTGTGTACATGAGTGCAACAACTCTAACCCTGTAACAGCAGGAAATATAGTGTAGTCATAGTCACTGAGTTATCATTGAAAGGTAAAATAATATATCTTTCCCAAGGATGTTAGAATTGTAATTCTTGGAATAAATAAATAAGTAAAAAACAAACCAACTACACCAAAGAAACAAATGTTAGATACACCAATGTCAAGAGATAAACAAGGGACAGTTGCTAATAAATATAATGAAATGTACCAGAGAATATTTTATCTGAGAATTTCTTTTACATGACCACTTATTCTGTGGTAACATCATGGGCAGGGCCAGAAGATCCTGCCATGTTTATCTGAATTATTGTAATAAGCCAATGCTACAAGCGCCAAATAGATATTTGAGTTTCCCACTCATATACCTTTAATCCCCAGTCAATTGAAGGTTCATAGCCACTGCAACCCATTGGGTATTTGTCTAGTGATCAGTCCAGGACTGAATTGACGCTGTGTTTGTCATTTTATTAACTGCATTAAAAGCCTATTTACTACCTCCCTTTGTGATATACAGTACGTATGAAGCTTCCCTCAACTTTTTTGTTACATTATATGGAAAATCTAGTGACTACAGAAAGTATACATTCTGGAGGTCAACATGCATGCAATTCATTCAAACTGCTGTACAATTAAATGTTACATTTGGCCACTTCGAAAGCAATGCATAGCATAAAGGACTTACTCGTGTCAAGCTGTAGTAATAATTATGCACATGTTCACTATTTTTTTAGAACTCATTCAAAATATACTACTGAATAGATATGTATTTTTTGTTCTCTAAAGTTAAAAAGATGAAAGCTGTTTTGTTCATTACGCGGTCAATAATCTTGTTATACAATATAACTGGAAAATTAAAGTAGACATGATTACTTGTGTAGAAGACTGTTGGTCATTTTTAGTCCAGCGGAGAATATTTTATAATGATTTCTTAAACTGTTATTTTAAACTCCGCTCACTCTCAAAAATTTTCCACTTCAAAAAATTTCAATATGAGCCTCGTTTTGGAAGGCAAATTCTCTGAATTCATAATGTCTGGTTTTCAGTCTCCTTGATTTCCAGTAAGACTTCTTGGATGGAAGACAGTCATTCGTTAAAAAAAAATCAAGGACTTCTTTCTAGGCCAACATTCTCAGATGAAAATATTTCAAGTCTGTAGAGTTTCCTTCATGTACGTATCTCAAGAACTGTTTTATGTCTTTTGTGAAAGGCCACCAATAAAAAATGTTAAGAACCAAGCAAACAAAAAAAGCAATATGAAATAAATCCTGCAAACTTCCGAACACAGCAGAAGAGGCATCCATTGGTGGAAGACAGTATTAGTTATTAAAAGGCACATTATACAGCTGAACAACTGAGAGCATCCTATGTACTGTATAAATGATATGGACTTATTTTACTCCGTCCATCTTTGATCTGTAGTGAAATGTAGCATATTTTTGGAGACCCTATACATCATCCACGTCTTCACTACCTTTGAACTCCTGCAGTCTTTTAATATGAGAAGATTCCAAAAAGGTGTTTGAGCCTGTGTAGAGTAAGCTGCCTTGTTTGCTACATGAGTGGCCTAAAGCCTAGTTTTGGTGCCTCTTCATGTGCAATGCTAGGTGGTCAGAACGAGAGAAGCAGCGCCCACAGGCAAGACATTTGAAGGGTTTGGCTCCGGTGTGCTTGCGGTAGTGCCTTGTCAGCTCATCAGAACGGGCAAAACGCCAATCACAGCCCTCCCAGGCACATTTGTACGGCTTCTCACCTGCCAGGATAATGAAATGTTGACAATTAATACAATTACTGTAATTACTCCAACAATAACAATGTTCTGGAATGCATTCACAGAGATATAAAAACTAAAAATTAACATTTTAATCTCATGAAAAGTTCCAGTTTCTGAAATGCAGTGCTGTTTTTTTATGTTGCATTTCTTTTCACAATCATTTCTTCTGTGGTTTGTGTTTCATGAGGTTTTTTTTTTTTTTAAATGGGCACATGTAGCTTCACTGTTGACTTCTTATTCACTTAAAAGGAAACTTCCACCAAAAAATTGAAATGTCCTTATTATGTTTATTTTATGTTGCTGATATCTTACATGTACTTTGCTTTTCTCTTGTTTGTTTAGTTAAGAAAATATTTTACTCTGTATGTGTCACTTGGTGAATCCATTTTGCGATATTTTGTGTTGTAAACTGCCCCCCCCCCCGCAATACATTTACCTCTCTTGGTCCTCACTGTGAGGCATTGGCCATATACATGCAATTACTTCAAATAAAGAAAAAAAGCAGTATGTGTTTTATAATGTGTTTTTATTTGTAATGCACAAGCAATCTAGTTACAGTTTATGTAAACAGTAGTGTGCCTTTTAATAAACAGTGTAATTTAAACAGTTGTTTTAAATTTTGTATCATTGTACAAATTTCTAATCATCATTTAATAAATACATTGTAGGTAACACAACCTTTACAACACAAGAAAATAGTATAGGATTAAGGCAACATAAAAGGCATTAAAGATAGATGCCTCATAATGAAGAGTAGCATAAAACAGATCCATATTGTAAGTAAAGTAATGGATCACAGCAAATCACCATATAACGCCCCCTCATAATAGATTATGCGTACGTGCAGACTCTTAAATACCCATTCTTAAACTTCAACTTAAGAAGAACAAATATTTGTGCAGTGAATGCAAGAATTTCCTAAGCTGAGTTCATTCTTTTCTCAGGCATTCATCAATTCCTGCTAATATTTGAGCAGACACACCCAGTGTTACAAACACACATGCGCACATACACACTGTGTATGTACACCACTATAGCTCAACATATTATAAACTGTAACCTACTGAAATCATATCATGAAATTGAAAAATAAACAAAATACAACCAAATCTATTTACTAGTTATAGCGGGCTCTATTCCACGTGGACCTTTATGGTTAACAATTGAGCAGTTAAGTATAACGTCTCCACTCATTAATCATAACGGCATCCCTGCTATTACAGCTGACCTAAAAATTACGCTTACAGCTCAGCAGCTGTAGCTGCATACCATAAATGATACTATAGGGATAAAGGTCACTCGTTATTCAGCATATTGTCGCATATGAGGTTTAAATATTATAACTCCTAATAGGTTAAAAATTAAGGAATTTTTCTGTCCCAACTTGAATTTTATACAGGAGAGAGGGGCAGCCAAACTATTGTCTGCCAGCATGAAGGGAGGTCAGAAACAGCTTGAAAACAATAGGTATTGAATCAAGGGAGGGACAGTGTCCATTGTGTGGGAAGCTGGCACAGGGCTCAGAACATCACGGAAGGACTACCCCAAACAATGGAACGGTACCAAGAGACGCATGCCTGCTTCAACTGGCTGCAAAGTATTTTTTTTTTCTCTTTTCACATTTGGGAGGTAGCACTTTTCCTTGATTTTAAAAAAACCCACAATATACTATATGAACTTACAGTCTCAATCTTTAGCACATTTTAGTTAAAAAACCACTGTATACTTTAACCCTAGCTCTAATGAACATTACTAATCTTGAGTGACTACACAGTTGCGGGTCAGGGAGTTGCAGTTACACCGTGGCAACCGAACTTCCACTCCCAAAAACACTTTGGCATATCTATATAGGGGTTTATGTGATATGCTCAGTGTCAAAGGAAATTACTGGAGGATCACTTTCTGGTAAATTTAGCAAAATGGCACCAGTTGTTAAGTCTTAACAGCTCCCTAATGACTGGTTAATTACACGCCAGCAGCTACATTAGCAACACACCTTGTAACTTTCAAGAGGCACTAAGAATACTGTCAGTGGCACGATGCTCCCATGCTGGTGTTCTTCCCTTGGTATCACAGGACTTCATAAAGAGTTAAAGTCCTGCGCAAAATGCAAGATTTCAAAAAATGTGCTGTTCCAGCAGAATTTTTTTGTTATCTGATTCTTTCGGTTTTAAGGCGGTAAAACTGGTTTTATATGCAGGTTAATGAAAGTTAGATTTTATATGAGTCAGTGAAAATTGTGACCATGATTGTCAATTGGAAATTTGGGTTTTAAGCAGTGGCGTAACTAGAAACCTGAGGGCCCCGGTGCAAGAATCCATGAAGGGCCCCCCCAACCCCCCAAAAAAAGATCCATATTTTTACCTTTTTTTTTTCTGCAATATAAAAAAGATAGTATTGCCCCCAGCTCACATGGATATATATATTGCCCCCAGCTCACATGGACATATATATTGCCCCCAGCTCACATGGACATATATTGCCCCAGCTCACATGGACATATATTGCCCCCAGACCACACATGGATATATTGCCCCCAGGCCACACATGGATATATTGCCCCAGCTCACACGTGGATATTTTTGCCCCCAGCTCATGGAAATACTGCCCCAACACATGGATATACTGCCCCAACACATGGATATACTGCCCCAGCACATGGATATACTGCCCCAGCTCATGGATATACTGCCCCAGCACATGGATATACTGCCCCAGCTCATGGATATACTGCCCCAGCACATGGATATACTGCCCCAGCTCATGGATATACTGCCCCAGCTCATGGATATACTGCCCCAGCACATGGATATGCCCCAGCTCATGGATATACTGCCCCAGCACATGGATATACTGCCCCAGCTCATGGATATGCCCCAGCTCATGGATATACTGCCCCAGCACATGGATATGCCCAGCTCATGGATATACTGCCCCAGCTCTGCCCCAGCTCATGGATATACTGCCCCAGCTCTGCCCCAGCTCATGGATATATACTGCCCCAGCTCATGGATATACTGCCCCAGCTCTGCCCCATCTCATGGATATACTGCCCCAGCTCTGCCCCCAGCTCATGGATATACTGCCCCAGCTCTGCCCCCCAGCTCATGGATATACTGCCCCAGCTCTGCCCCCCAGCTCATGGATATACTGCCCCAGCTCTGCCCCCAGCTCATGGATATATTGCCCCAGCTCTGCCCCCCAGCTCATGGATATATTGCCCCAGCTCTGCCCCCAGCTCATGGATATACTGCCCCAGCTCTGCCCCCCAGCTCATGGATATATTGCCCCAGCTCTGCCCCCCCAGCTCATGGATATATTGCCCCCAGCTCATGGATATACTGCCCCAGCACATGGATATACTGCCCCAGCTCATGGATATACTGCCCCAGCTAATGGATATACTGCCCCAGCTCATGGATATGCCCCAGCTCATGGATATACTGCCCCAGCACATGGATATACTGCCCCAGCTCATGGATATGCCCCAGCTCATGGATATATCTGCCCCAGCTCATGGATATGCCCAGCTCATGGATATATACTGCCCCAGCTCTGCCCCAGCTCATGGATATACTGCCCCAGCTCTGCCCCAGCTCATGGATATACTGCCCCAGCTCATGGATATACTGCCCCAGCTCTGCCCCCAGCTCATGGATATACTGCCCCAGCTCTGCCCCCAGCTCATGGATATACTGCCCCAGCTCTGCCCCCAGCTCATGGATATACTGCCCCAGCTCTGCCCCCCAGCTCATGGATATACTGCCCCAGCTCTGCCCCCAGCTCATGGATATACTGCCCCAGCTCTGCTCCCCAGCTCATGGATATATTGCCCCAGCTCTGCCCCCAGCTCATGGATATATTGCCCCAGCTCTGCCCCAGCTCATGGATATACTGCCCCAGCTCTGCCCCAGCTCATGGATATATTGCCCCAGCTCTGCCCCCCCAGCTCATGGATATATTGCCCCAGCTCTGCCCCCAGCTCATGGATATATTGCCCCAGCTCTGCCCCCCGCTCATGGATATACTGCCCCAGCTCTGCCCCCCAGCTCATGGATATATTGCCCCAGCTCTGCCCCCCAGCTCATGGATATATTGCCCCCAGCTCTGCCCCCCAGCTCATGGATATATTGCCCCAGCTCTGCCCCCCCAGCTCATGGATATACTGCCCCAGCTCTGCCCCCCCAGCTCATGGATATATTGCCCCAGCTCTGCCCCCAGCTCATGGATATATTGCCCCAGCTCTGCCCCCCAGCTCATGGATATACTGCCCCCAGCCCAGCTCTACCTGCTCTGCTGGCCCCAGGCCCAGGGCAGGCTCCGTAGGCGTCTTCTCCGCCGGCGTCTTCTCCTCCTTGGCGAGCGGCCGCTGGAAACATCCAGCTTGGCCGCTCGCCGGAAACCACCTGATCAGCGCGAGGTCTCATGCGCTGGTCAGGTGGTTTCTCTCCCACGTGAGCGGCCAAGCTGCATGTCAGCGGCCGCTCGTGTAGGGAGAGGGACGGCCAGCGCGCGGTCACAGATTCCGGCGCTGATTGCCGGAATCTGGCGGCGGCGCTGGGCCCCCCTCCAGTGGCGGAATGCCAGGGCCCGGTCGCAACTGCGACCGCTGCGACCCTGGTACTTCCGCCACTGGTTTTAAGGCAATGTTTCCCAAACCTGTCCTCAGGAACGCTGTCATGCCAGGTTTGCCAGATATCTGAAGCACAGCACAGGCGATCTGATTTGCTTCTCAGAGATTGCAGTATTCAGTCTGCATTTCCCCACGGTGATCTGCAAAATCTTGCCTGGTTCAGGGTCCCAAGGACAGGTTTGGGAAACACTGGTTTGAGGGAAGAAGAGGTGGTGAATCAGATCGAGGGAGCAAGGATAAGTATAGAATTTTTTATTAACCTCCTTTCAGTGTTAAGTGATTTTGCAGATGCTGCAAAAGGGAATCATGAGTGACCTTAGAATTACAATTTTTTTGTCTCCATCAACATTTGCACTTCCTATACAAACTATAGGAGGTGTAAATGTACAATAGACAGCAAGCAGCAGTTGCAGCTTAGCTTGGAATAGGACGTGAGCTGATAACAATCAGTTATTTTGTTCTTGGATAGAAAACTGGATAGAAGATAGGGTACAGAGAGTGGTCATAAATGGTACATTTTCAAGATGGACATCAGTGGTAAGCGGTGTCCCTCAGGGGTCTGTTATAGGACCAATACTATTCAATTTATTTATAAATGACCTTGAGATAGGCATTGAAAGCCATGTATCAGTGTTTGCAGATGACACAAAACTAGGAAAAGTAATACAATGTGAGCAGGATGTTACTTCGCTGCAGAGGGATTTAGATAGATTGGGGGACTGGGCACTTAAATGGCAGATGAAATTTAATGTAGATAAATGCAAAGTTATGCACTTCGGAGTGAAGAACACACAAGCAATTTATACCCTAAATGGTACGGAGTTAGGGAAATCCAAGCAGGAGAAGGATTTGGGAATAATCATAGACTTCAAACTATGTAACAATGTGTAATGTCAAACAGCAGCTGCCAAGGCCAGCAAAGTATTGGCATGCATTAAAAGGGGAGTTCACTCTCGGGATGAAAACATAATTTTGCCTCTGTATAAATCAATGGACAGACCGCACCTTGAATATGCCATGCAGTTTTGGGCACCTGTCTTAAAAAAGGATATTATAGCGCTAGAAAAAGTGCAGAGACGGGCAACTAAATTAATAAGGGGAAATGGAAGGGTTAAGTTATGAGGAAAGACTAACAAGCTTAAACCTGTTTAGTTTAGAGAAATGACGCCTTAGAGGGGATCTGATAACCTTATATAAATATATACGGGGCCATTATCAACCATTGTCTGATAACCTATTCATTAACAGGACTATACACAGGACACGGGGTCATCCATTTAGATTGGAAGAAAGAAAATTCAGCCTAAAGCATAGGAAGGGTTATTTTACGGTGAGAACAATAAAGCTGTGGAATTCTCTGCCTGTTGAGGTGGTTGGGTCAGAGACGGTACAGACTTTTAGACCCAAATAGTGACTGGTAGCTCATAGAATTACCTCTCTTGTTAACCTGCTACAGTGAAACACACTGAAGCACGCAGCATGATTGTAACAGGGAGAACCCACTTCTGGCCAGTGGGATGTCCTGGTGCTACGTTGTAGAGGGCCGCCAACCTCCAGAAAAGCCACAGAAACAGCCACAGAGTGTTAAACAGGTACAAAAACCTTCAGAAATGTATTGGAGCACAAACAGAAGAGCACATGTATTGGAGCACAAACTTAATCATATATGCATGATTATGGTCTTTTAGGGTCGAAATGCTGCATTTTTATTCTGCTGTTTGTGCTCCAATACATTTCTGAGGGGTTTGGTACCTGTGTAGCACGCTGTGACTTTTTTTTATTTTTATTTTTTGTAACCTGCTACAAGTAGTGGGTAGCCATATGTATTCTAAGTTAAGCGCTAGGCTTAAAGGTGACTATTTATGTTAATGATCTATACTCTGGTGTCTATTAAACTCCATTGAGTGTTACCACAAGAATGCCAAGAGTTCTTGTAGACAAAATCTCAATTAGCTCCTGCATAAGGGCTATTTGACCTTAGTTTCCTTCCATTACTGATATAGGAGGCAGAGGAGCATGCGCCCTTCTTCACCAGAGGATTAAGTGCTCTGTGTAATTCATGTTTTTTTTTTCTGTTTTACAACAGGATTTTTTGTCACCTAAAAAAAATTGACAGGGGGGTATAATTTAAATAGGACTTCAATTGATGTTTAAACATGATGAGCATAAAACGTCAAAATGAACTCAACGCACAGAGCTGTAATTGTTCAGCAGTGAAGGGGTTAAAGTGCAAAAACATGTAAAAATTGGGTATTTCTAATCTGAGGACAAAATTTCAAAACTATTTAGCCGGGGCCTTTTTTGGCGGTTGTAGATTTTGGGGATTAAATTTAGAAAAAGTGTGTATTTTCCGTTTTTTTCATCATATGTCATAATTGTTTTTCATAGTAAATTATATAATATGATGGAAATAATGGTATATTTAGAAAGTCCATTTAATGGTGAGCAAAACGGTTTATAATATGTGTGGGTTCCATAAACGAGTAAGAGGAAAATTAGACCTAAACAGAAACAGCGCAGAAACGTAAAAACAGCAGTGGGCACTTTCGGACTGACAATCGTAAAACCACCTGGTCACTAATGGGTTAAACACCTTTTAAAAGAATAGCAGAGTTACATTTTGTTTTTTCGGCAGCCTTAGGTCTTATTCGGCGCACTTCAGGGACCCTGCACTGAATAATGAATTCACCGCACAGTCGGCAAAATGGAATCGCCAAAGTGCGCCGAATGAGAAAGCACCGAAATGTCTGTGAAACTTCGGTGCTTTTATAATAACCCCTTATGTGTATCAAAAGAGGTAGTTCCATGCAAAAAAATTGCCTCACATATGTTAGAGACTTTTGTTTGATGGTTTGCCCTCTGCAAGCCAAACTTCTCTATCAGGGCTATTCAGAAAGAGGTGAAAACCTTGAGAGTGACTGGAGAATTGAAAATTCTAGGTCAAAATAGTCATATCAGAAAAATTCTCCCATTTGTTTCACTTTCCAAATTGGCTATTTGGTCTAGATTGTTCATTCTCCTGGCAATTCTCAGGGTTTTCAACTCTCTCTGAATAGCCCTGTATGTATCGGGCTTAAATCAGCGATACTGGGCTGATCACTCATGTGAATGGTCTTCTTTCCAAAGTAAGCAGTAAAGAAAGTGGGAGAAATAAATAAGTGAAAGTGAAATGAAATATGCGAATAGGAACAAAAAAAATGATATGGCAATGAACTGAAAGATTATATTAAGGGAAAGACAAGAGATAAAGCTGAGGTAAAGGGGAAAATAATATAAGGTGATGATATTTGATTGGGTGGAAAGTGGACAGATGAAATAATGCTGGCAATATGTTAGTGGAGAGAAAGTGTGTTGATTTGTAAGGGACTAGTAAATGTGGTGATAGAAGTATATTATGTAACATACAGGATGATATATATGGATTTTGAAACTATAGTATGAGAATGGTTGATATGGGAAATAAAACGGAATATGCGATTTAAAAGCTTTCATAATGTGGAAAAGACAGGGGAGATTTGAGATGTAGGAATGTTGTATATGTGATGAACCATGAGAAATTGTATTGGGATGGTACATATATTGGATTGAATTGTGTTACATTTAGGAGGGTACATGTAGTGATTTATGAATTATGGGGCATGGGCTGATCTGTGTGAAATCAATGGAACTAGAGAGGAGATCTGTAGGATGAGCCAAAGAAGTGCCGTGGAAGAGGTGATAGATGATGTGGAGAGATTTGTAGGTGAGAGAAGGTAACACATGTAAGAATCAGATATGTGTATGCAAAGAAAACAAGTTTCATGAGATTGCGCTAAACAGGCAGCAGCACTAGTGATCTGCGCTATGGTGGGTTCTCGCTCAGGTCTCAAAAGGTTTTAGCTCGATGGTGCCATTATAAAGAAGGCTAGACCATATGCAAATCAAACTGGCATCGTCCAGAAAGAGTGGCCAGAAATGACATACCAGGGCAACCTTCTCACAAAAAGAACCACAACCCCCAAGATAGTTTTGGCCTTGTTAGACCTCATCAGGAGGCCATAGTGGATACCTCTACAGGCACTTCAAGCAAAGGGTCCACATCTGAATTACCCTGTACACTAAGGGCACTATCACCTGGTGTGAGCTAATATTAGCGTTGGCATGTTTTTGCATTAGCGCTAGGTTAAATGAGCCTAGCGCATAACCAACAGATCATGTGCCTCTTGCTACAAATGGGAAAAATCACTTAGCGCATCGCTATTAGCGATTCGTAGAGCGAGCTTATTGTACTTTCCGCGTCCTACACTTAAAATGGGGATGCTAGAGATCTCCAGCTTTTTTGTAACTAACAGATCACTTGGTACCTGCGCTAATTTCTGGAGCGACGCTAATCGCAAAATTTTACCTACTGCTCAACCCTGGTGCTAACTCCAAAATAATAAAAAAAAACAGATCCTCACACAAAATTAATTGGCCATTAACAGGCAATTTAAAGGAATGCAGCACAGGTGTTCTCTTGGCCCCATGCACCATAGAAATGGATCTGGTCAGCAATGTCACTGCTGTTGCAGTAGGCTCTATTATAAATGTATTATTTATTGACATGTATCCTAATTCTAATATATTGCCTAATTTTAAACATTATATGCTGGGGGTTATTCATAGTATATAAGCAGTTGATCAGGGTGACTGTTTGGACTATGTTTAAAGGGACACACGGATAGGTTTTGTCCTGAAACATGTATTATTTATATGCTGCAGCAGGGGAATTATTGTCACTCACCTGGCCTTCCATTTGGATCTATAAAAATGCATTGTAATGATTCTACATGCTGTTGGGTGACATTTATCAAGCAATGCCCATTAACCTTAGTATATGTGTACATCAAAACATGAATGTTATGGTCAACTTGGAGGATTTTAATATTTCAGGGTTGTGAGGACTATTGTGTTCCTATATATACAAGGTCCTGTACAAACCACATTAGCGCTGGGTTTCAGCCCGTGTCTTAGCATTTCCCTAGTGTACGCTAAAAGTCCTTTTACACAGACTGCCGTGGACAAGGTGATCTGTTAGTAGGTCGTCAGGTGCTAAGTTTTAGCGACTCCCGCTAAATTTTTTCTTCAGCGATGGCATTTTAGCTCACACCAGGTGATAGGGCCCTAAGAGTGAGCAAAAACAAGGTTTATAAGATTGCTGAGAACGACAGCAGCATTAGTGGCTCCCCGCTTAGGCTAATGTCAGACGAATGCAGTATGAGCGCACTCTGCGTGCGTGCATAACGGACAGACGTACTGACGGAAGATACTGTAGACACCACATAGTCCGTTTTTTTTGACGGACATAGAAAAAAAGGGAACTATGGGAAATAAAATTAGTATGAAAAATGATAAAAATTTGAAAAGGATATGAAAAGACATTTTGTGCGTCAAGGTGCTGGACGTCGCAAATGTGCTGCGTCTGACATCTTATCACTCACACAGAACGCTACGCGGGCATGGTGTAATCAACGTGTCCATGGTAGCGGTTTTACTTTCTTGCCTAACTTTCGTCCGTTTGCCACGTTCGTTGTGCGTGCGCAGTTGGTGCGCCCGTACTTCATGTGTGGGTCTCTATTCTATTACTGGAGCAGGCACGTCGCATTGGCACCGCCCCCTCAAGTGATCACGTGAGGGGGACAGCGCCAATGCAATGTGCCTGCTCCAGTTTCGAATGTGGGATACAGGGCAGGCATGCTGTAGCGTGACTGCGGCGGTTAGACAGTGCACCGCTGGGACACACAAAACATGGCTGCGGCTGCTGCCTGTTCCCGGAGCTGAAGGAAACCGTCAGGGTAAATATTAAGTTTAACATCTTATGGTGCCAATGCCTCGTTTGAATTTTTCTTTTCAATAATGCATGCATTTGCCGGTGAGGAGGGGGGTGACTAATAAAGTGCCCCACATTTGATGTGGGGGGGGGGTTTAAAAAGGTGCCCAACATTTGATATGGGGGGTTTTAAAAGGTGCCCAACATTTTATATATGGGTTTAAAAAGGTGCCCAACATTTGATATGAGGGGTTTAATAAGGTGCCCAGCAATTGATATGGGGGGGTTAAAAAGGTGCCAACAATTGATATACGGGTGGGTTAATAAAGTTAATAAGGAGTATGATTGCTGTGGAGCTCTGTGATACAAACATACACACCGCACATTACTGTGAGTTTTATTGCTGTGGAGCTCTGTGATGCACACATACACAACGCACATTACTGTGAGTTTTATTGCTGTGGAGCCCTGTGATTCGCTCATACACACTGCACATTACTGTGAGTTTTTTTGTTTTTTTTTATATTTCAAAGTTTTATTGTTACAAAATCGACCAACGAGAAAAAGGCCTCGCAGGGCTTGACGTAGAATACATTTCAGTATCAATATCAGACAAAGGGTACTGCGAAGAGTCCGGTGCTGGGTGACATACAATATGAAAGGCGGTGACCCAAATTGGGAAGGGAGGGTGTTGGGGGGGAGGAGGGAGAAAAATTTGTGGCCATAACCGTGACGCTCCTGGCGCACTCCCTGAGGAGGCCATGGAGGGATCATGTCACTGGGTCCAAGAGCCTGAGGGCCAATCATGGCCAACAATGCCATGGTGGCACACCCCGTGACTCCTGAAGGGAAAATAAAAAATAAATAAAACATAAATTAAAAAAAGGGGAATGGGTACACCAGCAGCTATAGGATAAGCACCAAACCAAAAGGAGACGCAACTGGGGAGGGAGGAAAAGAAAAAAAAAGGGGGGGAACAACAGTGTCCGCGAAAGGAACAGAAACGGCACAGTCAATAACAAAACTGAACGCATCGCAATGCGACGGGAAAATCTCCCAAGAGGAGCATCATTTGAGTGGGGCTGAAGCCAGCCTCAGGAGGAAAGAGCATCCCCGGGGGACATAAGACGGGGGGGGGGAGAATGACGGTACACGTGAGATAGCTGCAAGTGCAGCGACAGCATGACATAAACCTCAGTCTTAGGGTAGCAGGCAACATGTCCTCGTCAGTGTGGTCTAAACGCAACAATCTGCCAGGATAACAAGGGTTGAAAAGGGAAGGGTGAGAGTGAGAGAGACCTAGAAAGAGGGAAGGGAGAGGAGAGGAGAAAGAGAAAGAGAAGGAAAGGGAGAAAGGGAGAAGAAAAAAAGGGGGGTAGGGCAACATGTCAGAAATCAGGACAGGTGCAACCGCCACTAGAAGTCACTCAATCCGAGTTGCCGGGGGCGAGGGGGCACCCACATACAGGTGCGTTTTAGCTGGGTCTGGCAGTGGCAGGAGTAGACCCAGTGTACGAAGGTGTCCCTCAGCCACGTCTGCCGTAGCAGCCAGAAGTGTCTGTCCATCCTCCGGGGAGATGATGAGGGAACCAGAAGCACCCCATTTGTATCCGATGGCATGGGTGTGGAGGAGGGTCGTAACAGGTCGGAATTGTCTCCGGGCACCCAGGACTAGGAAAGGAAGGTCCCGATATACAGCGATGGAGGCTCCTTCAAAGGGGACCGCAGGCCTATTCCGCACTGCCCGAAATAGTGAGGAGTGCTGGGTTGCCTCACGAAAGGTGACAAGCACATCTCGTGGTGCTTTCACGGGGGCCATGGCGGCTTTCCGGACGCGTAGGGCCATGAGGACCGGGTCTCGTGGTATTTCTGAGGGACTGAGAACAGTCTCCAAAAAACGCAAAATATACGACGCTAAGTCCAAGTCCGTAATAGTTTCCGGTACTCCCCGTACCTTCACGTTTCGGCATCTGTGCCTTGATTCAAACCCAATCACTGCCGAGTGTAAGCTGCTGATCTGCTGTTGCATCGCTTGTATGGTAGAAGAGGTTGCCGCCTGTGTCTCCTCCACCCTCTGCGTGCGCGTTGTAAGATTCTCCACCTGGGCCCCGGTCTCCGCAACTGCTGCACTGAGAGTGTTTAGGTTCGCCTGCCAGGATTTCCTGGCGTCCTTGGTGGCGGGAAGGGAGTCCCCCCTCAGGTCTGGTGGCGCCACGTGCGAGGCAGAGGGAGTTTCAGCTTCCTGCACCTCCAAGTCAGTATCTGAGAGGGCAGCACGCAACCGCCGTCCCCCCATTCCCCCTCCTAGTGATAGACGGATGTCGGGAGTTATGGGTCCCTCCGGCACTCCACCACCCTTGCTCTTCTTCCCCATCACCGCGTGGGACGAGAGAGTTGCAGCCCCACCAGGCCTCCAAGATGGCTGCCAGAGGTGAATAGAGGCCGCAACACCACGGCCCCCTATCGAGATGCAGGTCCAGAGGGGGGAACTAAACAGGCTCCGGAGGTCTATAGTCTGGTGGCCGCCGGCAGGGCAACAGTTGTGGTGAATATACCAGGCTTCAAGCACCCCAAAGTCCGCTCTACTGTGAGTTTTATTGCTGTGGAGCTCTGCGATACGCTCATACACATTGCACATTACAGGGAGCTTTATTGCTGTGGAGCTCTGTGATACGCTCATACATGCCGCACATTATTGTGAGTTTTATTGCTGTGGAGCTCTGTGATACTCTCATACATGCCGTACATTATTGTGAGGTTTATTGCTGTGGAGCTCTGTAATGTGCTGTGTGTCAGGATTGTACAGTATCTTTTAATGTGATCGGCAGTTTCCCACATTTTCCACAAGGACATTCTGTGCCACAGCGCCACCTTAGCTGCAATGAGTGGGTGATGGCTGCTGCAGCAGTGTGGTAGCCATCTGTAAGTCTGGAGGGGACGCAATGGATCCCCCAATTCGCTGCTGGGTCCAAGTGGATTTTCTTCACACAATTTTCAAAAAGACTATTTTAAGGAGTTCAGAAATAAGTTCTTTAGCACAATAATGTACATGTGGGTGTTGTGTTGTAGGGGGTGGGGTTTTTATGGGTGTGGCCTCCTGTGGGTACGGAAAAAAGGGGCCCCATGACCACCTATTGCCCGGGGCCCCATTAGTTGTCAGTCTGCCCCTGGCCTTAAGTATTGTAAAGTCATAAGGTATGTAAAAAAAAAAGAATGAAGGAAAAATTACATTCATGGGGAGGGAAATGGGAAACACAAGGAACGCCAGACATTGTAATGAAGCTTTTAAAGACTGGATATGCACAAAGTTACAGGGCAATACATATACACCCATAAATTCATATACAGTCAGGTCCAGAAATATTGGGACATCAACACAATTCTAACATCTTTCACTCTGTACACCACCACAATGGAGTTGGAATGAAACAAACACAATGTGCTTTAACTGCAGACTGTCAGCTTTAATTTGAGGGTATGTACATCAAACTCAGATGAACGGTGTAGGACTTGCAGCAGTTTGCAGATGTGCCTCCCACTTGTTAAGGGACCAAAGGTAATGGGACAGAATAATAATCATAAATCAAGCTTTCCCTTCTTAATGCTTGGTTGAAAATCCTTTGCAGTCAATCACAGCCTGAAGTCTGGAACGCATAGACATCAACAGACGCTGGGTTTCATCCCTGGTGATGCTCTGCCAGGCCTCTACTGCAACTGTCTTCAGTTCTTGCTTGTTCTTGGGGCATTTTCCATTCAGTTTTGTCTTCAGCAAGTGAAATGCATGCTCAATGGGATTCAGGTCAGGTGATTGACTTGGCCATTGCATAACATTCCACTTCTGTCCCTTCAAAAACTCTTTGGTTGCTTTTGCAGTATGCTTTGGGTCATTGTCCATCTGCACTGTGAAGCGCCATCCAGTGAGTTCTGCAGCATTTGGCTGAATGTGAGCAGATAATATTGCCCGAAACACTTCAGAATTCATCCTGCTGCTTTTGTCAGCAGTCACATCATCAATAAATACAAGAGAACCAGTTCCATTGGCAGCCATACATGTCCATGCCATGACACTACCACCACCATGCTTCACTGATGAGGTGGTATGCTTAGGATCATGAGTAGGGATGAACTGTTCGGTTCGATCAGTTCGGAGTTCGATTCGAACCTTGGCTGTTCGCAAGTTTGCGAACTTTGAACTTTTTGGCGTGTTTGGTTCGAGTTCGAAAAAAAATAAAATTGAAAAAAGTATAAAAAATGCTTAAAAAATACTAAAAACTCTAGAAATAAAGAGACTCTTTACTGCAGAATATTATAAGCAATGGTTTATTAGATATTGAAATAAAAACTAATGTCTAAATGTCTAGGTGCAAAGATTCTCACCTCTAAATGACCTGTGCTCTCAAACGGCGTAAACAACAGGTGTTTAATTAGTGTTTGGAAATAACATGTGCTTCTAATTAGTCCGGTCTCATGAATGTGATACATTGTATGTAGACTGGGAGTGCCAGGTGTCGTGTGTGGGTCTGTGATGGCGATGTTTCCATACATCCTACAAATCCGCCACTTCATGGGCAGGTTATGGGGACCTCCTAGGCACGATATTTGAAGGAATTTTTCGTTTTTATTTTTAACTCTTATTTTATGGAAAACTCACTGTTCCTTTAACCCTTTCACTGCTGAGGCATTTCACCGCTGTGTGCTGAGCTAATTTTTTCTGCTTTCGCTCATCATGTTTAAACGCGATTTGAAGCCACATTTTATTATACGACCCAGACATATTATATATCGTTCTTTCCGGCAGACTCGGCAGAATCATAATATATCATTTTTATATGTATATGTCATGTTCTGCCTGTATATTATAACAAAAATAAAATCATAAAATTTTAATCATCTGCAGCGTGTAAAGTGTTTTTTTTCACCTTTTATCACATGAACATTTGCGGTTATATTTTCTATGGGGTGCGCTTGTAAAAAAAATAGAAATGGGGACTTATTAAATTTTTGGGGGGAATTATGTGATTTTTAGCAAACGCAAACCATAGAAAAAAATCATTAGTGCACCATCATTGTTCACATTATAATTGAAATGTGAACAATATTGCTGCATTAATAAAAATAAAACATAAAAAAATAGATGTTTTTTTATTTTTATTTTTTTACTTTATCTGTCAATTTTATCTGTCAATAGGATCTTGTTCCAGAACTGTGAAGGCTTTGTTAGGTGTTGTTTGGCAAACTCTAATCTGGCCTTGCTGTTTTTGAGGCTCACCAATGGTCTACATTTTATGGTTAACCCTCTGTATTCACTCTGGTGAAGTCTTCTCTTGATTGTTGACTTTGACACACATACACCTACCACCTGGAGAGTGTTCTTGATCTGGCCAACTGTTGTGAAGGGTGTTTTCTTCATCAGGAAAATAATTCTTCGGTCATCCACCACAGTTGTTTTCCGTGGTCTCCCGGGTCTTTTGGTGTTGCTGAGCTCACCGGTGCGTTCCTTCTTTTTGAGAATGTTCCAAACAGTTGTTTTGGCCACACCTAATGTTCTTGCTATCTCTCTGATGAGTTTGTTTTGTTTCTTCAGCCTAATGATGGCTTGCTTCATTGATAGTGACAGCTCTTTGGATCTCATCTTGAGAGTTGACAGCAACAGATTCCAAATGCAAATAGCACACTTGAAATGAACTCTGGGCCTTTTATATGCACATTGTAATTGGAGTAATGAGGGAATATCACACACCTGGCCATGGAACAGCTGAGAAGCCAATTGTCCCATTACCTTTGGTCCCTTAACAAGTGGGAGGCACATCTGCAAACTGCTGTAAGTCCTGCACCGTTCACCTGAGTTGGATGTACATACCCTCAAATTAAAGCTGACAGTCTGCAGTTAAAGTACATTGTGTTTGTTTCATTCCAACTCTCCATTGTGGTGGTATATAGAGCCAAAGATTTTAGAATTGTGTCGATGTCCCAATATTTCTGGACCTGACTGTATATATATAATTTTATATATATATATATATATATATATACACACCACAAAAATATAGCCCTGCATCCACACGCACATACACACATGTGCTATACTATAGTGAATGGGTATGGGGAGACACATCACACATCAGAAACACATGAATATTGTCAATCAAACACATACACCAACCTACCTCAATCTCCAACCCCAGAGTAATAATGGCACGTCAAAAGTACATGGAAATCATTGGATATTGGTTAGGTTGATTTTTACATTTTCTACTTTCACTGCTAAGAGAGTTCAAGCTTTGTCCAATCCTTATGAACTCTAGAACTGCCTTTTGTTTACCAATGTCATAATACTCTATTTTATAGAAAGTTACTCTTAAGTATCAGTCCAGAGACCCATTCTATAGAACATACTGAAGGTGCTTGGTTCTGTCATCAAATGAAATACCTTAAATTTCACAACATTTCTTGATAACTAGATAAGCAGGCGATCAGTTAAAAATTAAAAATGATTTACCTGTGTGTGTCCTTTGATGTGCCTTGAGATGTGAACTTTTGGTGTAGACTTTTGTACATCCTGAAAAATAATACAACCAAAAGAAATTGAAATCCTTCAGTCATGTAAAACATAACGTAGCAAAAACTGAATAAATTATTATAGGATACATACATAAACATGCTAATTTTGGGCAAGATTCGCTCAATGATCCAGATTCTAATATAATCAAGGTGTGTTGTAGACAGTAGATAAATGTTAACTATAAAAATTGTCAATACCACTTAATGAGTAAACTGAATCATATGAGTCATGATGCCTATGACTTTTTTAAATTTCTACTGCAACAATAGGGGTTCAGTGTAATCAGACCTTCATTGGGTTTATTATAAATTTATATGGTATCATTACATATAGTAAAACGTGAAAGGAATGGCAGATAAATGCTGTGCAAATTTTCTATTACCTGGATAATCACAGTGATGGATCCTCCTTTTCTCTAACTCTGGATTATTCCGTCTGTTGTATTTTTGGACTGCCATAAGCACTTGTCCTTGTTGTAGTACGGACAACATTGGGCTTGTCAAAGTATGGAGATGTGGTGGTAGTAATTTCAGTCCAAAGGTTGCATCATATGGTGGAGGTGGAGATATTGTGTTAATCACTTCTGGCTGATTTTCTGGACTTCCTGGTTGAGAGTTTGGAGGTGATGGTGGTAGGCTAACACCAGGAGACGGATATAATTGCCCAGAAACTTGTACCACATCCTGAGTTAACCCTTGGAACTGCTTGGCCTGATTAATCCTTGCAGCTCTAGGTAAGGTAGAGGAGCCACCACTGACCGTTGTCATTGTGACTCCATTTATTGAGTTGACTACAGAGGTGGTTCCATTGGACTGGGCTGCACTTAGAGCATCACTGGTAAGAGACATATAGTAGGGTCGGTTTTGAAGGGATGTGGAGGTGGAGAGAGGTATCTCTGCAGGTGCCTCCTGCTTAATAAAAATGTTGTTTACAGCCACGGAGTGAGGCATGCTGAACACACTGGTGAAATCTGGAAGAGCCTGGGACACAGAGCCAGAACAAGACTGTGAAAAGCCGCAACCTGGTTCTGTCTTCACTTGTGGGAGAATGGTGTAACTCTTGCTTGGCCTATAGAGACCAGTACGAAGATGAGCAGTGTCGGGCAAAATTACATTGATGTTCACACTATATGGGGCCTGCAGTGGTTTTTCAGCTTCAAAGAATTCGTCAACAACAGAGGCACTTTCTCTTCTGTATTTCTTATCTGAAAGAATTTGCAAAGGTGGAACTTGGCCCAAGAGATATTCGTCCATTTCTGCTCTTGTTGACTGAAAAATAAATATACAATTATTAAAATTGGCTGCTGAACTAAGTAGCAAGTTACAGATATATAATGTAAATGGGAGCATTACAAATGTGTTAACTAACCATAATAATTATCCATACATTTATAACAATATACCACCTAAATATGCACCCTTTTAAGGGTAAACATTCTCTGCTGTAATCAATTTATACATAAATCGATCAATACATAGTATATAAAATATAAACCCTTTTAATTATAAACCTATAAAGCAGTGAGGGCATAATAAAAGAATGGAAGTAGAGACCAACCAGAAATGAGAAGAGGGAATTAAAGATAACACAACGCTGGTGTTAATTCAATTGCATTCAGTGCGCAATTCCTGCATGGAGCTATGAGATCTCTTTTCAGCATAATAAATGTAGGAATCTCTGCATTGACTTACAGCTACCAGTAGACTGACATTCTACTTTATAAACCCTGGGCTGACTACTTCTGCCCTGCATTGCTAAGCAGCTATTGTTGGCAAAATCAGGAGTTGTGCAGGGACCCGTACAGTAAGGAAAGCCCATGTGTTTAGGTCAGGAGGGAAAAGTCTGTGAGCTCTTTAAAATGGAAATAATTAAAGTTATGAAATAAACAATGGATGAAAATAGGGGAAAAGCTTGGTTTAACATGCTGAACTGATGTAGGCAGATTTGAAAGGTGAGTGGGCTGGTGGGCAGGCCGGATGCGGTCCATAGACGCCAGACAGACGTGCTACATTGCCCCGCGTCGTTAAGTCCCAACCACTGAGGGGACAGCATAGTACGCCCCACGGCATAAAAACGTTAATATGGCTGGGAAAATAAACAAAGAGACAAAACCCAGAAAAGTAACAATGAGCAGAGAAAAAGACAATGGGGTCATGCTTGGTTTTGGAAAGGCCATACCATGGTCTTTCCAGTGATACTAAACATGACAAGGTTATGTGTAAAATCAAAAATTCCTTTTTTTTATAATGTAGCAATATTGTTCACTTTTCAATTATAATGTGAACAATGATGCTGTACTAACTCACCTTCACATTTCCCACGATGCAAGCAAGTTTGAAGGTGATGGCACACTGCATTATTATGTATCGGTTCACTGATAACCTAAACCGCTGCACTGCTGTGAGGAGTGCTAAGTGTTTTTTAGAATCCAGCGATTTTTACACTACACAAGGTCAAATGAGGTATCATTGGAAAGGTCAGAGTATGATCTTTCTAATGATACCAAATATGACCATGTAAAAGATAAAAATATACACAAACAAACATAAAATATATTTAGTTTCTTATTTATTTTTTCCAAAGCAATGACTTTGTTCATTTGTCACGTATAAAATGAACACTACCACTGCCGTTATTCACCTTCTCATTTCCCACACCGCGAACAAGGTCAGTGGTTTATATATAGTAATTTTATTCAAAAAACACAATGTGACCAAATACTAAAACCTCACTACGCAATACCTTTTTTTGTGCTTCCTGGTACTCCTTACAAATGCTGCAAGGCTCCTTACAAATGCTGCAATACCCCATGAACCCCATGACCAAACATTGACTCTCTTTCTTACCTCTACTTCCCCGGATACCTAGAATTGTCGTTGCGCCCTCCCTTCTGGCCCCTATGGGCGCTGTACCCCGTTAACTAAGTTAAGGTCTGAGTTTTTGGGTCTCATAACCTCATTGTAACCGTATTACCTTGATCCGTGTATTGTAATGTTCTATCGTTGAACATCAGACTTTGCGGTTTTGTTTTGCACTGTTGATTGTGTCTTATATGCTGTATGTTGTTCTTACCTTTGATTGGCACATCTGATCCAACAATAAAATACATGTTTTTAAAAAAAACCACAAAGTGCTAAAATTCAAGCGAAAAATTTTGTTTCATCACTTACAGGTATAATCGCGTATTTTCTCAGAAAAATACAGTGACAGGTTCCCATTTCTAATATTTTTAACAAAAGTGCCCCATAGAATATACAGTCAGGTCCAGAAATATTGGGACATGGACACAATTCTAACATCTTTGGCTCTATACACCACCACAATGGAGTTGAAATGAAACAAACTCAATGTGCTTTAACTGCAGACTGTCAGCTTTAATTTGAGGGTATGTACATCCAACTCAGGTGAACGGTGTAGGACTTACAGCAGTTTGCAGATGTGCCTCCCACTTGTTAAGGGACCAAAAGTAATGGAACAGAATAATAATCATAAATCAAACTTTCCCTTCTTAATACTTGGTTGCAAATCCTTTGCAGTCAATCACAGCCTGAAGTCTGGAACGCATAGACATCAACAGACCCTGGGTTTCATCCCTGGTGATGCTCTGCCAGGCCTCTACTGCAACTGTCTTCAGTTCTTGCTTGTTCTTGTGGCATTTTCCCTTCAGTTTGGTCTTCAGCAAGTGAAGTGCATGCTCAATGGGATTCAGGTCAGGTGATTGACTTGGCCATTGCATAACATTCCACTTCTGTCCCTTCAAAAACTCTTTGGTTGCTTTTGCAGTATGCTTTGAGTTATTGTCCATCTGCACTGTGAAGCGCCGTCCAATGAGTTCTGCAGCATTTGGCTGAATGTGAGCAGATAATATTACCCGAAACACTTCAGAATTCATCCTGCTGCTTTTGTCAGCAGTCACATTATCAATAAATACAAGAGAACCAGTTCCATTGGCAGCCATAGATGCCCACGCCATGACACTACCACCACCATGCTTCAATGATGAGGTGGTATGCTTAGGATCATGAGCAGTTCCTTTCCTTCTCCATACTCTTCTCTTCCCATCACTCTGGTTCAAGTTGATCTTGGTCTGATCTGTAAATAGGATCTTGTTCCAGAACTGTGAAGGCTTTGTTAGGTGTTGTTTGGCAAACTCTAATCTGGCCTTGCTGTTTTTGAGGCTCACCAATGGTTTACATCTTGTGGTGAACCCTCTGTATTTACTCTGGTGAAGTCTTCTCTTGATTGTTGACTTTGACACACATACACCTACCACCTGGAGAGTATTCTTGATCTGGCCAACTGTTGTGAAGGGTGTTTTCTTCACCAGGGAAAGAATTCTTCGGTCATCCACCACAGTTGTT
This sequence comes from Leptobrachium leishanense, assembly GCA_009667805.1. Taxonomy (NCBI): domain Eukaryota; kingdom Metazoa; phylum Chordata; class Amphibia; order Anura; family Megophryidae; genus Leptobrachium; species Leptobrachium leishanense. Next base: position 90,038,750 of record CM019071.1, read on the forward strand.
TTCCGTGGTCTCCCGGGTCTTTTGGTGATGCTGAGCTCACCGGTGTGTTCCTTCTTTTTGAGAATGTTCCAAACAGTTGTTTTGACCACGCCTAATATTCTTGCTATCTCTCTGATGGGTTTGTTTTGTTTCTTCAGCCTAATGATGGCTTGCTTCACTGATAGTGACAGCTCTTTGGATATCATCTTGAGAGTTGACAGCAACAGATTCCAAATGCAAATAGCACACTTGAAATTAACTCTGGGCCTTTTATCTGCACATTGTAATTGGGGTAATGAGGGAATAACACAGACCTGGCCATGGAACAGCTGAGAAACCAATTGTCCCATTACTTCTGGTCCCTTAACAAGCGGGAGGCACATCTGCAAACTGCTGTAAGTCCTACACCATTCACCTGAGTTGGATGTACATACCCTCAAATTAAAGCTGACAGTCTGCAGTTAAATCACATTGTGTTTGTTTCATTCCAACTCCTTTGTGGTGGTGTATAGAGCCAAAGATGTTATTATTGTGTCAATGTCACAATATTTCTGGACCTGACTGTATATCAACAAAGGTTTGGATGATAAAATGTAGGAAATATAATTATTTTGCACTTTGTAAATGATTGAAATCTGAATGGAAATTGATTTTTTTAAAAATATTTTTGTTATAGCATTCTGATAGGACATGACATATACATATAAAAATGATATATTATGAATCTGCCGAGTCTGCTGAAAATAAGCATATATAATTTGTCTGGGCCCTATAATTACACATGACTGCAAATCACATTTAATCCTTTCACCCATGCCGTCACTGCGGCAGGTGGGTCTTGAAGCCGAGGGGCATACTCATATGCCCCTTGACTTCTATGGGCTGCCTCGGCCCCTCCCAGCACTTGGCGTGGCCATAGGCCATTGACTGCTGTGGAACGGCCTGAACTCGGGCCGCGCCCCCGCAGTCGATGATGCGCGTCAGCTGCATGGGCGGGCCGAAGGAGAGGCCCGCTGCAAAACCTAGGGGCCGACGTTATTCCCCTCCTGCCGGGCACCACCCGCCTCGCGTTAAGGGGGTTAAACATGATGCGCACAAAATGGCCAAAATGAGGTCAGCACAAAGGGATGAAATGGCTCGGCAGTGAAAGGGTTGAGGCTGGTGAAGTGTTCAGGGGCCTTCTCCCCTGAGCAAAAGGTCTCAGTATTGGGGTCTAAGGCTGCGGTCACACGAGTGCATTGAGTGCGCACAGTGCGTCCGTTGAAACGGATGCACTTTATAACGGATGAGATTGTGTTTACATTGTATCAGTTAGTTATGACTGACTTTGAGAAAATAAAATAAAAAGCTGTATAGTATCAGTTAGTTTTGACTGGCATTGAGAAAAAGAATTAGGCCGGGGGCACACGAGCGCACCTAGTGCGCCCTTGTGCATGCCCTTGCGCACGCACTTACGCACAGCCATGTGATGCTGCGACAGTGCCAGTCACACGCTTGGAAGCGTCCACCTAGAAAGCCTCCCCGTCGATGCACTAGGATGCGCGTCGACGGGCTGCAAAGCGCGATCCTCCATAGGAGGATCGCGCTTTGCAGTGCTGAGGAGGGGTGGCAGGCGGGCGTCGAGTGGAAGGAACTTCCACTCTCACAGGCGTTGCTTCCACTCTGAGTGCGCTCGTGTGCACCCGGCCTTAAAAAGTTAGTTATGACTGATGCTGGGAAAAAAAAAAGCTGTATGCGTGGGTTTCTCTACGTCCGTTGTAGCTTTTTCACGTCAATGCCATTTTGGTGTCGGTTGCAACATGTGTTGCCCGTGTGTGAAAAAGTGTGCACGTGCTTCGTATGTTGTTCTCTATTGACTTCTTTGAAAAGCTTTGACGGACAGCAAGCAGTGCAGTGAGACGGATGTGAAAAGTGTGATTTCAGCAAACTGAAGCTCCTCTGGCGGGAAACAGCACAGCAGTGTGCCTTGCTGCAGTGAGAGGCAGCACCGAACCCCTACAGCTTGCTGCAGAGTGTGAAGGCAGAAGAGAGAGGACACTGACTGAGGATCTGTGAGCATTTATTATTATTATTATTATTGTCATCATTTGCATAGCACCAACAGTTTCCGCAGTGCTTTACAATAACCAAAGGGAACGAGATAAACGGACATATGATGGAAACAAGAGGTGTAGAGGGCCCTGCTCATAGGAGTTTACAATCTAGTGGGATTGGGGTTGAGGAAGACAAGAGGAAGTTTACTAGATAGCAGGATCATGAGTGCCAGTGGTTTGGGAATGGGGAGGACATAGAAGTGGCTTCAATCATGAGTAAGTAGATGAGCAGAGGGATGAGTTGCATCAGTGATGTGGTACTCCAATCTGAAGAGATGGGTTTTGAGGGATTTATTGAAGGCCTGAAGATTAGGGGAGAGTTTGATAGGGCGAGGCAAGTCATTCCACAGGACCGGTGCTGCCCTTGAGAAGTCTTGGAGGCGAGAGTTGCCCGTGCGTGTGTAGATAGATCACAGGAGGAGCTCATCTACCGACCGGAGTTGTCTGGTTGGGACGTGCTTGCAGAGTAATGCAGAAATGTAGGGAGGAGTTGAGTTATTGAGCAATTTGAACGTGAGTGTCAGTATTTTAAATTGTATCCTGGAACGTACAGGAAGCCAATGGAGGGACTGGCAGAGGGAGGAGGTATGAGAGGTGCGTCTGGCGTGAAAAATAAGCCTGGCGCCTGCATTCATTACAGATTGCAAAGGGGCAATACGGGAGTTGGGGAGGCCAATGAGGAGCGAGTTGAAGTAATCAAGTCGTGAAATGACAAGAGCCTGAACCAGCACCTTCACGGTATTTTGTGTCAGAAAGGGGCGGACACGGGCGATGTTCTTGAGTTGAAAGTAACAGAATTTGGTCACTGTCTGGACGTGGGGAGAGAACGTTAGGTCAGAATCAAAAGTGACACCAAGGCAGTGAGCTTGATGCGTTGGGCTAATGAGTGTCCCATTTACTCATAGAGAGATAGGTGGTATTGGGTTTTTCTTGGAGGGAGGAATAACGAAAATTTTAATTTTGGCAAGATTGAGTTTAAGGAAGTGGGTAGACATCCAATTCGAGACGACAGAGAGACAGTCAGTGACTCGATCCAGGAGAGCCGGAGAGAGATCAGGGGAGGAGAGGTATATATGAGTGTCATCAACATATAGGTGGTATTGGAATCCAAAGGAGCTGATCAGTTTTCCTAGAGAGGCAGTGTAGATTTGAAGGCAGCCGGCTGTCATATTCCTCCGTCCATTCAGAAACAGGAAGATTTACCCCTCTCCTGGACCCGCAGAGCTGGGATGATTTAACTTCCCTCCCCAATCCTCCCCTCCCTGCAGAAATTGGAAGATTTAACCCCTTCCTTCCCTGCAGATTTGGGAGGATTTAGCGCTTCCCTGCAGAAAGGGGTGGATTAAACCCCTCTTTTCTACCTGCAGTGCCGAGTCTACCAAACATAGTAATTGTGCACATTTAACTCCAAGACTAAGCTTCTGCAATGTATCCCAAGGTTTGAATACGTACATATTTTACAAAAAACAGTGCAGGCTATGACAGAGCTCAGTTGCATACAAAGAAAAATAATGTTTCAACCTTCTCTGTCCCTGATAAGTGCATTCTACAACACTGAACAAATGGTGCTGGCACTTAAAGATTTAAAACAGCTGCATTTGTTGACTTAGGTGTTCATGAGATTGATAAACATCATCTGGTACTGAGATGGGTTTATTAGTTCGTTGGCATTCACTTTACAAGCATCTACATGAACTTTGATCGCGAGTCACCTGCTAAATGCAGAAATAATAAAAGGTTTAAGTCATAAACCTGCTTGTATATCTCCCTTGTTGTATATTACCTGGACTCTACAACATCAGATTAGCTTTTCATTGGTTAACGCATTCTTTCCAAAGCTTACAGTTTTGTAGTTGCAACCAGCCATTTACCTGGAAATAATGTCACCTTACTTTTGCAAAAAATTAATAGATTATTTTTTAATCTTAAAAACATGATTATTACAAATTTTATATATTTAAGTGACTTGCTTTTTATTCTAGCTGAATTCTATGTCTCTTAAAATGCCATTCAGAATGCAATCTGATTTCATATTGTTCAATTTAGATGTTTACCTCCCCTATGTACACTTTGAAGGTCCCAAAGTTTGTAAACACATCTAAATTTGTCCCATAGTGACACTTAATATGAAAATCCTTTTGCAAAGCAATGTATTCCATCTAACAAACACAGAAGGGGTTATTCAGAGAGCACTGAAATGTCATTTCGGTGCTTTCTCGTTCCCCGCAATTTGGGGAATCAAATTCCCAGACCCTGCAGTGAATTCAGCATTCACCGCAGGGTCCCCGAAGTGCAGTGAAAAGCTGCCACAAAACTGTTGACTTAAAAACACTGCAAAACCACCGAAATTATCGGATCCAATACTTTCGGCAGGTCTGGTGGATTATCGGATCCGATTCGATAAACCGCCAAAATTATCAAATCCGGTAGTTTCAGCGGTTTTGTTGTTTGTTTATTTTCTTAAAAATCCACCGAAATTATCGTATCGGATCCAAATCGATAAATTATCGATCCGATCTGATAAGCTACCGCAAACCTGCTGTTCCACATCCAGAAAAAGCCAACGATCCACCGAATACAGCGACGACCAGCTGCCGGAAAAAGCTGACAAGCCGACGAACAGGGTAAAAATATAAATAAAACGATTGAAAGTGTCAAATTTGAAATGCTGTTTGCAAAAAAACTACAGGACAAAAATGTCTGGAATTAACATATAAGGTCCTAAGAAGAAGAAGAATAATAAAGGTGGTTTACAGAAAAGAGAAAATAAAATCCTGAAACATGCCTAAAAGATCCTAAAAAATCTATAAATAGACTTTTTACTGCAGATTAAAAGAATAAACGGTTTAATAGATATTGGATAAAAACTGGAATATTTTTAACATTAAAACCTATGGGATTCGTCTGATTAAACCTGCCAAATGAAACCACCGAACTTCAGGACATTTCACTGCTATTCTATGTTCTCTGAATAGATTAACCATTACTTCTCTATGGGGGATTTCACTGCTGTCGAAACGGCACCATATTTTGCTGGCAATTTGCCAAAATTTGGCAAACTGTCTGCTTTCTGAATAGACGTATGGTCATGAAATGGCACTGTACGGGGAAATTCACTGTTCAGTGCCATTTCGGGGTCAGACTGGCTCCCTCTGAATAACCCTGAGAGTATTTTCTGAAAGTGGCATAGAGTATTCAATGTAGATCCTTTTTTTTTCACTTCAGCAATCTATTCCTTTTTGATATTTGTTTTAGGGGCATTCCATAACCAATTGTAAATACAACGGTTTGAAGTTAAAAAAAAATTGCCACAATAAATATGTAAGGGTACATGGGATATGCTTAGTAATATTAAATTTCCGCATGAATAAACTGCTAAACAATCCAAGTGGGACAATTTATCTACAGTATTTGCAGTTACATAAAAACTGATTTTCCTAAAAAAACCATACAGGGTTATTCAAAGAGAATCAAAAAGTCACCGCACATTCGGTGACTTTTTGTTCTCTTCAATTCGGTGCAAATCAGCTTTCCCATTTCGGCGACCCTGCGGTGTATTCAGGAAGCACCACAGGGTTGTCGAAGTGCAGGGAAAAGCTGCCGAAAAGCTGCCGAACACCCGCTGAAAACCCGGCGAATGCACGCCGAAAACCCGTAAAAACATCTGGATTAACCCGTCAAAGACGCCAGAAAAACCCGAGCAGGAGCCGATCATACGCAGCGCAGCCTCTGGAAAAAGCCGACACCGCAGACGAAGGCAGTGAATAAATTAGCAAAACAGTTTGCATGAATGATTGAAAAGTGAAACGCTGTTTGCAAAGAAACTACTGAGCGAAAATGTCTGAAATTTACATATGAGGTCCAATGAATGATAATAAAAAGGGCTGTTACAGAAAAAAAGAAGTTAAAAAAAACAAGACAGAAAAATGCTTAAAATATCCTAAAAAGTCTATAAATAAAGAGACTCTTTACTGCAGAATTTTATAATGAACGGTTTATTAGATATTGAATTAAAACGAGAATATTTTTAACATTGAAGCCTATGGGATTCTCCTGAATAAACCTGTCGAATTAAACTACCGAATGGCAGGGCATTAGGGGAACCTTTCACTGCTGGTTTGTGTTCTCTGAATAGCCGAAGCAGTGCTTTTTCATGGGGATTTCACTGCCCTCGAACAGGCACCGTATGTGCAGGCAATTCGCCAGGATTTGGCGAATTGCCTGCTCTCTGGATAGCCGAATGGCCAAGAAAGGTTACCTTTCTCCAGCCATTCGGATCTCTTTGAATAACCCTGATATTGTCTAAGCACAAGATCTTGAGTGGAATTTGTCCTTGTCTATGTAACGCAGCAATCTGTAGTAAATAAGTTATTTAAACTTTTCTTATTCTATACTTTATTGCAAATCCTGCTAATATCCTCACATTGCTGTGAAATATCACCTCATCTCATGCTTCCTCTCGTATTATTTCCACTTCTCATTTTCTCATGGTTGCTTTCTTGTTGACAAACAGATATATCCTCAGTCATCTCCATGTGACGTTATTGTTTCCTCAGTATCTGACAAGCCTATAAACATTTTAATTTCTGCGCTATTAAAATATTTGTCCATTCTCCCATCTCACCAATCCAGGATTGACAGCAATATCTGCCTTCCGAGATTTATTTCTATGTTCTCTCACATATCAATGAATCTGAAATGTTTTGGCCTGTAACAATCTCAAAATAATTACATATAGTACTGTCCGTGCCCTTCTGCATAAATGGCAATGGCATCAAATCCACTAACATTGTTTCCAAGTTCCTTATTTTTAAATACACTGTCAGGGTTACTCAAAGAGAATCGAAAAGCCACCGCACGTTCGGTGACTTTTCGTTCTCTTCAATTCGGTTCGATTTGGCGATCTGATTTCGGCAACCCTGCGGTGTTTTCAGCAAGCACCACTGGGCAGCCGAAATGCAGGGAAAAGTTGCCGCAAACCCACCAAAAACTCACCGCAAAACGAGGGTGAATGCATGCCGAAACCCGCAAAAACATCTGGATTAACCTGCCAAAAACGCCGGAAAAACCCGAGCAGGAGCCGATCACACACAGCGCAGCCGCCGGAAAATCCCACACCGCAGACGAATGCAGTGAATAAATTAGAAAAAAACAGTTTGCTTGAATGTTTGAAAAGTGAAACGCTGCTTGCAAACAAACTACTGAGCGAAAATGTCTGAAATTTACATATGAGGTCCAAGGAATGATAATAAAAAGGGCTGTTACAGAAAAAAATAAGTAAAGTTTAAAAAATGTTTTTAAAAAATCGGAAATTTTTGTTTAGAAAAAAATCCTGAAAAATGCTTAAAATATCCTAAAAAATCTATAAATAAAGAGCCTCTTTACTGCAGAATATTATAATGAACGGTTTATTAGATATTGAATTAAAATGGGAATATTTTTTAACATGGAAGCCTATGGGATTCGCCTGAATAAACCTGCCGAATGACACTGCATTTAGGGAACCTTTCACTGCTGGTTTTTGTTCTCTGAATAGCCGAAACATTGCTTCTCTATGGGGATTTCACTGCCCTCGAACAGGCACTGAACAGGCACCATATGTGCAGGCAATTCGCCAAGATTTGGCGAATTGCCTGCTCTCTGGATAGCCGAATGGCCAAGAAAGGTTCCCTTTCGGCAGCCATTTGGATCTCTTTGAATAACCCTGTATATTTCCAAAAGTATTCGCTCACCCATCCAAATAATCAGAATCAGGTGTTCCAATCACTTCCATGGCCACAGGTATATAAAATCAAGCACCTAGGCATGCAGACTCTTTTTACAAACATTTGTGAAATAATGGGTCGCTCTCAGGAGCTCAGTGAATTCCAGCGTGGAACTGTGATAGGATGCCTGCCACCTGTGCAACAAATTCAGTCGTGAAATTTTCCCGCTCCTAAATATTCCACAGTCAACTGTCAGCTGTATTATAAGAATGTGGAAGTGTTTGGGAACGACAGCAACTCAGCCACGAAGTGGTAGGCCACGTAAACTGACGGAGCGGGGTCAGCGGATGCTGAGGTGCATAATGCGAAGAGGTCGCCAACTTTCTGAAGAGTCAATCGCTACAGACCTCAAAACTACATGTGGCCTTCAGATTAGCTCAAGAACAGTACGCAGAGAGCTTCATGGAATGGGTTTCCATGGCCGAGCAGCTGCATCCAAGCCATACATCACCAAGTGCAATGCAAAGCGTCGGATGAAGTGGTGTAAAGCACACCGCCACTGGACTCTAGAGCAGTGGAGACGCGTTCTCTGGAGTGAAGAATCGCGCTTCTCCATCTGGCAATATGATTGATGGACGAGTCTGAGTTTGGCGGTTGCCAGGAGAATGGTACTTGTCTGACTGCATTGTGCCAAGTGTAAAGTTTGGTGATGGGGGGTTATGGTGAGGGGTTGCTTTTCAGGAGCTGGGCTTGGCCCCTTAGTTCCAGTGAAAGGAACTCTGAATGCTTCAGCATACCAAGACATTTTGGACAATTCCATGCTCCCAACTTTGTGGGAATAGTTTGGAGCTGGCCCCTTCCTCTTCCAACATGACTGTGCACCAGTGCACAAAGCAAGGTCCATAAAGACATGGATGACAGTGTCTGGTGTGGATGAACTTGACTTGCCTGCACAGTGTCCTGACCTCAACCTGATAGAACACCTTTGGGATGAATTAGAGCGGAGACTGAGAGCCAGTCCTTCTCGTCCAACATCAGTGTGTGACCTCACAAATGTGCTTCTGGAAGAATGGTCAAAAATTCCCATAAACAGACTCCTAAACCTTGTGGACAGCCGTCCCAGAAGAGTTGATGCTGTTATAGCTGCAAAGGGTGGACCTACGTCATATTGAACCCTATGGATTAGGAATTGGATGTCACTTAAGTTCATATGCCAGTCAAGGCAGGTGAGCGAATACTTTTGGCAATATAGTGTATACATAGCTGCCTCTGTAGAGCTCCAATCACATCCATCAATAATTTATCATGGATCAAATACTCGTGTAACCTTAAATACTGTATATCACGGCTTCAAAGAGGTCTGCCAGGACATTTAGATCACCTTGTTAGTGTGCCGAAACCAAAAACAAAATGCTTGAAGCAACCATCCACGAGTATGAACTCTCTTTGTGTAAATAAGGAGTTCATAAACCCAGTAAACTCAGGTGTTAACCTTCAGTTCTTGAGGTAGTGATGATCCAGGACTTATATCCAGCTTTTTGGATATAAATCTGAAACCCTGAAGCTGAGATGAAAGCCAGAAAGGGTTTATAGTTTTGTTCTAGTACAATTTTCTTTACATTTGGGTTAGGTTTTGGAATGAGAACAAGTATACCTTCTAAAAGGATAAGAACCAAGGAATTTTGGGTCAGCTCCTAGTATCATGAAGGGCCGAAAGGCACCAAATTTTCCATTAAACTTGTTGTTCTTGGAACACTGATTGCCTGGTCCTTTTTTCTTCATGGAGTTTGGAAACTAAAACTGAACTTTACTTTTCACTGGACACTAATAAAGGATTGAAGGAATATTTCACTCAGCCTACATGTCATTATGGCCATGCTAGGAATCATCTATGGTGCGAGGAGATTCCAAATTCATAATGCATCCCCTATATTTGAAAATGTGGGTCGATTCTTAATGGACGTAACTGCCAGGAAAAAGCTGGTTAAAGCTAGACATGTGCACAGCACAAAATTTCGTTTTGACCTAATGGATTAGTCCTAAAATGCAATTTATTTAGTTGCTAAAGAAATTCGTTTTCAGTTCTTTAGTATGAAAACTAATTTCATTCATCCGAAAACCAGTGGATACAATTACTATTGTAGTGGCTCCACAGAGGGTTGAGATCGCTGCTTGTTACAGTATCACTCACTCTCAGTGCAATGTGTCAGGCAAAGCTGTTACAGTAACTGACTAGTGCTCTTCACAGTGCTCAGAGTTTCAGTAAAACTAGTAAATAATATTTTTATATATAAGAGGTTAGAACAATAGTATTTCCTTGTTTTACTGAATCTCTGAGCGCTGTTACAGTCAGATACTGTAACAGCTGAGCCTGATACATTGTACTGAGAGATAATATAACAAGCAGCCGATCTCAGCGCTCACAGCCACTGGATTTAAAGGGTTAAAAACAAAAAAAGACTCCTCTCTGTATAATGTATAGAACATCCTCCTGCATTAATTAATACCCCTCTCCGTATAATGTATACAACATCCTCCTGCTTTAATTAATGCCCCTCTCTGTATAGAACATCCTACTGCATTGGCATGTGGAGGGTGCTGTCACGTGCCACGCAGCCGCCGGCGGAAGAAAGGCAGATCTGGTGCTGCACCATCCTGATTTCCCCAGGCAGCACCCTTCAAGCCCTGTCTTGCTGGAATTTGCTTCGAGACTCACACTTGCAGGATCAGCAGGTGCACCTAATGAGGACCTGCAGTGACTATTTAGCAGAGGCACGCCTGTCCCAGGATGCTTCTGCATTTTGCTTGCAAAGTGCCAACACTCCAAGTCTGACATCAAGTCTGCCCAGAAGCTCCATAGCTATCCTGATATCTGTGTACCGAACCCCTGGCTTTCCCCCTGGACTCTGCATTCTGGATCACCCCTACCGGTATTGTGCCTCGAGACCCTTTATTGCACCTGTCCCAAGACTTCCCTTCTGCGCTCCCCAACCAGAGACTTTCCAGTATTGCTTCTCCATGTTTATTGTTTTCCTTTAATAAATCCCCATTTGATTTGCAACATCTCAAGTATTTCCTGTGTATCACTTGCACCTTGGGCTTGCAACCTCGACCTGTGGCACTACTCGTGACAGGTGCAGAACTTCGGAATGCAATGCTTATCCAGCACAGGAGAGGGAACGTTTACTTAAACTTTGTATCTCTGTGGGGGAGACACAGGAATTTAAAAGCAGGGGAGAGGGAAAATATTAACGTAAAACGGTCTGAAAGCTCAGAGAAGAGATGACTGGTGCAAATTGATTTTTATAATAAAATAAAGCACTTTAAATCTAGGGAAAACATTCAAACAAATCAAACTGAAGGCTCATTAATGACAGAATAACTGTGAGAGCTGGATACTAAATGTATCAGACGTAAAAAACCCTTTATAACAAGCCGCACTGGTAGAGGAGAGGGACTTTATATAAAACGTGTATTATAGATGAGGAAAGGGGGATAGTGCTCCTGGATAATATAAAATGTATCAGACCTAAGCCCCTATTATGCAGAGCGGGAGGGGAGATAACACATGTTTTATAAAGTCCCTCTCTTCTCCCAGCGCTGCTTGTTATAAAGGGGTTTTTACTATCCAGCCCTCCTCTGTCATTAGCTTTCAGTGTTAATTATTTGAATGTTTTCCTTCTCCAGCTGCTTTTATCATCTTGTCTGCCTCATAGACATGCAAGGGTTAAGTAAAGGTCTCCTCTCCTGTGCTGGCTGTCTGTGCTGCGAGTGAGTATTCTGGAGCTCTATCACTGTCAGATTTTCGGGTAGGGGTCGGGAAGGATTACACATACAAACCTTTTCTGTAGCTTTGCGATGTTGCATTCAATACTAGTCTCCTTCACTCATCAATGTAATATCACAAAAAGGACTGAAACTAAAATGTATTGTATTTTATTTTATTTTAGTTTCTTTCGTTTTTTGTACTGAGCAGTTTCGTATCTCTAAATTATCCCAAAATTCGGACTAAATCGTTTTAGTACTAAAACGAATGCACATGTCTAGTTAAAGCAGATGCAAATTAAACTATAGCTTGACACTCACCATAAGAATTATGATAACTGCATGCATATTCTCATGGCCCAAGAAACCATAAGTACCCATGTTATTTTATATTAAATTCACTAAAGTAGGCGTTGTTCCATGAGCATTTTTCTCATAACGGGAGTTGGAAAGCTATCGACATTCTCTGAAGAGTACATTGCCTTTTCATGTGGTCGGCCTCACAGTTGCATCTTGGCATTTTGGAATTGAAGACTATGCCATTTGTTTTTGGAAATTGCAGACTTTTCTGCACTTTTTACTTTTTGTGTGTGCAAACAGGGTGCGCCCACATTGTGTGTTTTTTGTTTTGTGCTGCAAAAACTGACTTTGTTTTGGGGGGTAAACGGATTCCATTCCTGTTGCGGTTTCTTATTCTTATAATGGAGAGGAGACATCTCCAATCCTCCATGAGACAGCTGCAGTTCACAGTGAAGTTTGTGGTTTACCCACAATGATTTACCCACAGGAACTCTAAGCTCTTGCCTCTGTAACCCATTCATGCTGAGCCATTTTCCTACCCTTAGATCTGCATCCTGCATCTTCATTCAAAAGCAAAAATTGGGTTCTGTGTCCATTTATATTTATGTATTGTAGGTAAGAATTTATCACTTGTTATCTGTTTTAACCATCTTGACGTTTAAACCGATGAAGAGCAGTGAGAAAATATCATATCAATACCACAACAAGTTGAAAAGTATAGCATACATTTGCCAACTGCGCCTTCACCATCCTGTTTGCAAATGCTGCAAAAGCCCTTATCCCCCTTCTTTGGAAAAGCTCTACTCTGTCCTGTATAACCAAATGGGTGGATAGGGTTGAGTCCATACGGTGACTACAGGAATTACATTTTTTGTTAAATCACAAATACGACCAATGCCACCTGGCTGGAGTTCATGCAGTCTAAAAAATAGTTTGTTCATTTGCTCATGGCCTTCAAGATCATACATTCCATATATGTACCATTTGACTAATCCTATATCTACATTGTTGTATAGTTCAAACGTCCAACAATTTAACTTTCCTATATTTTCCTTACATTTTTATGCTAATTATACTGATATACCAAATTGTTTCAATGCCTAATACTATACTGTACTACCATTCAAACAGCTGAAACATTTTGATAAGACACTTGAAAATTACAATAAAACCAATTTAAATAATACAAAATAATAAATATAAAAATAATGCGTGCATTTTAAGACTACATACGTTTTTATTATCCAGGGTGGTGATATGTTCCGTTTTGATACTGTATGGGCAGTCATATGCCTGTCAAAATGAATGCAGAGGAGTAAATAATAATGAAAACAAATACATTCTGATCATAAAACTGTATGCACTAAAATAATTCAAGATAGAAATTCATCAATTACACACTTACAATAATTTTTTATACTCACTCAGTTATACCATTAATTTTGACACCTGCTTTTTTTATCCCATAAAAAAATTGAGAAAATTGAGCCCCAACACAAAACCACTATAAAATGTGGTCTTAAGTGCTCATTATCGCTTAATAACTACATGGAGAAGAAACTCCTGATTTGAACAGTGAGAAAATCCACTTTCATATAAGGGACCCCTTATAGAATGAAGTAAAGATATGACTCTCCCCTTTCTGAAACAAGGTTACTACATAATCATGATTGGTCTGACCAGATGATAATTTCTTATTTTTAATGAGTGTAATATGACTTGTTTATTTATAGATGATCACCATAGTAACAGTGATAACCTTACATAGTTATATAGGCTGAAAAAAGACATGCGTCCATCGGGTTCAGCCTCTCCCACATCACCTACTGCTGTTGTACCAAAAGAAGGCAAAAAACCCAGTCTGAAATGCTCACCAATATGCAACACACTGGGAAAAAAATCCTTCTTGACCCCAGAATGGCAGTCAGATTTCTCCTTGGATCAAGAAGCTTACCCACATATTAAATATTATAACCCTTAATATCCTGTGTCTGCAGGAAGTCATCCAGTCGTTTTTTAAAAGTCTGTACAGTCTCTGCCCCCAACCACCTCAACAGGCAGAGAATTTCACAGCTTTGAGGTTGTTGTTTTAAAGGGTGGTCTTTATCAAACTCCTATAATAAAAAGACCTCAACATAACCAAGAACCCCAAGGTTATCACTATTACTATGATGATCACCTGTAAATTAAAGAATGAAATGACCATTTATTAAAAATAGGAAATTTTCCTGGGGTTGGACCCACCTGGCATTCAAGGGAATGCGATGTCTAGAAAGGTTATCATTTTACTCTTCTATTTTCGTCTGGCTGCATTTTTTTAAAATTTCTTTCTGACATCTCTTCCTTCTTCTGTACATGTCAGGAAATGGGGGTTGCTTCATATTGTCAGTTTTGCATTTGAAAAAGTTTTTATTGTTTCCTTTGTACATATATGCTGCGCATATAAGGGGCAGGTATTGACCTTTTTGTGTGATGTTCATCTGCTTCTTAGCGGGCCCATTATAAAGGGAAGCTTTAGTCCTTTTGATTTAAGCTGCCTCAGTAGATGAATCATTGGGGGAGGCAGGGGCCACATTGCAGTCCTGCTAATATTCAAGTAAACAGTAGATTAACTGCTCCTGCATGCTTTGTTTACCATTCTATAGAAATGCAATACATTCTGTATGAACAAATGACATCTCTTTAGGCCTGATACACACCTGGGCGTTTTACAGCGCGTTCCTATGCGCGGTAAATGCTCAAACACTGAAATCCCATTATTTCCTATGGGCATGGTTCCCACCTGGGCGTATTACAGCACGTAGGAATGAGCTGTAAAATGCCCTACGCCCAAAGAAGTACAGGAGCTTCTGTGGGGCGTATTACAGCACGTTTGCGGCTATAGACTTCAACGTGAACGCGCTGAAATGGGCGTTTGCGCATTTTCGTCACATGGCAACAGGCACAAAAGGCACTAAAGTCTTTTTCATTGGACGCCTCCGTAGTCAATCAAAAAAACGCCAGGTAATACGCTCATAAAACGCCAGACGAAAACAAGCGTAAAATGTGCATATGAGATATGCTCAGGTGCGAACCCAGCCTTAGTACGAGTGGACTCTCCACTTTGGAGCTGGTTCTGCTGCTCCAACTACCTGTGTCCCTGTTCATTTTTTATTACTTCTCCAGCAAGACCACTGGGCTTGTTACTATTCTTGCTGTTCCTTTACAACTACACTTGCAAGATCACCATGAGTACCTGTCCAGCTGATCATTGCCAAGGTGTACCATCTCTCCAGACTGTGTTGTGCTTTCCTGTCCTGCCCAGCTGTACAACTAATCCTTGCCAAGCCACACCCTCTTTTCAGATGCTGTTATGCTTTCCTGTCTTGCTTAGCTGTATACTGAATCATCACTAGGGATGAGCCGAACACCCCCGTGTTCAGTTCGCATTCGAACTCGAACAATTTCAAAAGTTCGAGTTCGGACGCAAACACGATCCAAACTCAGTGCAAGTCAATGGGACTTGAACGTTCGATTTTTAGAGTGCCCTGCAAGAGATCATAAATGCAAGATATTTGCCATAAAAGGTGTATGGGGGTACGGGTAGTGCCCTGGGGGACAGGAAAGAAGGAAACTTACAGGGTTATCCAAAGAGATTCGAAAAGTCACCGCACGTTCGGTGTCTTTTCGTTCTCTTTAATTCGGTTCCTTTTGCCGATTGCATTTCGGTGACCCTGCGGTGTATTCAGCAAACACCACAGGGCCCCCGAATTGCAGGGAAAAGCTGCCGCAAACCTGCCGAAAACTAACCGAATGCACGCTGAAAACAAGCAAAAACATCTGGATTAACCTTTGAAAAAGCCGAACAGGAGCCGAAAAGGAGCCGAATCACACAGAGCCGAAGCAGCTGTGACGTAGAGGAGGCAGTGAATAAATTAGAAAAACCATTTGTATGAATCCGTGAAAATGAAACGCTGTTTGCAAAGAAACTACTGAGCGAAAATGTCTGAAATTTTCACAGGTGGTCCAGGGAATGATAATAAAGAGGGCTGTTACAAAAAAATAAGTAAACTGAAAAAAAAAAAAAAAAAAATCGGACTTTTAATAAAAAATAAAAAAAATCTGAAAAATGCTTAAAGTATCCTAAAAAATCTATAAATAAAGAGACTTTTTGCTGCAGAATTTTATAATGAACGGTTTATTAGATATTGAATTAAAACGGGAATATTTTTAACATTGAAGTCTATGGGATTCTCCTGAATAAATTTGCCGAATGAAACCACCGAATGGCAGGGCATTAGGGGAACCTTTCACTGCTGGTTTGTGTTCTCTGAATAGCCGAAGCAGTGCTTCTCTATGGGGATTTCACTGCCCTCGAACAGACACCGAACAGGCACCGTATGTGCAGGCAATTCGCCAGTATTTGGCGAATTGCCTGCTCTCTGGATAGCCGAATGGCCAGGAAAGGTAACCGAACTCTGATTTTCAGCGTTCGGTTACCTTTCTCAAGCAATTCGGATCTCTTTGGATAACCCTGAAAGTTTAAAAAAATACGTTTTCAAAGGAACAGTGATTTTTTCCATGAAATAAAGGTTAAGAATAACAACGAAAAATTCCCTAGGAGGTCCCCCATAACCTGCCCGTGAAGTGGCAGATTTGTCGGATGTATAGAAACATTTAAAAACCAAAAAATTACATTTCAATTAACAGTAAATGTTTTTCCTTTAATCTATTCATAAACAACTGCTTGGGGCGGGAGCCTGTATGAAAAGAGGAGACGTTTTAAGACACGCACAACAAGTTTAGTGATTTGAAGTGAATCTGGTACACGCGCCAGTGCACCCAAATATTGGGCATTTGGTGCCAGCTAGTGCCTTCACACCGTAACCCTTCTGAGGTATTGTGGAAGAGTGCATGGGTGGACTCTGCATTCAAATATTAAAATGATTGGAATCTGGTACACGCGCCAGTGCACCCAAATATTGGGCATTTGGTGCCAGCTAGTGCCTTCACACCGTAACCCCTCTGAGGTATTGTGGAAGAGTGCAATGGTGGAGGTTTTGGGAATGCAGAAGAGATCCCCGATCTATTCAGTTACATCAGCATCAGGGGAGTGATAGCTGCTGATCCAGGACTGATTTATTTTTATAAATGTCAGCCAGTCTACAGAGTCGGTGGACAGACGCACTCTTTTGTCTGTGACAAAACCTCCAGTGGCACTGAACGTCTTTTCATAAAGCACGCTGGATGAAGGGCAACCTAGCAGCTCCATAGCATATTGGCTAAGTTCTGGCCAGTGATCCAATCTCAACACCCAGTAAGCCAGTGGATCTTCTACTGTAAAGGTATCCAGGTCTGCCCATGCCCCTAAATAGTCCTGTACCATATGGTGAAGACACTGGCAATAGGTGTCTACATTTGACGTCCCTTGGTGTCGTGGACTAAAAAAATTGGAAAAGGCATCAGTCAAGCGCCTTCACTGCTCTTCCTCTGATAAACAGCAGCCTCAGAAGCACCTATGTCATCAGTTGGTAACCTACCAGTGTCGCTTTAAAGCGTCCTCAAGTTGTTTCATCCTGTGCTCCCTCTGTAAGGGCAGGATGAGCTCTGCACCCTTACCCTTGTATCGTGGATCAAGAAGGGTTGCCAACCAGTAATGATCCCTCTCCTTGATAGCACGAATCCTTTAGCAGGCTTTGCAGGATAAGGGAGCCCATGCAGCGTAGGTTGGAGGTGGCATTAGCTTGAGAGTGTTCCTGGTTGCTGAGGATGACCGTTTCGTGCACTACCTCCTCCCAGCCACGTACTAGTCCTTGGGTTTCTGGGGACACAAAACCCTCCCTTGAGGAATCCCCACCTTCAATGCCCCCACAACTTAAATATTCCTCCTCCTCATCATCCTCCTCCTGTCTGATCCGAGGACTCGCAGGAATGCTGTCTGCGTAAAGACTGGGGCCTTGAGAGCTAGGGAAATCCTCCTCTTCCTCCCGCTGCTCTGCCACTAGTGCCACATCTATAATTCCCCGCAGAGTGTGCTCCAGCAGGAAAACTAAAGGAATTGTGTCACTGATGCATGCACTGTCCCTGCTCACCATCCTCCTGTCCTCCTCAAATGGTGACAGTACAGTGCATGCATCCTTGATCATCAGCCACTGCGAGGGGGAACCAAGTTGACCTGAACCTGTCCTTGTACCATACTCACACAGGTACTCATTGATGGCCCTCTGCTGCTTGTGCAGATGCTACAGCATTGCCAATGTCGAGTTCCACCTGGTGGGCATGTCACAGATCAGACGGTTTGTGGGAAGGTGGAATTCTCTTTGAATTTCTGCCAGGCGAACACTTGCTGGGAATGACCGTCTGAAGTGGCTGCAGACTTTTCTGGTCTGGCTGAGCAGCTCTGCAAGCCCTGGGTTCCTGGTTAGGAAACGCTGTACCACCAGATTTAGGACGTGTGCTAGGTATAGTACATGCGTCAACCCAGGCGTAGGGTGGAGAGAAGGTTGCTGCCATTATCACAGACGACCATTCCCAGCTCAAGCTGGCATGGTGTTAACCATCTCTGCGCCTGCCCCTGCAGAGCTGACAGAATTTCTGGCCCGGCGTGGTTCCTGTCCCTTAAACAAACCAGCTCAAGCACAGTATGTCATCTTTTTGCTTGAGCCATTGCGTAGCCCCTGCCACGCGTCAGTTTAACTGCCACTTCACCAGAGACATTGAAGGAGGAGGAGCAGGAGGAAGAGAAAGAGGTGGTGGAGCAGACAGACCTCATATAAGCAGCTTTCTGGAGGCGTGGTGGATGAGCAAGCTCCAGCACAGAGCCCCGTCGTGGATCCCACCCAGCTGCAAGCAGAGTTACCCAGTGTGCCATGAAGGAAATGTAATGGCCCTATCCATGCTTGCTGGGCCACGTGTCTAAAGTAATGTGCACCTTGCTGCTGACTGCCTTTCCCAATGACTCCATAACATTGTCTTCCACATGCTGGTACAGTGCTGGAATGGCCTTCTGTGAAAAGAAATGGCGTTTTGGAACCTGCCACTGTTGTACGGCACATTCGGCAAATTCACGGAAGGAAGCAGAGTCCACCAGCTGGAAAGGCAGCAGCTGTAATGCAAGTAATTTTGCCAAGCTGGCATTTAGACGTTGTGCATGTGGATGTTGGGACAATATTTTTTCTTCCGCTGCAGCAGCTGGGGCAACAAAATCTGACTGCATAAATCTGCAGCTGATGGGATGCTGGCAGATTCAGAGGAAGGACGTGGTACACCCATTACTGTAGCATCATCCCTGTCAGTGGTGGTTGTAGGCATTGACATGGCAGGACATATAGTGGGGGTAGAGACTAATGAGGAGGAGGACCTATGCAAAGTGTTGTGCCAACGGGATGCGTGGCAGGTGGTCATATGTCGCCTCAAGCACGTGGTACCCAAGTCAAAAAAAGATTTCACAATACCTATATATGGAGCGCTGGGTGAGGTGGTGAAGGTACCTTTTGGGTGCAGCTCTGTGATGAGTGGGTTGACAGAGTCAAAACCCCAAAACACTCTGTAATAACAATTTTTAGAAGAGAGAGACACTCCAGAGCGCAAACCTGTACCTAATGAAAGAGTGGGAGGAGAGGTCTTTTCTCTCTAGGTGGTGTATTGCTCAAAGGTTGAGTCTATATGTACATATATTCACACAAAATTGCATACATTCACACAAAATTGCATAAGCAAAGATGTAAGCATACATATATCATATAAAATTTAAAAACAGCATTGCATATATGGTCTGATTGATATAAAAGATCCTTTGTAATGCAGTATTGGTGGTATATCGCCACCTAGTGTCTGTATTTCAAAAAGTCTTTCAATTGAAAAAATGTGTAAATAAATAAAAGTTCTTTCCGATCTGCGGCACTTCTCTGTCTCTCTTGTACCTCCGAGAGAACAGGAGAGTGTGATTAGAATTGTGCCAAGCACTGCATATTATTAGTCTGAATGATGGATGCACACTTACGCAGGTTTATTCCTCGTGCTGCAAGCAGCTGGTCTGTGAAACCACTTTTCTTTTGGTGCTTACTCCTCTGTTCCTGTGGTGATCGGTCCCAGGGCCCAGCAGATCCAGGACTTCCCTTCTGGGGGTGCTAGGATTCTTTGTATGGTGCCTTGGTTGAAAGCAATACCGGAAGCAGGGATGGCCAATAAAGAAGTGAGGGATAGTGATTGGCCTGGTTAGCCAATCCTGCAAATCCTCTGTATGTTGCTGCTGCTTAAGATGGCCAGCACCAGTTAGAAACAAGGATAAGCGTGCCCCTGCAGAGGATGCACCACGTCCAGGACGACCAGGGGCACAGCCTTCCGTCATAGAGGCTGCTTGCCCTCTTATCTGTGTCTGGGAGCGTCTGCCTGTCCTTTTTTGGTCTTTCTGACATGGTGAGTGATATATAGATTAAAGATATACAGATTTTGCAGAACAATGTTATACGTCAATGATACAGCCTGGCTGATAGCTGGCAACACCCAGATTCTACTATGAATAGATAAACAGATGAACTCTGATTAAACTGTGTTATTGTATGGTATCTATAATTAGATTAAAGATATACAGATTTTGCAGAACAATGCTATACGTCAGTGATACAGCCTGTCTGATAGCTGGCAGTGGCAACACCCAGATTCTACTCTGAATAGATAAACAGATGAACTCTGATTAAACTGTGTTATTGTATGGTATCTAGAATTAGATTAAAAATATACTGATTTTGCAGAACAATGCTATAAATCAGTGATACAGCCTGATAGCCTGGCAGCATCTGGCAGTGCCAACACACAGATTACAATTCCCAGATATCTGCTAGACGTCTGTGAGACCCCAATAGCTGGCAGTGAGAAGACACAGATTACAATTCCCAGATAATTATCTGCTAGAAGAAAGTGAGACCCCAATAGCTGGCAGTGAGAAAACACAGATTACAATTCACAGAAATCTGATAGACGTCTGTGAGACACACTGAGAGAACAATCTCCTCTCACTCCTGCAAAAAAATAACGTGCTGGGGCTACAGGGATGCCTTATATAGTGTGCTGCGTTACTTAGCTCTGTGAGCCCATGATTGAGCAAAATTTTCCCAATCAGGACTCTGAGCCCTGATTGGCATAGTCTTGCACCTGACCTGTGGTCAGGTGAAAGGCTGTAGCCAATTATGAGCTTCAGGCCAGTGGAAAAGTGCATTGTGGTCCATTGTGGTGCATTGTGGGCGAACACGTGGAAATGTTCGCCAAACGGCAATGTTCGATTCAAACTCATATTCGGATCGAACCGCCAGCCCATCCCTAATCATCGCCAAGCCGCACCCTCTCTTCAGGCTGTGCTGTGCTTTCCCGTCCAGCAGAGATCATCATGAGTGCCACCCACCCAGTATAGTGAACACCTGACTATCTGAGCTGCGTGATTCTGCCTGTCAGTCACTACTTATTTGTGAGTTCCTGCCCTGCTTCATTGTGTCATGTTTCCCACTATAACATTCAAGTGGTACCTTGCGCTCCTGCCCGCAGAGATTTGGACCACTGCCCAGCAGTGTGGAGAATTCACTGAACCGCTACTGTGCAATAAACTCCTATAAACGCATGATTCCATGTGTCCTCGTCTAAGGGTTTTTCATGGTCAATAAAATGTAGGCAAAATAGTCCATACAATACTCTCCAGTAAGATGTAAGGAAAGGTAATGCCCTCACATTGTAAGGCAGAATTGAGAACATGAGAAAGAAATAATAACACATAATAAAGGTAAATAAAATAAAGCTACAGATTACTGGTCCTTGGAATGGTTTGGATAAGTAAAAAACACATTATAAAAAAAAAAATGTAAGAACTCTGAGATGTGGTAAAACTCAAAAATACCTGAGGTCAAGAACATCAAAGTCATAAGGGTTATCCAAAGAGATTCGAAAAGTCACCACACGTTCGGTGACTTTTCGTTCTCTTCAATTCGGTTTGTGTTGCCGATCCCATTTCAGTGACCCTGCAGTGTATTCAGCAGGCACCACAGGGCCCCCGAATTGCAGGGAAAAGCTACCGCAAACCTGACGAAAACTAACCGCAAAACCTGCCGAATGCACGCCGAAAACCCTCAAAAACATCTGGATTAACCCGTCGAAGACGCCGGAAAAACCCGAGCAGGAGCCGATCACACGCAGCGAAGCCGTGAAAGAGCCGACACCGCAGACAGAGGGAGGTGAATAAATTAGCAAAACAGTTTGTATGAATGTGAAAGTGAAAAGCTGTTTGCAAAGAAACTACTGAGCGAAAATGTCTCAAATTTGCATATGAGGTCCAGGGAATGATAATAAAGAGGGCTGTTACAGAAA
Organism: Leptobrachium leishanense; assembly: GCA_009667805.1. Classification (NCBI taxonomy): domain Eukaryota; kingdom Metazoa; phylum Chordata; class Amphibia; order Anura; family Megophryidae; genus Leptobrachium; species Leptobrachium leishanense. The sequence goes on from CM019071.1 coordinate 90,060,924, forward strand.
AAATAAGTAAAATTTAAAAAAAATCAGAAAAATGCTTAAAGTATCCTAAAAAATCTTTAAATAAAGAGACTCTTTACTGCAGAATTTTATAATGAACGGTTTATTAGATATTGAATTAAAACGGGAATATTTTTAACATTGAAGCCTATGGGATTCTCCTGAATTAACTTGCCGAATTAAACCACCGAATGGCAGGGCATTTCGGGAACCTTTCACTGCTGGTTTTCGTTCTCTGAATAGCAGAAGCAGTGCATTTTCATGGGGATTTCACTGCCCTCGAACAGGCACCGAATAGGCACCGTATGTGCAGGCAATTCGCCAGGACTTGGCGAATTGCCTGCTCTCTGGATAGCCGAATGGCCAGGAAAGGTAACCGAACGCTGATTTTCAGCGTTCTGTTACCTTACTCAAGCAATTCGGATCTCTTTGGATAACCCTGATAGTTGCATGATAGGTCCAAAAGTCAATAAGGTAATCAGGTTCAAAAAACAAATGCCAAAATTAAACTGATAATAAGCTATTATACTACAAAACACAGAGTGGCACAATAAAAGTGTACTAATTATTACGGTAAGGCTATTGATGGAATTCAACAAGCATCAGGTAGATTTTGAGAATAGAACGAGTACCAAAACAATGACCCAACCCAAGTGAGTAGTACAGATTGGATACAAACAGTACACTCAAGTCCCTTATATGCAGTACTTATTTACCTCTGGTTGATAATTCCTGTAGGTAACATTTAACAATAGAAAGACAGAAATTTTGTTATTTTGTTGCACTGAACAGTCTCTGTTGATTCGCTTTTCATATTGCGGACAATAAAAAAAAAAAAGCATAGGGAAATGTACATTCAGGCATGTTTGTCAGTGTAGTTTACATTTGGCCTTGCAGTCTACCATGTAGAATAGGAACCTTTCATTAAGATTTTTTTATGAAGAAGCTATTTAATATTATGATGACCACTTAACAAAGTCCCATCATCAACTAAGCAACTTCAATGTAAAGCATCTGTAGAATAACTAAACAAAAACCTTTGGAATATTTACTAAACTAATGTACCACTGAAAGCTACTCCATTGGAGCACTATGGGCAGCACCCCACCAATAAATACAGTTAACCAAAAATAAATTATTTGGTGTAAGCTCAAGGCCAGTATTGTTTCCTGGAGTGCAGTGGGCATTAGAATATACAGTATATGTATATACCACTTTAAAAGTATTTAAATACAGAAAAACATGGAAGTAATCATATGCAGCACTACATACCCCACCTCAAAGCTGCTGCGATTACCAGATCTTCGTGGTTTGAGCGCTTGTGCCTTCAAGAGAGCTATCCCAAAGGCCTTATTTCCACGATATACTCCTCAATTACCTCGACCCTCGAATGGAAGGAACTGACTTATATTAAAGCTTGGCATAATGACCTGGGAGAGGAGCTGGAGGGTGATGAGTGGCTGGACATTTGGGAGGCAGCTCGGAGATCATCTATTTGCACCACGCACCAGGAGCAATCCCTAACAATGATATTTCGATGGTACACCACTCCAGAGAAGCTTGTTAAAATGAAAGTGACTACCACAGATGTGTGTTGGAGACTTTGTGGTGATAAGGGAATGTTCCTGCACATGTGGTGGACGTGCCCCCGTCTCAAACCCTTATGGTCGAAACTGCACTCGCTAGCTCAAACTGTGTTGGCGAGGGAGGTACCATTCACCCCGGCAATATTTCTCCTCGCATCCCCCCTGGAGGACTTTTCCTTGCGCCAGAACAAGCTCCTAGCTAAGATGACCTTGGCAGGGCGCCGTGCCATCGCGGCTGAGTGGAGGGCATTAGAGCCCCCCGCTTTGGTAGGGTGCCGGCTAATATCAGAGACGCGGCTCTTATGGACGAACTCACAGCCAAGGTGCATCATACGATGGATGCGTTTTATAAACTGTGGGAGCCATGGTTAGATTATGACGTTTAGATACTTACCTGTTCCTGGCCTGCAGACGTGGGATACCTAGGGTTAACATGTCGTGGAGGATGGTTCAACCGACGGATTCTCTCTACTTTCCTTTCTCTCTACCCTTTTTTATTTTTCTTCCCTTTCTCTTCCCTCTATCTTTTCTCTCTTCTCTTTTCCTTTCCCTCTTCTTCTCCTATATGTCTTCCCCAGTTTGTCTTTCTCATTTAAACTTGCGACGAGGTGGGGTACGTTATCATCAGATGTCATGTACTATTTACTATTGTTTGCTTGTACCCCCTGGAGTCGATCATTAAATTCAATAAAATATGTTTTAAAAAAAAATAATATATTGCATCTTCCGTAGAACAAATAATAAATTTAGCATTTACTTTTTTTCATTTTTTTATTCTTACACATTACATGGTCACATTTGATATCAATGTAAAGACCAGACTCTGACCTTTCCATTTCCACCTCACTTGTCCCTAGTCCTGCCCACTGCTCCTCCGAATGTTTTCTGGCCAGAGGAGGCATGAAGGGGGCGTGACTTAGTTGCAGATTTGGTTCACAGAATAAACGTTGACGCTTTAAGGTCTGCTGGATTCAGGTAAGAAACCAAAAGTGTTGTGTGATTAAGGGTCGAGATGTTTTAATGTTTAATCCCTGTCTCATACCTCCTGTTTTAAAGCTTTAGTATCCCCATGATGTAAAAAGTGCTAATTAATTAATAGTTAGTTAATTAAATAGATCTCAAACTATACTGAGTCACCATGAACTGTTAGTTGTTCTTGTTGGCTGAGGTTAATAGGATATATAGTTCATAACAATACTAGCTCATAAGCAGTGATTTAAATATGCAGACAGAACAGGGGGTATATCCTGCTGAAAGAGCATAAGAACAGCCAGGAAACATGTACAATCATAACAGCTAATTTTAAAAGCTTCACTGCTGTAACATTTCACTCCTGTGTGCTGAGCTTATTTTTACCGTTTTTGCTCATCATGTGTAAACGTGATTTGAAGTCACGTTTTATTGTACAACCCAGGCAAATTATGTGTCCTTTTTTTCAGCAGACTCGAACAGATTCATGATATATCATTATTATATTGTATGTATACGTCTCAGAATGCAATAACAAAAAATGGAAAGAAATGTGAATTTCCAAACATCTACAGTTTTTTTTTCACATTTTATCACCCGAGCCTTTGCAGTTATATATTTTATGGGGTAACTTTGTTTAAAAAATTAGAATTGGGAACCTGTCGCTTTATTTTTCTGAGCTTTTTTATTTTTCTGAGCTATTTTTCTTAAGCTTAAACTGAAAAAAATTGTTAATGCAGCATCTTTGTTCACATTATAATATAAAATGTGAATAGTGCTGCATTAATAAAAAAATTACATTTTATTTGTTTTTTTTAAAAATTATTATTCCTTTTTTTTTTTTTTTTACTTGTAACATACTCTGGCCTTTCCAATGATACCAAACATGACCTTCTAGCTGCCATCTATAGAGAGATGCAGGGGTCCAAATGACACCCCTATCTCCACAAAAGGGTTTCCATAAGGAAACCTCTCAGCAGCTACGGATTAATTCTCCAACCTATGTCATCGCGCCATACGTGGTGACGTTAGTGGGCGGGGAGAGGCCCAGGAGGCTTCGCTGCCATTCAAGATCGCAGATCCAGGGACAGATTGCGGATCGGCACCTCCGGGATTAAAGAGAGGCAGCGCTGGAAAGGTCACAGTCTCACAAAGTATCTGACTTTGGGGTGGGGTCCAGCTGCTGCTAACTGTTTCTGCCAGGGGCGGACTGGGCCGGGGTGGAAAATGTCTCCTGGGCCGCCGCAATGCTCCCATTTGCAATGCTCCCATCTTGGGCAGCCGCGGACAGCTAAGCGCTGCAGCGTGCCTCCCAGATTCAAAACACAAGCTGTGAATGGCACCAGTGGTGTATTTAGGTTTTGTGCTGCCCTAGGCCTTACTAAACTCGTGCACCCCCAATTTAAATTTGAGGCACCCCTTCCTGTCAAGGGCACACCTCTTCCTGGTTAATCCCCACCCTTCATCTTAAAGCTCCACCTTTTCCTCTTAGAGCTCCGCCTTTTCCTCTCTTTATATTAAAAGTGGACACCAAGTGCCTACTTGTATATTTTGTATACCATTTCAAATGTATCTATTGAGATAAAGAAAATTATGAAATGTTTAAATTCAAGCATTTTTACAAAGAACAACCACGCATGTCAAGTATACTGGATCACAGCCACTCTAATTGGTTGAACAATAAAATCCACAGAAACTTGCACTGCATATGAGCGTATCACAGAGCTGCACAGCAATAAAACCCACAGAAATGAGCAGTGTGTATGAGTGTATCCCAGAGCTCCAGGGCGATAAAACTCACAGTAATATGCAGTGTGTATCACAGAATCCACAGCAATAAAACTCCCAGCAATGCAATGTTTGGTGTGTGTCAGCGTATCAGAATCCACAGCAATAAAACTCCCAGCAATGCAATGTGCGGTGTGTATGAGTGTATCAGAATCCACTGCAATAAAACTCCCAGCAAACCGAGTGTATATGAGCACACAGCAATTATGCTGTGGAGCCATCTTGTCAGCAGTAAGGGGCCACTGCCAGAGGGTGCACTGTAGCTTTGATTCCCTTCCCGGTGGGTGTTCAGTCCAGAATAGAGTCTGTGTTAACGAAAGGGCGGGCAGCTGCGCGCGTGCGTTTCACGTGGTTCAGCCAGTCATGTGGTACTGAGACTCAGAGAAATGGCAGTGAAATGCCCTGATGTTCGGTGGTTTCAATCAGCAGGTTTATTCAGGCGCACCCCATAGGTTTTAATGTTAAAAATATTCCCGTTTTTATGCAATATCTAATAAATCATTTATTATTTTAATCTGCAGTAAAAAGTCTTTATTTATTGATTTTTTTTAGTACCTTTTAGTCATTTTTCAGATTTGTTTGAGCAAAATTTCCCCCCCTTTTTTTTAATAGGGTTTTCTTTTTTCTGTAACAGAACTTTTTATTATCAATCATAGGATCTTATATGTAAATTCCAGATATTTTCGTTCAGTAGTTCTTTTGAAAACAGCAGGTCACGGGTTTGCGGTGGCAGCATTCAGCAGCCGACTCCATGCACTTTGGGGACCCTGCGATAAATGGTGAATTCACTGCAGGGTGGGGAAATTTTATTCTCCTAAATGCAGGGAACTACAGAACACCAAAAAGTTGGCGTCATTTCGGTGCTCTGTGAGTAACCCATTTAGTGATGATATTTTTTGCTGCCCCCTGGAAAGTGAAAGCCTAGGCCTTGCCTACCAGGACAGACTTGAAAATTAGTGAAATCTCAATGTATCCTTCCTGGTAAAATACTTTGCAAAAGTAAAAAAAAAATATATATATATATTTTTTTAGGGGTGGGGCCACCCAGTGCGGGCCTCTGCCCCCTGGAGGGTGCCTCCCTAGGCCTGGGCCTAGTCAGCCTAGGCCAAAATACACCACTGAATGGCACACTGTATTGGCACCGCCCACTGCTTCACCATACGATGCTTAGCCGGCCGTAGGGCATGCAGAAGAGGAAGGGCGTGGTCAAGCCAGCAGACGGAGTCAGCCAGCTTGCGTGAAGGAGCAGCTGTTGACACTGTGCACATCAGACAGAGGCAGGGCCGGCAGAAACCCAGTTGGTTGGTGAGTTGGCCCAATGTCTGATGAACTTCTACCTTGTCCTCTGTATTGTGTGTTCCTGCACCTGCACTCAGGATGGATGAGAGGGGGGAGAAATAGAATAAAGTGAGGGAGGCCTGCCTGCTGTATGGGGACAATAAATTGAGAGGGCTGCCTGCTGTATGGGGACAATAAATTGAGGAGCCTGCCTGCTGTGTGGATAATAAATTGAGGGACCTGCCTGCTGTATGGGGACAATATATTGAGGAGACTGCCTGCTGTTTTGGGACAATAAATTGAGGGGCCTGTCTGCTGTGGGCACAATAAATTGAAGAGCCTGCCTGCAGTGGGGACAATAAATTGAGGGACCTGCCTCCTGTGGGGACAATAAATTGAGGAACCTGCCCGTTGTAGGGACAATTGAGGAGCCTGCCTACTGTGGGGACAATAAATTGAGGGACCTGCCTACTGTGGGGACAATAAATTGAGGAACCTGCATGCTGTGGGGGCCAATAAATTGAGGAGCCTGCCTACTGTGGGGCCAATAAATTTACTAAATTTGCTTCCCTTGTTTGTTTTTATTTAACCACTTGGCTGCTATGGACGCGCTCAGTGGGTCCAGCCAAGTGGTTCTCCTGGGCTATGGACGCGCTGAGTGCGTCCATGCACAGGAGGCAGCAATCCGCCGGATTCCGGCGGATTGCTGCGCCCCCCGGTGCGGGCTGACATCTTGGATGTCAGCCCAGCACTCGGGACCCCGGCGGGGACATTAGATGTCATTGCGGCGACGCGATGACATCTAATTCAGGCGCCCCCCCGCATGTGCGGAGGAGGCGCCTGAAAGGGAGGGGGGAGGTCCTTCGGACCTCTCTCCCTCCCGATCGCCGGGGAGAAGGGAGTTAATACAGGCACTGCTTGGAAGGGCACAGCCTGCCCTTCCAAACGGTGTCTGTCATTAACCCCTGGGGAGCCGGATCACGAATCGGCGCTGAAAAGCGCCGGTTCATGATCCTTTCCCGGAGCTGGCCGACATTTTGGATGTCGGCCAAACCTCCGGGAACTCCCCCTGAGGACTGGCGTCATTGTGCATAGCACGATGACGCCAGTCCTGGAGTTAACCCCTAGCTGCCACCAATGGTGGAGATAGGGGGTTCCAATGAACCCCTATCTCCCGATCCGTGGCAGCTAGGGGTTAAAGTTTGGTACTGTTGGATCGGCCAGAGCATGGCCGTTCCAACGATACCAAACATGACTATGAAAAAAGTTTTAAAAAAAAATTAAAATTAAAAATAAAAAATATTTTAAAAAAATGATAAAAAAAAATAAACGAGTTTTTTTTTTGTTGTTTGTTAATGCAGCAATATTGTTCCCATTTCAATTATAATGTGAAAAATGATGCTGCACTAATGATTTTTGTATGCGGTGCGTTTGTTAAAAATCACGTAATTTTCCCCCAAAAAAAATGTAACGAGACCCCATTTCTAAATTTTTTAACAAGCGCACCCCATACAAAATATAACCGCAATTGCTCGCATGTTAAAATGTGAAAAAAAAACACTTTACACATTGTAAATTTTTGAAAATTCAAATTTTATTGCATTTTTTGTTATAATATACAGACAGGACATGATATATACATATAATAATGACATATTATGAATCTGCCAAGTCTGACGGAAAAATAGATATATAATATGTCTGGGTCATATACTAAAATAAGCCTTCAAAACGCGTTTAAACAAGATGAGCGAAACAGGTAAAAATGAGCTCAGCACAGAGGCGGGAAATGCCTCAGCAGCGAAAGGGTTAAACAAGGGCCCGAGTTGCTGCACTATGGGCCTCTGGGTTGTACTTGCCCCCTGGGCCAAAAGTTGCCAGTCAGCCCCTGGTTTCCGCAGAAGAAGGAACAGCTAAAGCATAGAGCTGTGACTAACTTTTCAGTTAGCCACAGTGGTTAATAATTAGCGTTTGTGATCCTAATGCTAATTACTGATTGCTTACACTGTGTGCTCCCCATGTTAAGACTAAGGAGAGCAAAGTACAGTAAGCTCGCACTAAAAAAGGGGCTAATACAGACTTTTTTAACCTGTTAGGGATCGGGAGGGGATCTGGTCGTAATGATATCATTTCAAATAACCTAGCGCTAATGCTTACTTATGTGAGTGCTAGTGTGAGCATTAAGGAGGCGATATGGCCCTAAGTGTGAGCAGTATAAATTCCCATTGGTGGGGCTTATGCCAGATGTGGGTGGAGCCTATGCCCCCTCAATTAATATGTTCAACAGCCACCACTGAGGTGTACTATTTTATTAAAAAATACATATCTCTAAATATTGCAAATACATCCCTTGGCTTTTTAAACCAGATAGGTTTGTTCTGGTTACTTTACTTTTTCAAAGGACGTTATGTTAGCTATACATTCCTTGCAGCTTTTGATTACTCAGCTCGTAGTCTCTTTTGGTTTCTGTTTTTATTTCTCTTGGCTTAAAGGGGAACTAAATACCATGGCCAAATTAACTATATTATTGGTCATGGAATGATAGGTGCCCTCCTTGCAGTCTGGCTATGACAGTCTTCCAAAGCAATTTATGTTGGGACAGCCTTCTGCAGGTCTGCGCTCAGCTTTCCAAAGGATGTGTAACTGATGCCTTCCCTAATATTTTTAGCATGGAGTTGTCTTTCAAAATTACATCAATCTTATTTGCCTAGATTTAGAATTTATTGTTGATAAAAGAGCTCATAGAACACTTAAGGACATTACAAATTATGAGACTCAATAAAAAATCTTGGCAAAATATCAGTTTAATGAATCGACAATTGGCAATATTCAATGTCTCATATTATTGTTACAATAAATCAGAACCTATGAGATTCACAGATATGGAGGAGAGGTAAAAGAATCTGCACAGGCCATGTTATATAGTCTATCAGGTGGGTATCTATGAGTTGTAAAACATGGGCTATTCACAGGGAGTAGAGTTACAAAGTTGTGAGGACTTGATCATCAGTTCAGGACATAACATGAATTTGTAATTTTCTCTAGGTTGGCTCTTTTATCCTAAAATTTGCATGCAGTTTTTACATTGCTACAACTTGCTATTTGGTGATCAGACAACATTTTATGATGGTAACGGTATAATAACTCACTCGGGCACTTAGCTACTCTTTACTTATTACAGTATACACATCTAAAATTCAGCAGATTTAGATAGAGTATAAAACTCAATACTGAATTTTTGGAGGATTTTAAGATTAGGCTCCAGAAACTGACAGTAAGGAGATTTATCAATTGTGAAACTAGTACATCATGTCTTAGGTATGTGCCCTTAGGCTACTTAACGCCATAGCTAATCGCAGTGGCTTTCTCCTTCTAATCATCGAAAACCTGGCTAGCAGGATGTATTAACGGTGATGATAGTGCTTAGTCATTTAACATATTGCCTAACTGTTTAACTCTTGAGAGCATAGGGCTAACCTTAAGAATCCCAACACAGTATCAGTACGTTTGCTGCTTTATAAATACTTGTAACTGAATAGGTATTTATAGTTAAGATTTGTATTGTCATTTGTAATGTACAGTTGTCTTGTCACATACAGCATTCTTTTCAATCACTCTTTATGATTTAAGTGACGATAGACTAGTTTTGAATAACATCACTAAATAACTTTTGCATATGTTTATATAATTATCTCACTGTGGCTTATCTATCAGGAGTATAATCTGATAAGTACATGCCGCAGCAGAGTGCTCTTTACAAATTGCAATACACGGTATATAAATATTTGCCAAAACCAACTGAATTATAACTGTGACATAGATAACTAGCACCTTTAGATAAAATCTTCCATATGGCGTGGGTGAAATAAGGTAAATGTTTAACGGTAAACAAGTGGTTAAATATGGTATGTGGGATGATTTATATTTACTGTTTAAACAGAAATAAAGGTTGCTAGAAACTTTAGTCTATTTTTCCATGAATTTTTCCATGACTCAGTACAGAACATAGTTGAATTTTCTGCAATAACCCGAAGAGGAGAAGTAAAATTATCGTGACTGACGCCATTTTGCTCCTTTAATGCCAAAGCTTTTATTTACAGAACTAGACTACGTTATAAAAGAATTGATCAAATAAGGCTCATAAAAAAAATTTCCACAGCATATATCTCTTCTTGCTGTTTATGTCTGAATGCCAAATTTCTGAACATGGAGGCTTTCACTTAGGTATTTTTATTAAAACATTAAAACAAAGCCTATTCCTTAACGCAACTTGGTATATATTGATTTCTTTATAGGGTGTATATACACACACACACACACACACCACACACAAAATTAATAATTTACAGGGTTATTCAAAGAGCACTGAAATTCCTCTGGAATTTCGGTGCTCTTTCGTTCCCTGCCCTTCGGGGGAACCAAACTCCCTGACCCTGCGTTGAATGCTGAATTCACCAAAGGGTCAGGGAATGTCATTTCCCAAAGTACATTGAAAATCTGCCGAAAAACTGCCGAAAAGCCGCTGAACGCGTCTGAAAACACGATGATCCACCGAACACCGCGCTGACCAGCCGCCGGAAAAAACCTGACATGCCGACAAATGGGGTTAAAAAAGAACAAAACAAAACGACTGCAACTTTTACAATTTTAAATGCTGTTTGCAAAAGAAATACTAGACGAAAATGTCTGGAATTAACATATAATGTCCTATGAATAGTAATACAAAAGGTCTGCAACAGGAAAAAAAACACTATTTAAAAATATCTGAAAAACATTTTGCTGAAAAAAAAATTTAAAGAGACTTTTTGCTGCAAATTAAAAGAATAAACGGTTTAATAGTTAATGAATAAAAAGGAGGATATTTTTTACATTGATAGCTATGGGATTCGCCAGATTAAACCTGCCGAATAAAACCACCGAACATCAGGGCATTTCACTGCTGATCGGAGTTCTCTGAATAGATTAACCATTGCTTCTCTATGGGGATTTCACTGCCGCTGAAGATCACCCATATTCCGCTGGCAATTTTTTTGTTTTGGGAAAGTATTTTACCAGGAAGGAGACACTGAGATTCCTCTTGTTTTCAAGTATGGCCTGGGTGGCGAGTATGTACTGTTAGGGGTCTTGCCCAAGGACGTTTACTGGGGAGGTGCTCTTGCCGGGATCAAGCCTGTGTCTCCATGCTCTCCACGGCTATAGAGCAGTGATGTTACCTCTTCTCCACCCAGCCGGTATGAAATTAGCCAATATTTGGCGAATTGGCAGGTTTTGAATATTCGAATGGCCCCAAAATTGCACCTACAGGGAAATACACTGTTCGGTGCCATTTTGGGAATAGTTCAGCTCACTTTGAATAACCCCTTAAGTGTATCACAATTACATAATTACATATTTAATGTCAGCAGCTATTGTACATATACAAATAGCACTTTACCGAACATATAATTCCATCCTAGTTTATGCAGAGGTTTACCTCAGAATAATAATGGTTGGAATGGTAAAATGTGCGCAGTGCTTTAATGACCAGGTTACAATTGAAATTGACTGTATGATAAGAAGCTGTCACTAATACCAACTGGAGTCACCTATCACAAACCCACTTAAAGAGATATTCTAGGTTTGAAACAGGAGGGGGAAACAGGTTAAACATTAAACCATTCCTGACCCCATGCTACTTTACCCTTTTAGGTAGTTCTAATGCTTGCTTTAAATCCAACACTAGGCTCCCTCAGTGTTAGTCCATATGTGACGTGCTGCCAGCTTCCTGTGAGCCTCAGCAATCACATTACTGTGGGAGACTGGGCCCTCGATCGTGCGCCAAGCCAATCCAGTGGCTATTACTGTTAGTTCATTCAGAGCCACTGGAGGGAGCTGGTTCCAAGAAAGGGTTTGTATTCTGGGTCTCAATCCATGAATCCGAGATCAGCACTTGCTGATCTGAGCTTCTGGCTAGAGCTAAGCTCCTGCACTTAGAGAGCTGAATCAGCCCTCCCTGGAGGGGGAGAGTGGCAAGGACAGTTGTGTGTCAAGTGCCTAGAGTGTCCTTTTAACATCAGGTTTTGGGAGACAGTTTTTTTTCCTCTACGACTTGGAATATCAACAAAGTCTTTAACATTTGAGAATGAAATTGTAAGAGTTAACAGAAATCAAGCACCAAATGTGTTACGGATCTGTGTAATAGGTTTTGAACATTCAGTAACCTTTATCTGCTATATACTGTTTTATGGAATGAGGTAAGATTGTAATATCACAATAGAAAGAGGTTTAATGATTAACTAACCACTCCCGTGTGCGTGCCCTCCTGCACACCTAGACCTGTGAACCACTTCTAGCATGTCTTCTGCGGCTGTCTATCTTTCAAATATCGACATATAATAAATGATGAGCTGCAATTAGTTTTAATCCATGCTATATACTTAACATAACATATATAGCTAATTTGTACGGAGCTCTTTCGAGTTTTTACTCACAGGTAGATTTACTAGTATAAACGTAGAACCCTGCTGTAGCCTTTAATGTAACATAGTACAAAAATCCACTTAAAGTTCTTCTTCACAGCACAGCTTACCCACAGCCATGCAGCCAGCACTATCTAAATCTAAAGTATAGGGGTTATTCACAAGACACTGAAATTTTGGAACACTTCAGAGATTCCATTTTTCCAAAAGTACAGTGAATTCACTATTCACTGTAGGGTCACCGTAGAGAGGTGAAAATGAAGTCGCGGAAGCCTCATGAAAAAGTTGGAGAACGTCACTGAAATTGCCTTGGTGAAATTCATCGCACTGCAAAAAAAAGAGAAACAACGGTATCGCTCCTATTCACCTAATAGGTGTTTTAAACCAATACAAATGTAATAAAGTGTATAAATAAAAAAAACGATCTTTAAAAAATAATAAAAAAAGGTCTGTTTTGTGTTTCCCAATTTTTTTAAAAGGAGTTTTACCTTTTTAAGACACCTTTTAATAAATTTGGGAAACGAAAATTTAATCGGAAAATATACGAAAAGGTGTTTAAAAAAAATAAAGGCTTTATCCTGAAAATGAAAAGAATAAAAAACATTTAATAAAAAATAAAAATGCTTTTACGTTTTTACATTGAATCTGTGGAATTCGTCTGTTTAAGCCTGTCGAACTGAATCACCGACACTTCGGTGCAGTTCAGCGTTTTGTGACTAGACGAACCATTACTTCTCTATGGGACAATTTCACCATCCCTGAAGATCGCCGAACTGCGGCGAACTGCACCGTATTTCGCTGTCAATTTGTCTTTATTTGGTAGATTGACAGTTTAGGGAATAGACGAACTGCCCCGAAATTGCAACAAATGGTGAAATTCCCATTACACCAACGGTCGGTCAATTCAGTGGCAATTTCAGTGTTAGTAAATAATCCCTATATAATCATTTACTGTCAATAACCTGTTACGTTCGCATACAAAATAAAACTGGCAAGAAAATAAGTTGGCTTGAACATATAAATTAACAACATGTAATTAGGCCTAGGCCATTAATTAATGCAAAATATATGTCTCAGTCTCCATTATGCAATTTATACCTTACTAAGTGCCATGTCTTACAAGATTCAATTTTTTTCAATGTTTAATATTTCCTGCATATAGGTAGGTATGATAGGCAAGATGAAAACATGAATTCTTCATTCCTTAACCCTTTCACTGCTGAGGACGTGTGGGGAAAGTCCTCATTGACTCCTAAGGAAAGATAGGGGTGGAGATGGGAGGTTCCTTTGAACCACGATATCTCCCCACTGTTGGCAGCTAGAGGGTCATGTTTGTGATCAGTAGAAAGGCCAGAGCATGGCCTTTCCAATGATACCAAACATGACCATGTTTAAAGTAAAGAAGAAAAATTAGACCCGAAATGGCTCAGCAGTGAAGGGGTTAAGATGTGTTCACCGCCGTGTAGCTTTATAATCTCATACATTTATCTTTTATTTTTATCTTTGTAACTTTATCACTATAACCAGCATAGCAGTACGTAGTGATACCTTTTTTTATTGGACTTTATCAATTTAATACAGAATTGTGTTATTCTTATGGAGAACAATTTGTGTTCATGCAAGCTTCTAAGACATAATCGTCACAGCAGTAAATATATGTTTAAGCAGAGTTGCGTGTAACTGAGTGATCTACGCATTTCAGAATCTTGTATGACAGGTAGGAAAGTCAAATTGGAAGCTTTACAAGCCTATTTTTATCTTGGTTCACTTTAAATATGTGTTATCTTGTCCTGAGGCTCTTATACAGAAGGAATCTGTACATTTGGTATTCATCCCTGAAGCAAACTGAAGAGACACAATATGTAACATAGCATGTGTGTTCAGTTGTATAAGTCCATCATAGGCCTACACTTGCCTATATTAATGAGTGTTTTTTTAATATGTAGCTATAGACTTTTGTGCCAAGACTTCTACACGAAACATAGTTTGTTTGTACTGATACATGACTAAATTAACAGCAAATGTCTAAATGTGTATACACAGGTAAACTTATTTTTCCATTTTTAATTATAAATACAAGTAATAAGTACAAAAATATACATTACTGAGGAAAAGCAAACTAGATGGAAGTAGAGAAAGGAATTGTGATCAAAAACAGAAGATGTAGGTAGTATAACAAAGGAGTATCACATTTCCTTGTTTTTAAGCCTGGGAGAAGGGCGGCACATTTTTTAATTCCTTTCTGTTTTGTTTGATGTGGTACGCATTGTAGAACTACTTGTACATGGCAAGCAACTTATGCAAGGTGAATAAAATGTGTATACACTCATACACACACGCATGCATACACACAAAACCTACGCAGCATAAGCCTTGCCACATCCAGTCATTCTTTTTTAATTGAGTAATGAGCATGAAAATGCTTGCGACATATGAGTTGAGAAACACTTTTATAGAGTTCTTTTTTTAAGTTTGATTAACAGGTCGAGAGACAGATAGAAAGAACGACAGACGGACAGAGGAGAGAGATGGTTACATACACACACACACACATATACAAAGGACAAGTTTAGGCACACAAATTGCATCTTGCAAATCTCTGCCTGTTGCAACAGCTACTGGTCTAGTCTGGAAAGACTATATATATATATATTATACAGAGAGAAATATTTATATATATACTGTATAGATATAGATATATGTATATCTATACAGTGTATATATAATTCTCTTTTTGATCATGTACTGTTACAAAATCAAGGTAACAATGCTTTAACTCTTCCATAACCAAGGTTGAGTAACCCACATTGATTGTAGATATGAACTGCTTCTGAGTGTTTAATAAAAAAGTACTAATCTTGGATTTCTGTAACTAAAAATCACTTAAACCTTCTACCCAGATATACCAAGCATCTCCTCCACGTATGAATTACAGTCCATGAAAGAAACAGGCGTTTGTAATAGCAGCAAAAATGTGAGCAAAATCCTGAAATTGAATAAAAAAAAAACATAAAACCTATAACAGGGAAAAACAAAACAAATAATAATATAGATAAAATGAAGGTGTTTTTGAAGGATCTTATGAAAGGAAACTGCACAAGAAAAAAAATGGAAAGAAATTGATCAATGTTACACCTCATATTATTCCCATTCAGGTTTTTAAATAAGTTCTTACCTCACTGAGTTCTGATTGTGTATCCAGCATCCTTATAGCAGGTTTGATATCTTCAAACACAGCACTGTCCTCCACACCCTCCCCAG
The DNA here is from genome assembly GCA_009667805.1 of Leptobrachium leishanense. Taxonomy (NCBI): domain Eukaryota; kingdom Metazoa; phylum Chordata; class Amphibia; order Anura; family Megophryidae; genus Leptobrachium; species Leptobrachium leishanense. The sequence continues at coordinate 90,076,261 of CM019071.1, forward strand.
TCATATTTACTGGTTTTAACTGGGAGTACACAACACTGTCACTGGAGCTGGCTTGTAGGGTCATACCTGGACCCTTTCAACTTTCCTTTCTCCTGTTATTTATGAATGGTGGGCTACAAAAAAAAAACCTGTAGGGGTTTATTGAGACCCTGTGCTGGAGAATGTAGGATAAATGCTTCCTGTAGGGTCTCTGTCCTGTACCTGAAGGGGGGAGGAGCAGAGAAGGGAGGAGGATAGGTGTTTAGTGACAGGTGTGTGGAGCCAATGGAAGCATATTGTTTGGTTATCTCACACCAATCAGCAAAGATATGTACTTCAGGTATATAGCTAAGGTTGTTAAACCTGTCTGAGGACTGTGAAGCATCACAGAGAGCCCCAAGCTGATTTTAATACATATATAGTGTTGCAGTTTACAGATCTCCCTAGTTTACATGTGTGGGTGTTTTATTCAGTTATTACAGGAGAAATCAACAGATGTCCTGCACTTAAAGAAGTATAAAAACGTTGCCCAACATTTCAGTGTTCTGCAGATGTTTTTTTTGTTTGCCCATTCAATTTGGTTATTATTTGCTTTCTCTTTTCCGCCAAGCTTTAATAGATTTGAAATTTCCTTTTGCAATACAAGGGTATTCAGGGTGTATTTTTCTTCATTTCTGTAAATTACTGATTTCTCATTTTATCTTCCATTGACCCATATCCTAAGTTCAAACTTTGCTTCCGTTTTCTAATACTTCTCTCTTTATTGAATATTACTCTTTTTTTATTATGTCTAATCTGTTTATGGTTTATGATTAGAGATTCACATTTATTTTATAAACTGTGGCAAAATGAGAGATTTATGAATTTTGGAGTGATTTCGACTGAAATGTGTAGGTAAATAATGTGACAGAATAAGAAGCTGTTCAGGATTGTTGTTGTCTCACTGCATCCCTGACGTTATAGCTAGAGCAGACTTAAGGTCTGCAAAGACATTAAGGTTGTTACCCAGAATTCCACTCTGTATTAGGAGAAGTAAAGGGCTTTGTGGCAAAATCAAGTGTTTGACTTACTCAGAGGTCAACATGTCCTTCACAATGAACTATTTTCTCTTTTAACAGAATATTGACTTAGGCTGGGGTCAGACTAACGCATTTTTAACGTGCGTTTAGGCGCACTTAATCATGGCCGCAGTAGCAGCAAATGATGGGCAATAATGGGCAATATACCAAGTACGGCGCAACGCAAGTGGAAAATGAACGCATTTTTTCGAGAACGCAGAACTGCTACTACTGACGTACAGAGTGCGCTGCGGAGGCATAGCGGCGTGTGTGCGTGATTAGGAGATGTCAGACGCTCCTAATGTCCAGCCTACATAACGTTCAGACGCAAAAAAGTGTTTTATTGACGATCCGTAAAAAATCACGCACGAAAATGCGCGTCGTCTGACCGTTTTCACGCATTCCGTGAAAAAATACGTCAATGCGTTCGGACGCACTTTTTGACGGTCGCTGCAAATAATGCGTTCGTTTGACCCTAGCCTAAAACAGATTTAAAAAAATATTATTTGTAGTTTAATTTCTCGCGGGGGGGGGACTTCAGTACTCACCAGAGGCATCGGTATCTAAATTTAATTATGTCAGTGTTACCTCTGTCAGTGTCGAAGCAGAAGCCTTTCTGCTAACGATGAAACAAAACTAAAAGGGTTATTCAGAGAGCACCGAAATGTCACCAACATTTCGGTGCTCTCCTGTTTGCCGCACTTCAGCGAGTTCGATTCGCCTTCCCTGCGGTGAATTCACCATTCACCGAGGGTCCCCGAAGTGCGTCGAATCGGAAAAAGAAAACATTGAAAAACCGCCGCACCGATCCAAAAAAACACCAAACCATTCCGAAAAAAACACTGAAAATTCGCCGAATCATCCTACAATCCGCCGCAAAATTGCCAGATCGATTCGAAAAAAGCCGATGACCCACTGAACAGACCGCCGACCAGCTGCCAGAAAAAGTCGGCAAGCAACCAAACAGGGTAAAAAAACAAACAAAAAAACTTTAAATTTCAAAAGGTATTTTAAAAAAACCTACTATATGAAAATGCCTGGAATTAATATATAAGGTCCTATGAATAATAATAAAAAGGTCTGTTACAGAAAAAAACATCCAAAAAAGCCATTTAAAAAATAATTTAAAAAAAAATTGGGAAAAACATTTTCGACAACAAAATCCCAAAAAAACACCTAAAAAATCCTAAGAAATAAATAAGTAGACTTTTTGCTGCAAATGAAAAGAATAAAGGTTTAATAAATATTTTTTAAAAAAAGGGATTTTCTTTACTTTGAAACCTATAGGATTCGCCTGTTTAACCCCTTCACTGATGAGCTCATTTTTACAATTTTTGCTCATCGTGTTTAAACGCGATTTGAAGTCATGTTTTATTACACGACCCAGACAAATTATATATCCTTTTTTTCGGCCGACTCAGCACATTCATAATATATCATTATTATATGTATATGTCATGCCTTGCCTGAATATTGTAACAAAAAATGCAATAAAATTTGAATTTTAATCACCTACAATGTGTAAATTTTTTTTTTAACTTTTTATCATTTGAGCCTTTGCAGTTATAGATTCTATGGGGTATGCTTGTTAAAAGATTTAGAAATGGGAACTCGTTACTTTTTGTGGGAGACATTACGTGATTTTTAGCTAAACCCCCCATAGAAAAAATCGCTACTGCGGCATCATTTTTCACATTATAATTGAAATGGGAACACTATTGCTGCATTAATAAAAAAAACACTTATTTTTAAGTTCTTTTATTTTTATTATTTTTTTATTTATTTTATTTCTATAATGTTTTTATTACTTTGAACATGGTCATGTTTGGTATCGTTGGAAAGGCCATGTTCTATCCAAAGATATCAAACGTCATCCATCTAGCTGTCACCAATCGGGAGATATGGTGGTTCAAATGAACCCCTATCTCCACCTTGGGATTTCCTTAGGAAATCTCTGGGCAGCTAGGGGTTCCTAACTGACGTCACTGTGCCATGCGCGATGATGTCAGATGATGAGAGGGGACCCGGAGGTGGAGCTTCCACCCAAGATGGCAGCTCCCACAGGAACCAGGGTGCGATCTGGCACCGAATGGCGCCGGATCGTGGACCACACCTCAGGGGTTAATGTAAGGCATCGCTTGAAAGGGGAGACTCTCCCCTTTTCAGCGGTGCCTGGCTTTACACCGTACCTCCTCCCAATGACTTCATTATGCTGGGAGGGGTCTAAAATGCAGCGTCTGACTTCAGGGGAGTCCGAACACCGTGGGACCCCGGAGGAGAGAGGTGAGTATAGAGTGGAGCTCCGGCTGAACTGGAGACATGTGGAGAACGTCCTCAGCATACAGCAGGAGACTATGAGGACGTTCCACACACGTCTTCCGCAGTGAAGGGGTTAAACCTGTCGAATAAAACCATCAAAAATCAAGGAATTTCACTGACATTTTGGTGCTGTTCAGTGTTCTCTGAATAGATTAACCATTAGTTCTCTATGGGGAATTCACTGCCGCCGAAGTTCATTGTATTATGCTGGCAATTTACCAATATTTGGCAAATTGCCAGGTTGTTGAATAGCCACAAAATTGCAGTGTATGGGGAAATTCACTGTTTGGTGCAATTTCGGGGGCCAATTTGGTGCACTTTGAAAAACCCTGCAAGGCAGCAAACATAATTATGTTACAGAAGGGCATGATTGGATCGTTCATGAAATTTACAGGGTTAATCAGAGAGCACCGAAATGTCACCAACATTTGGTGCTCTCCCGTTCACCGCACTTCAGCGAGTTGACCCATCGAAAGCATCTGAAATACCTCAGAGAAACCACTGGAAAACCTCCGAATCGATCTGAAAAAACTGACGATGCATCTGACAATCTGCCAAATAGATCTGAAAATGCTGACAAACCGCCAAACAGAGCCCTGACCAGCCGCTGGCAAAGACTAACAAGCCGCCAAACGGGGTGTAAAAAACCCCCACAAGTTTAAAAGGCGCTTTCAAAATAAGTACTGCATGAAAATGCCTGGGAATAATACTGTACAGTCATGGTTGAAATTGTTGGCACCCCAGAAATTTTTCCAGAAAATCAAGCATTTCTCACAGAAAAGTATTGCAGTAACACATGTTTTGCTATACAAATGTTTATTCCCTTTGTGTGTATTGGAACAAAACAAAAAAAGGGAGGGAAAAAAGCAAATTGGACATAATGTCACACAAAACTCCAAAAATGGGCTGGACAAAATTCTTGGCACCCTTAATTTAATATTTGGTTGCACACCCTTTGGAAAAAATAACTGAAATCAGTCGCTTCCTATAACCATCAATAAGCTTCTTAAACCTCTCACCCGGAATTTTGGACCACTCTTCCTTTGCAAACTGCTCCAGGTCTCTCTTATTGGAAGGGCGCCTTTTCCCAACAGCAATTTTAAGATCTCTCCACAGGTGTTCAATGGGATTTAGATCTGGACTCATTGCTGGCCACTTCAGAACTCTCCAGCGCTTTGTTGCCATCCATTTCTGGGTGCTTTTTGACGTATGTTTGGGGTCATTGTCCTGCTGGAAGACCCAAGATCTCGGACGCAAACCCAGCTTTCTGACACTGGGCTCTACAGTGTGACCCAAAATCCTTTGGTAATCCTCAGATTTCATGATGCCTTGCACACATTCAAGGCACCCAGTGCCAGAGGCAGCAAAACAACCCCAAAACATCATTGAACCTCCACCATATTTCACTGTAGGTATGTGTTCTTTTCTTTGTAGGCCTCATTCCGTTTTCGGTAAACAGTAGAATGATGTGCTTTACCAAAAAGCTCTATCTTGTCTCACCTGTCCACAAGGCGGGGAAACAAATAACAAAGATCTCCTGCCAGCAACGATGTGAGGAGAGAGAGAGATAAGGGGAATGAAAGAATAAATATGGGGAGAGATGAAAGAGAGTGCAAGAGATAGAGATGAAAATAAAAGGGGGGAGGGTGGTTTGGGGGTGAGAGGGGATGAAATAAAAAAGGGAGGGGTAAAAGACGGCAGTGGCCATTATCGTGACTTTCCCGGCTCACTCCCAGGGGAAACATAGAAACATACAGGGTTATCCAAAGACATTCGAAAAGTCACCGCACGTTCGGTGACTTTTCGTTCTCTTCAATACGGTTCCTTTTGCCGATTGCATTTCGGTGACCCTGCGGTGTATTCAGCAAGCACCACAGGGTCCCCGAATTGCAGGGAAAAGCTGCCGCAAACCTGACGAAAACTAACCGAATGCACGCTGAAAACAAGCAAAAACATCTGGATTAACCTTCGAAAAAGCCGAACATGAGCCGAACAGGAGCCGAATCACACAGAGCCGAAGCAGCTGTGACGTAGAGGAGGCAGTGAATAAATTAGAAAAACCATTTGTATGAATCTGGGAAAAAGAAACGCTGTTTGCAAAGAAACTACTGAGCGAAAATGTCTGAAATTTTCACAGGAGGTCCAGGGAATGATAATAAAAAGGGCTGTTACAAAAAAAATAAGTAAACTGAAAAAAAAAAAAAAAATCGGACTTTTAAAAAACAAAAAAAAAAATCTGAAAAATGCTTAAAGTATCCTAAAAAATCTATAAATAAAGAGACTTTTTGCTGCAAAATTTTTTAATGAACGGTTTATTAGATATTGAATTAAAACGGGAATATTTTTAACATTGAAGCCTATGGGATTCTCCTGAATAAATTTGCCGAATTAAACCACCGAATGGCAGGGCATTAGGGGAACCTTTCACTGCTGGTTTGTGTTCTCTGAATAGCCGAAGCAGTGCTTCTCTATGGGGATTTCACTGCCCTCGAACAGGCACCGAACAGGCACCGTATGTTCAGGCAATTCGCCAGGATTTGGCGAATTGCCTGCTCTCTGGATAGCCGAATGGCCAGGAAAGGTAACCGAACGCTGATTTTCAGCGTTCGGTTACCTTTCTCAAGCAATTCGGATCTCTTTGGATAACCCTGATAGAAAGCCGTGGAAGGGTGATGTCACAAGGCCCAGGGGCTCGAGGGCCAAATATGGCAGCCAGAGCCATGGTAGGTACCATAGTGGCGCACCTCGATGCCTCCTGAAAGTTGCCACAAAAACTAAAATAAAAAAAATTGTTAAGAAAGGAAGAGGAGACACCGCTGCTGGCATAATGTATGTCTTTGAAGACCCCAGTTAGAGTCCCTTGTACAACAAAAAAGTCATCGTAGGTGTAAGGGGGGAGGAATCAAAACTGGTATACTCTGCTATGCGGGAGGGAAGTAAGTCTCATAAAATAAAACAAAAGGAACTGTTCCATATCAAGAAAATAGGTAATCCAAAAAGTCGTAAAGTCCAGGGGTCAAACGGGAAGCCGCTCAGTTAAGAGATCCATCGGACAAGAGCCAGCTTCAACTCGTGTCCCATCTCGAGGGTTCGGTGGGGATTCCCAAACTGGGAAACAAGGCCCAAGCCTCCTCCGGAGTAGACACAATGTGGGGGACATTATCACGAACAATCGCCAAAGAACCTGCCACCCCCAGCGATATCGGATCTCTTCAGACTGTAAGTGGGCTGTCACCTCCAGAAATCTTCGCTGGGCTATGATCGTCAGAAAAGGTAAGTCTGCAAAAAGTGACAGCTGGGTGGATTCAAAAATAAAGGGGGATCTTGCCTTGGATAGAGCCATCAGGCGCATTTTAATTGAGACGTCCATAGCGACCGTGTCCCTCGGTACTCCCGTGGGTGCCACTGCCGCCTTACGAATGCGGAGCGCCACGCCAAAGATCTCAGGAGCGTCCGGTGGCTGTTGCAATATATGACGGGCCATCCGGTTAACATAGTCCATGAGAGAGGAAGGAGGCTCCGACTCTGGATCCCCCAAAAGTGTACATTGCGCCGTCGGTGTTGTAAAGTAATGTGACAGACACAGAGCTTCAAAACAGAGCTGTGCTCCTGTAGATGTTTAATCTATAACTGAACACAAAATGGAGGGGGGGGAGGGATCAGGAAGACTAACTACGGTGGTCAGGATTGCTCAAAAAGAAACATAGGCAAAACACAATACATTACATCTCCCTTCGTAAGCATAAAACAAACCCTTAACTAGCATAGTCACTTGGGATACAGGTATAGATATCGCAAATATTAAATCGGTGATATTTCTTTAAACTTCTCAATTTACATAAACAGAAAACTTGCATCCCTCAAAAGAACAAAGGAAAGGTTAGCACATTTTAAACGAGACTCAAACGATAACATATCATCCAGAACAGTGCACCATTGTACATAAGCAAGTGGAACTGGAACAGTTATTGGCACACTGCTGTCGCCATTCGCGTTTGCTACGCATGTCTCTGGCTACAAGGAAAGCCGGTCCGGAGGTTTCACAACTCTGCCTAGCCTGGTGATGTACTGCCCGGTTGACGTCATTCCCTTAGCAGACTGTGGTACTGGAGCAGATTCTTGCTGGGAGTTAGTATGTTCCACAGGCTCGGGCTCCTCGGCACTCACTGGCTCCATCAACTCAGCCCAATGATCATTGATAAGTCTGTGACGGGAGTCATTGGCATCTGGTGTGCTCTTACGAAGGTGCTGGACGTTGCGACGGTATTCCTTATTTCCACTTTCTACAATATAGGATCGAGGGGCATCGTGAGACCTCACTACTACTCCAGGCGACCACCTGTTACTGCCTGGGTGCGGCTGCATCCGAACTTCATCTCCAGGCTTCAATTCAGCACGGGGGCCACTTGCTCTTTTATGGTCATAGTAGAATTTCTGAATGCATTTGCTTCTGTCTAGGCGCTGTTTGACTTTGATGGGATCATAAGCTGCAGGTGCGAGCAGCAGACGAGCAGTAGGCAGGCTATTTCGGGGCCGCCTGCCCATCAGCAGTTGAGCAGGCGAAAAGCCTACAGAATCCAGTGGAGTTGTCCTGTAATCAAGCAGTGCAAGGTGTTTGTCTGACGCTTTGGCCCAAAGTTTTTTAACAGTCTGGACTGCACGCTCGGCTTCACCATTGGAATGTGGTGTGTGGGGTGATGAAGTTCTGTGAGTAATTCCATAACTTTGGCAGAACACCTTAAATTCCTCTGCTGCATATTGAGGGCCATTGTCTGTTCGAAGGATGACAGGGATCCCATGCCTGCTAAACTGAGCCTTCAGCTTTTCTATGATACTGCGACAATGTAGATTCTTCAGCGTGTCCACTTCGATGAACTTTGAGTAGTAATCCACCAGCAGAATGTAATGGGTCCCTTCGAACTCAAACAGGTCCGAGGCTACTTCTTCAAAGGGAAAACTGGGGGTTTCTGTTGGACGTAGGGGTTGTCTTGGCAGTTTATTCTGGAAGTCTGCACACTTGCCACAGTTCTTTACCATTTGTTCAATTACAGAGCTCATACCTGGCCAGTATAGGACCTCACGGGCTCTCTGCTTGCTCTTCACTATTCCCAAGTGGGACTGATGTATGAGCTTCAACATGTGAGCTTGCATAGAAGGGGGAACCACTATACGCAGGCCTTTGTACACAACGCCATCGGAGACAACAAGCTGGCTTCGCGAGTCCCAGTATGGTTGTAGTTCATTAGGGAGATCATGCCTGTGGTCTGGCCAGCCTTGCCGGATTATCCTTTGAAGACAGCTGAGCTCTTCTCTTGTGCAGTTCTGCAGCTCTGAGTATTTCTGCTCACTGACTGAAACAAAATGAAGCATGGAGACGCACTCTAAGCCTTCCATCTCAGGCTTGTTCACAGGTAACTGGGCTCTCGACAGCGTATCCGGCAATTCCATATCTTTGCCCCGTCTGTACTTAACGGTGAGATCATACCACTGCAAGCGAAGGCGCATCCTCTGAATGCGCATGGGGGTAGAGAGCAATGGCTTCCTAAAAATATCCTCCAGAGGCTTATGGTCATTGTAAATGGTTACGTGGTTTCCAAATATGTAATTATGAAACTTGACACATGCATGAACAATTGACAGCATCTCCTTCTCGATTTGCGCATAACGAGTTTCAGTGTCTGTTAGTGACCTGGACGAAAAGGCAATGGGGTGGCTGTCCTGCAACAATACTGCACCGAGGCCGTTGCTGCTGGCATCACAGAAAATTTCGACAGACTTGGATGGATCAAAAAATTGTAGCACAGGAGACTCAGTGCACATGTCTTTGAGTGTGTCAAAGGCTTGTTGTTGAGCTGGCTGCCAGGCAAATTCCACATCAGTTTTAAGAAGTTGTCTCAGAGGTGCATCAACTTCGCTGAGATTGGGCAGGAATTTCGAGAGGTAGGTGACAAACCCTAAGAAGCGACGGACACCATCCTTGTCTCTTGGTGTTGGCATGGATTTCACAGCCTCTATTTTTGCAGGGTCTGCCTTCAGGCCATCTGCTGTTATCAGGTGTCCTACATAGGGCACAGAAGATTGCTTGACGTGGCATTTATCAAAGTTGAGACTCAGGTTGTAGCTTGTGGCTCTCTGAATTACCTTACGGAGAATCTCATCATGTTCCGGTACTGAAGGGGCCGCAATGAGAATGTCATCCATCACACTGATTGCGCCGCTAATACCCTCAAGCATTTCGTCCATAATACGCTGGAATATTTCAGGTGCACATTTTAGACCAAAAGGAAGCCTAAGCCACCTAAATCTGCCAATGGGCGTGTTGAAGGTTGTCAGGAATGATGACGCTTCATCCAATTCTATTTGTAGGAACCCAGATTTTGCATCCAAAACAGAGAAAACTTTAGCACCAGGTATTGCAGAGACTACCTCCTCGATGGTGCGCATTGGGTAATGTTCCCTCTTAATGACTTTATTTAAGTCGCTCGGGTCAATACAGATTCTTATTTTGCCATTACGCACAGCTGCCACCATAGAACTCACCCACTCGGTTGGTTGGTTAACTTTGGTGATGTAGCCATCTTTAACCATCTCTTGTAGTTTCTCTAGTATCTTATTTCTCAGTGCAGCTGGTTGACGGCGGACAGGATGAACCACACCTTGTGCTTCAGGATCAATTTTGATTGTGTACTTGCCCGGCAAGGTTCCAGTAGTGCGAGTCAGTTCTGGGTAATCATCTAGCCCAACTGGCAGAGGTCCTGTTGTTGCCACTTGGATAGAGTGTCGTGTGTTGCTTTTCATAGTAGGCTGCAGCGCATGGAGCCGCATCACTAAACCTAAGGCTTCTGCTGTTGCGCCACTAAGCACATTTTCTTGCAAAATGTCCACAATCTCAAATTCTGCTGGTATCTCTGTATTCTTGAATTTGATTAGAAGGTCCACCGCAGCTATGGGCTTCAGCCTGTGGTTAGAGTAGGACTTTAGCACTCGATTAGAGCGCTTAAGCTCACCTACATGCGGGAGTGTCTGATAATTACTTAAAGTCAATGTGTTGCACTTTGCACCAGTATCAATTCTGAATGGCACTTGCCGAGACAGGATTTCAATGTCCGCAGTCCATTTGTCATCATAGTGCTCATCCGTTCGTGTGAGATTTATGCCCAGTACCTCCTCATCCTCAGTTTCTGATTGCTGCTGCACACTAACTGTGTTTACTGACCTTTTGCGACACACTGCCACCCAGTGGTTTGGTTTGTGGCAGTACGAGCAGACAGAACCTTTCGCTGGACATCTGCCCTGGGTCCACTTATGCTGGGGATCTTTTCCACAATTTAAACAGTTGTATGTCCGGTAAGTATTCATGTCTTTCTGCACAGATTTTGGCTGATATTGTAGATAGGCTTTTTTATTTGCAGTTTGGAATTGTGTATTCACCTTTATTGCTTGCACTTGAGATTCTTCTTCTCTGATTATTGTAATTTGCTTCTGTGACAGTTCAAACTGTTGGGCAATTTCAATTGCTTTTGGTAGTGTTAGATCTTCCCCTTTGTCTAAGAGTCTCTCCTGGACGCGCTTTTCTTTGATTCCAGCGATTATTGTATCGATTAACATATCATCTGGATCAGCATACTCGCAATCCATTAGCAGGAGTCTTAAATCCTTCACAAAGTGGTCAAATCCCTCAGTGACTCCTTGTTTTCTCTGTTTAAAGCGGTGTCTGGCAATTCTCTTATTCTTTCTTGGCCTTATATAGCTGGCAAATTTATCCAGTACTTTAGATGGATCATCCTTCTCCCCTTCTCCCCAGGGTAGCGTTTTATATATCTCTCTGCCCTGCTCGCCAATCCACGTTCCCAACCAACCTGTGCGCTGCTTCAGTGTTTGTTCTGAGAGCGGTCCATCAAACACAAAGGAGACGTGGCTGCGAAATCTTTCAAACTCTTGGTACAAGTCTGGAGCTTCCCAGTCAATCTTGGGGTGTTCAAACTGCGATAATGCCATAGTAAGCGTGAGATCTGTTCCAGACAGACTTCTGACACCATGTAAAGTAATGTGACAGACACAGAGCTTCAAAACAGAGCTGTGCTCCTGTAGATGTTTAATCTATAACTGAACACAAAATGGAGGGGGGGGAGGGATCAGGAAGACTAACTACGGTGGTCAGGATTGCTCAAAAAGAAACATAGGCAAAACACAATACATTACAGGTGTCGAGCCTCCACTGACTCCAGGGCTCTGGAAAGGTGGTCCACTTGAGTCTGCAGGGAATCGATACGGGTCTCCATTTTAGCCTGCATCATTACGGTATCTTCCACGCGGTGTTGTACCGACTCCACTGTGGTCTTCAAGGTAGCGATTTCACCCATCACCTCCTGGAGGTCCATTTTCCAAAGGGCCCGCATCTCGTCCAGAATACGGTGGACGTCACCTCTTGTAGAGGGCCGAGATTCATCCGGGTCATTGGCCTGAGGTGATAACACGGGCAGGAATCCATGAGTGAGAGCGGGTCCAGCCATCAATTCAGCCTCTAAGTGCGGAGGGGTACGTGAGTCCTCCCCCGTGTCCGCAACCTTCCCAGGAACATTCCCAGTCAAGAGTCGGGTCCCCGACCCTTGTCTCCAGCCTGGGAGAGAGGCTGGGACTCCACTTCTTGCAGGCCAAGATCTAATCTCATGGGGGGATCCTCACTATTGCTCCTCAGGCTTCCAATCATCGATTCTCTAATGTCCGTCTGAAGGGAGCCCTCTGCCTTACCGGGTGTCTTTCCGCTCTTCTTCCCCATCATGTCTCTCCGTCCAATAAGTCAGGTGAGTCGTTATTGGGAAGCCGCGCAGGTCTCAATATGGCCGCCGTCTCTTAGGCCGCAGATAATGGCAGGAGCACCGGTTCTGTGCCCAGTAACCGGAAAAAAGGGTCAGTTACACCACCCTGGGGTGTTAGCAACTCCAGAGCCAGAAAAGTCCAAAATCAGCAAGGAAATCGTGCTAAAAACACCTGAAATGTCTATAATAGTCAGGAGCTCTTCCAAGACATGACTTCCTCTGCTGAGAGTCAGATCCGCCCCTGTCTTGCTTTTTTATGTCTCTGTGTCAGCAGTGGGGTCCTCCTGGGTCTCCTGCCATAGCGTTTTAAATGACGACGGATAGTTCGCGCTGACACTGATGCTCCCTGAGCCTGCAGGACAGCTTGAATTTCTTTGGAACTTGTTTGGGGCAGCTTATCCACCATCTGGACTATCCTGAGTTGCAACCTTTCATAAATTTTTCTCTTCCATCCACGCCCAGAGAGATTAGCTACAGTGCCATGGGTTGCAAACTTCTTGATAATGTTGTGCACTGTGGACAAAGGCAAATCTAGATCTTAGGAGATGGACTTGTAACCTTGAGATTGTTGATATTTTTCCACAATTTTGGTTCTCAAGTCCTCAGACAGTTCTCTTCTCCTCTTTCTGTTGTCCATGCTTAGTGTGGCACACACAGACACACAATGCAAAGACTAAGTGAACTTCTCTCCTTTTTATCTGCTTTCAGGTGTGATTTTTATATTGCCCACACCTGTTACTTGCCCCAGGTGAGTTTACAGGAGCATCACATGCTTGAAACAATCTTATTTATCCACAATTTTGAAAGGGTGACAAGAATTTTGTCCAGCCCATTTTTGGAGTTTTGTGTGACATTATGTCCAATTTGCTTCTTTTCCTCCTTTTCCTCCCTTTTTTTGTTTTGTTCCAATACACACAAAGGGAATAAACATGTGTATAGCAAAACATGTGTTGCTGCAATACTTTTCTGTGAGAAATACTTGATTTTCTGGAAAAATTTCTGGGGTGCCAACAATTTCGCCCATGACTGTATAGAAGGTCCTATGAATAATAATAAAAAGGTCTGCTACAGAATATACAAAATGCCATTTTGAAAAAAATGTTATGACCGGAGAGGTATGTACGTAAGCCCTATTCAAACAATGATAATTCCCCTCTGAGAATTTTTTTACAAAGAAAACAAATGTCATTTTTAAAAATACAGTATTTTTCTAAAGTATAATCTTCCATTTGCCATTTTAATTTTACAGCCTCTGTTTGTGGTATCCCAGGTTAATTTGTGTTTCTGAAAAAGCAGTGTTATCAATGGCAACTCATATTGAAAATCAAGGGCTTGATTACAAAGTTAATGATAAAATGGGGACACTAATGGGGATAACTTGCGCCTGCCGGGTTCTCTGTAGCATCCCCATGTTAGTGTTATATGCGCTTCTTCAGCACATTGCCCCGGAACGCAGTGCTACACTCAATAATACTCGCAGTAGCGCTTCCGTTCCGCTGCAAGTATCACCTCCTGGAGTCCATAGGACTCTATGGAAGGCTGTGCTGCCAGGCGGCGATCTCTGTGCAATTTCGCTCTCGGGATATCGCGCAGTGCCGCGGAGTGATCGTGGAGGGGGACCAGGGACTATTTGTTCCCAGTCTCACTCTGCTACAGCAAATGTAAGAAGAGACAGGGTCGGACTGACCCGTAGGGCACTCGGGCACTGCCCGTGGGTTGGTAGGGGTACGGTGGTGGCAGCCAGCATAATGGGCCGTGCCGGTTTCCCACAGCTCCGCCTCCGGTAACTGAATTTGGACCATTGAGATTCTGGAGGGGGGATAATTGCCTACAATTGAGAATCTGGAGGGGGTAATTGCCTACAATTGAGATTCTGGAGGGGGTAATTGCCTACAATTGAAATGCTTGGAGGGGTAATTGCCTACAATTGATATTCTGGAGGGGGGGTAATTGCCTACAATTGAGATTCTGGAGGGGGTAATTGCATACAATTGAGATGCTTGGAGGGGTAATTGCCTACAATTGAGATTCTGGGGGGGGTAATTGCCTACAATTGAGATTCTGGAGAGGGGGTAATTGCCTACGATTGAGATGTTTGGGGGTAATTGCCTACAATTGAGATGCTTGGGGGTAATTGACTACAATTGAGATTCAGAGGGGGTTCATTGCCTACAATTGAGATTTGCGGGGGTTAATTGCCTACAATTTAGGTGCTTGGGGGGGTTAATTGCCTACAATTGAGATGCTTGGGGAGTAATTGCCTACAATTGAGATTCTGGGGGTAATTGCCTACAATTGAGATTCTTGGGGGTAATTAATTGCCTACAATTGAGATGCTTGAGGGGGTAATTGCCTATAATTGAGATGCTTGGGGGGGTAATTAACTGCCTACAATTGAGATGCTGGGGGGTAATTGCCTACAATTGATAAGCTGTCGACCCTTTACAGTGAGTTTTATGCCGTGGAGCTCTGTGATACATTTATACGCACCACACATTACAGTGAGGTTTATTGCTATGGTGCTGATACGCTCATACACAGTGCATATTGCTGTGAGTTTCCTTTCTGTGTATTCTGTGATATGCATACACACAGCACATTAGAGTGAAGTTTATTGCTGTGGTGTTCTGATAAACTCATACACAATGCACATTGCTGTGAGGTTTATTGCTGTGGAGCTCTGATACAGTAATGTGCGTTGTGTATGAGCGTGAGTTTTATTGCTGTGGAGCTCTGTGATACAGGAATGTGCAGTGTGTATGAGTGTGAGTTTCATTGCTGTGGAGCTCTGTGATACGCTCATACACACTGCACATTCCAGTGAGTTTTATTGCTGTGGAGCTCTGTGATACACTCATACACACTGCACATTACTGTGAGTTGTATTGCTTTGGAGCTCTGTGATACACTCATACACACCACACAGTGCTGTGAGTTTTATTGCTGTGGAGCTCTGTGATACACTCATACACACTGCACATTACTGTGAGTTGTATTGCTTTGGAGCTCTGTGATACACTCATACACACCACACAGTGCTGTAAGTTTTATTGCTTATGAACTAGCGAATATAGTAAAAAATGGTGAAGAGAAAGAAATGCTATACCAAAATGTGGGCGGAGCTTAATGTGGGCATGATTTGTGGGTGAGTGTGGCACAAGGGGCCCCATGATTTCCTATTGCCCGGGGCCCCCATGAGTTGTCAGTCTGCCCCTGAGAAGAGGTAGATCAAGCCACCGTTCTCGCCGTGGGATGAGAAGTGAGTATCGGTTTTATTGGGAGGGGTTTAGGGGGTGGTAAATGATTTTGCAAAAGCAGAATCTGTTAGCACCAGCTTTTAGGAGTATAGTTAAAAGTTTGTATAGCCCATCAGAGCGGTAATTAGCGCTAGAACGTTGTAATACCTTACTTATCCTAACGCTAATTACTGATTGCGTTCCCCATGTTAAGTAAAGGATTAGCAATAGCAAAGTACAGTTAGCTCACGCAATCACCGATGGAATATAATATGGGGTCATGCGTTAAAGTCACTTATCCTAGCGTTAACACTTACATATCCAAATACTAGAGTTAGCGTTCACTATGTAATCTAGCCCGAGGTCTATAAAAAAAGAGCGAAATTTTAAAGCGATACTATTGTGCATTTTATGTGAAGTAATTCCCCTTTTATGCAAGCCAGAACTATACAGTAGTCTTCCTTTCTCTCCTTTACTTTAACAAAACATCAAACAAATTTGAATAGGATTTATGGAGACTGTTCTCTGATGCAATTTTTATAGTGGGATAGTGTAAAATAATAAAGTCATCTACTCAGACACAATGAAAAGACATTTCCCCTATAGCAGAGGAAAGGGTTTAGTTTAAAACAAAAATATACAGTATTAAGAGTAGACTGATATCAGTTAGACACCCTGAGGAAACCTGGTTGAAACATAAAAGTACAGATACTTAGCATGTTGCAATCCAATTGACAGCTGCAGGACATTGCACAAACAATATTGTTTGTTTTAACTCAGAAAAACCTGGATGTCTTGGCCATATGATGATCAATTAACCCCTTAGTGACTGGGCGGTTTTACACAAATCCGTCTTTTAGTGACCGCTGCTGTTTTTACGTTTCTGCGCTGTTAGTGTTTAGGACAATTTTTCCTCTTACTCGTTTATTCGACCCACACATTTTATACACCCTTTTTCCCGCCATTAAATGGACTTTCTAGAAATACCATTATTTCCATCATATCGAATAATTTACTATAAAAAAAATATGAAATATGAGGAAAAAAATGGTAAAAACACACTTTTTCGTAATTTAATCCCCAAAATCTACAACCACCCAAAAAGACCCCAGCTAAATAGGTTCAAAATTTTGTACCGAGACTAGAAATACCCAATTTTAACATGCGTTTGCTTTTTAACCCCTTCACTGCTGAGACAGTACACCTATGTGCGCTGCGCTCATTCTGACCATTTTGTGCTAATTATTTTTAGATGACAGCCTAGGTCCTATTTAATTAAACTCCCCCCAGACAAAAAAAACTTTTAAAAAAAAAACATTTTTTTATTTTATTTAATTTTTTTATTTTTTTTTTTTTATTTAATTTTTTTTTTAAAATTTTTTTAAAACCAAACCTGGTCATGTTTGGTATCATTTGAAAGGCCATAATCAGGCCTTTTAAATGATGGCAAATATGACCATCCAGCTGCCATGGATCGGGAGATAAAGGGATCCTTAGGATCCCCTTATCTCTACATGGCAGCTAGAGGGTTAACTGGCCCACTGACATCCTCACACATATGGTGAGGTTGTCAGTGGGTGGGGGGGACCTGGAGGCTTGGCTGACATCCAAGATGTCAGCCCCCCTCCAGGTTTGAATCGTGTTTTGGCGCCAATCCGGCGGCGAAACTGTTAATGCCATACACCGCTGGAAAGGGGAGGCTCTCCCCTCTCCAGCGGTGCAAACGGCATCTCCCTAGCTTCAATGGTTGGGGAGATAGAGGGCTCCGAAGGAGCCCCCCCTCCCCTCCATTGAAACACATGGGGGCACCTTCTGATGACGTCACCACGCAGCGTGGCGACGTCATCAGCCTCGCCTGCCCATGTAAATCACATGGGCAGGCTTCCTCCCTGCCAGATCGCCGTGGGATCCGACGAGGGAGGTGAGTATCGGGCGGGAGGGGGATTTGGCGCCGCTGACGTACCCTGTACGTCCGCGGGTCTAAGGGAGACCCGAGGACAGGACGTACAGGGTACGTCAGGGGTCATTAAGGGGTTAAAACACTATGGGCCCTATTACCTACCTAATGCTAAAATGGGGAAGCTAACGGGGAAAACTTGGGCGCTACCCTCAGTGCTCCTTCCTCTCCGCCACAAGTATCACCTCATGGAGTCCATAGGACTCCATGGAGGGTTGCGTTTGCGGGCCGCAAGTCCTGTGCGATCTTGCTCCCGTGAGATCACGCAGTGCTGAAGGGTGATCTTGGAGGGAGACTGGGAACTATTTGTTTCCAGTCTCACTCTGCTCCTGGCCAGTGGCCACAAGAAGAGGTGGATCAGGCCACTGTTCTCACCGTGGGATGAGAGGTGAGTATTGCTTTTATTGTTGTGATTTTTAAGGAGTGCTAACTGATTTTGCAAAAGCGGAATCAGCACCAGCTTTTATGTGTAGCTAAAATTTTGCTTAGCCCTTTTGCGGTAATCAGCGCTAGCACTTTGTAATACCTTATCTTACGCTAAATACGGATCTTGCTTCTCATGTTAAATATAGAATTTGCAAAGTACAGGAAGCTCGCAGAAGCTAGCTCAATCACTGATGCATTGTCGGATTTTTAAATATTGGCGAATTGCCAGCGAAATACTGGGATCTTCGATGGCAGTGAAATCCCATAGAGAAACAATGGTTAATCAGAACACTGAACTGCACCCGAAATGACATGATTTTCGCTGGTTTTGTTCGACATGTTTAAACAGACAAATCCCATAGGTTCCAATATAAAAATAATTCCCCGTTTTTCTTAAATATTTATTCAACCATTTATTCTTTTCATTTGCAGCAAAAAGGCTCTTTATTTATTTTTTTAGGAATTTTTAGGCATTTGTTTTCAGCAAAAAATTCCTGATTTTATTAAAAATGTAAAAATTTTAATTTTGTTTTTATTATTATTCATAGGATATTACTCCCATGCATTTTTATGTAGTATTTTTTATAATGAGGAATAAGGGGGGTGAGAGTCCTGAGAACGAGGAATGGCACCAGTGGCCTGCTCTATGGTGGGGCCCGCTCAGGTCTCACAAGGTTTTAGCTTAATAGTGCCATTACAGGGACAGCAGCTCCTTATGCAAATCAGTCTGCAATCACCCAGAAAGGGTGGCCAGTACTGATTGCCAAGGACATCATCCCTGCACGATAGGTGCAGCAACCCCCGACGATCATTTCGGCCTTGTTAGGCCTCATCAGGGGAGTATAGCTGACACCCCTCTAGGCACCTCGATCAAGGGGTCCACGTCTGGATTACCCTGTGCACTTGTAGTGAGGAAAAAGGGGGGTTTGTGAGAGTCCTGAGAACGAGCAACGGCACTAGTGGCCTGCTCTACGGTGGGGCCCGCTCAGGTCTCACAAGCAGTGGCGACTCTAGGAACAATATTTTGGGGGGCACATAAGATACCACAGTCAAAACTGGGGGGGGCACTAATAATTTTTCCCACTAAATCATACCACTGAAAAAAACCAAGGGCCCTATCACCTTGTGTGAGGTAAAACGCCATCGCTAAAGGAAAAATGTAGCACAAGCACGACCTACTAACAGATCACTTTGTCCGTGGTAGTCCATGTATAAGGTCGTTTGGCGCATGCTAGCGAAACGCTGAGACCCAGCGCCAATACGGTTGTGTTCTGGATAGAACAGTTTTTCTCCAGTGCAGAGTGTTGGGCCATACCTATCCCCTGTCCTTACAGGCTTGTATTTGAATGAACACATCCAGCGAAGAGCCCTCACACCCCTGCATTATTAAAGTCTTCCAAGGTGGCCGTATCATCATGTTTATATGCACACATATTAATTAAGGCTGGTGGGCATTGCATGATAAATGCCACCCAACAGCAGGTAGTATCATTACATTGCATTTAATAGATCCAAAAGGCAGGCCAGGTGAGCCACAATAATTTCCCTGCTGCAGCATATAAATAATACATGTTTCAGGGCAAGACTAATGCATATGTCCCTTTAAACATGGTCTAAACGGTCACTCTAATAATCAACCACTTACATACTATGAATAACCCCCAGCATAAAATTTATAAAATTAGCCAATATATTATAATTAGGATACATGTTAATAAATAATACATTTATAATCGAGCCTACTGCAACAGCAGTGACATTGCTGACCAGATCCATTTCTATGCTGTATGGGGTCAAGAGAACACCTGTGATGCATTCCTTTACATTGCCTGTGTTAATTTTGGGTGAGGACCTGTTTTTTTTGGAGTTAGCACCATAGTAGGTAAAATGTTGCAATTAGCGCTCCTCAAAAAATTTGCGCCGGCACCAAGTGATCTGTTAGTTGCAAAAGCGCAAGAGATCTCTAGCGCTCCCAATGTTAAGTATAGGATGCGGAAAGTACAGTAAGCTTGCAGTACAAATCGCTAATAGTGATTTTTCCTGTTTGTAGCGAGGGACAAACGATCTGTTGCTCAGGCGCTAGACTGAATTAACCTGGCGCTAATGCAAAACCATGACAACGCTAGGGTTAGCTCACACCAGGTGATAGGGCCCTAAATACCTATATATAAATAAGGTTCCAAAACTCCACAGTAATGTGATGTAATGATACCTTTTTACAGTGCTTTTTTTCTGGAAAAATAGGTGGGGGTACTCTCACGTCCAGGGAAAAACTGATTATTATGACTATTTGCATGTCCTAATAAACAATAGTTGTAGCTCACTTAAAGGAAGACAATATAAAAGGGAACCATACATTTTTTTAATACTGTGTTCCTTTAACCCTTTTGCTGCGGTGGACGCGCTCAGCGCGTCCAACCGCATGTCACGTTGCGTGCGGAGGACACGCTGAGCGCGTCCAGCCTTTGGGGTCAGCGTTCGGCCGGGTTCCGGCCGATCGCTGGCCCCCCCGGTGCGGGCTGACATCCTCGATGTCAGCCCAGCATCCGGAACCGCCGCCGGGCTAATTAGGTGTCATCGCGGCGGCGCGATGACACCTAATTCAGGCGCCCCCCCGCATGTGCGGAGGAGGCGCCTGAAAGGGAGGGGGAGGTCCTTCGGATCTCCCTCCCTCCCGATTGGCGGCGTTGCGGGGGTTAACCCAGGCACCATTTGGAAGGGCACAGCCTGCCCTTCCAAATGGTACCTGGCATTAACCCCTGGGGAGCCGCCCCTGGGGAGCCGGATCACGAATCGGCGCTGAAAAGGCCAAGCCTCCGGGAACTCCCCCAGAGGACTGGCGTCATCGTGCATAGCACGATGACGCCAGTCCTGGAGTTAACCCCGAGCTGCCACCAATGGTGGAGATAGGGAGTTCCAATGAACTCCCTATCTCCCGATCCGTGGCAGCTAGGGGTTAAAGTTTGGTATTGTTGGATCGGCCAGAGCATGGCCGTTCCAACGATACCAAACTCGAATGTGAAAAAAGTTAGTAAAAAAATAAAAAATAAAAAATAAAAATAAAAAAATATTTAAAAAAAATTATTAAAAAAATAAACGAGTTTTTTTTCTTTTTTTTGGTTTGTTAATGCAGCAATATTGTTCCCATTTCAATTATAATGTGAACAATGATGCTGTACTAACAATTTTTGTATGCGGTGCGTTTGTTAAAAATCGTGTAATTTTCCCCAAAAAAAATGTAACGAGACCCCATCTCTAATTTTTTTAACAAGCGCACCCCATACAAAATATAAACGCAATTGCTCGCATCTTAAAGTGTGAAAAAAAAACACTTTACACATTGCAAATTATTGAAAAATCATATTTTATTGAATTTTTTGTTATAATATACAGACAGGTCATGACGTATACATATAATAATGACATATTATGAATCTGCCGAGTCTGACGGAAAGAACGATATATAATATGTCTGGGTCATATACTAAAATAAGCCTTCAAAACGCGTTTAAACATGATGAGCAAAACCGGTAAAAATGACCTCAGCACAGGGGCGGGAAAAGCCTCAGCAGCGAAAGGGTTAAATGAACTAGTACTTACAAGGGTTGTGGTGGAGGACAAAAGCCAGATAAAAAGCCTCCACGCTATAATTAGTTTGTTTATTGTTGCAGAAGCCACTTGCACATCATAGTAATTCAAAGAATTGCATCCCAGAGCTCCTGTGATACA
The DNA here is from genome assembly GCA_009667805.1 of Leptobrachium leishanense. Taxonomy (NCBI): domain Eukaryota; kingdom Metazoa; phylum Chordata; class Amphibia; order Anura; family Megophryidae; genus Leptobrachium; species Leptobrachium leishanense. The sequence goes on from CM019071.1 coordinate 90,097,784, forward strand.
CTCCCCATGTGCAGCCAGGAACTCTGGGTAGGATATGCAATTTACCCCTGTCTCGCTTTTATGCATCCTGGGTCTGTTATTACACAGAACCCTAAAATCAATGCTATGCCAAACTATGGCTTTCAACCATTGTTGTGTAACCCTATGGGGGTTATCCACTTAGTGCCTCTGTTGCAAGACAAATCTGTATTGCAGTGCAGTTACAATTGTGTTCAAAATTATTCAACCCCCACTGAAATTTAGTGTTTTGGCCAGTTTGACATTGATTTTGATCATTCAGTCATCTTGCTTAGAATTAAATCAAAGAGGCACGTGTAGGTCAGACAAATATAACATAACATTTATAATGAAATAACCACAAATGTCTTTTCTGTGCTCACATCATTATCAGTTTTATTCAACCCCCAAGTGACATTCAATCTTAGTACTTAGTACAACATCCTTTTACAGTTATAACAGCTTTTAAATGTGAAGCATAGCTTGACACAAGTGTCTTGCAGCGATCTACGAGTATCCTCGCCCATTCGTCATGGGCAAAAGCCTCCAGTTCAGTCACATTCTTAGGCTTGCGCACTGCAACTGCTTTCTTTAAGTCCCACCAGAGGTTCTCAATCGGATTTAAGTCAGGTGACTGCGATGGTCACTCCAAAATGTTCCAGCTTTTAATCTGCAACCATGCTCTAGTGGACTTGGAGGTATGCTTAGGATCATTGTCCTGTTGAAAGGTCCAATGTCTCCCAAGCCTCAGGTTTGTGACGGACTGCATCACATTGTCATCCAATATCTCCTGGTACTGAAGAGAATTCATGGTACCTTGCACACGCTGAAGCTTCCCTGTACCTGCAGAAGCAAAACAGCCCCAAAGCACGATTGACCCCCCGCCATGCTTCACAGTAGGCAAGGTGTTCTTTTCTTCATAGGCCTTGTTCTTCCTCCTCCAAACATAGCGTTGATCCATGGGCCCAAACAGTTCTAATTTTGTTTCATCAGTCCACAGAACACTATCCCAAAACTTCTGTGGTTTGTCCACATGACTTTTGGCATACTGCAGTGGACTCTTCTTATTCTTTGGAGACAGCAAGGGGGTGCGCCTGGGAGTTCTGGCATGGAGGCCTTCATTACGCAGTGTGCGCAGTATTGTCTGAGCTGAAACTTCAGTACCCACATCTGACAAATCTTTTCTCAGTTCCTCAGCAGTCACACTGGGACTTTTCTCCATTCTACGCTTCAGGTAGCGCACAGCAGTCGAAGTCAGCATCTTCTTTCTGCCACGACCAGGTAGCGTTTCAACAGTGCCCTTTGCCTTGAATTTGCGAATGATGCTTCCTATGGTCTCTCTTGGTATGTTTAACATCTTTGCAATCTTCTTATAGCCATTGCCCTTCCTGTGAAGAATAATCACCTCTTCTCTTGTCTTCCTGGACCATTCTCTTGACTTCACCATGTTTGTAACCACACCAGTAAATGTCTAGAAGGAGCTGAGTATCACAGTCATTTTAAAGCTGCCTAATTGGTGCTTATTATGCTTTATTGCTGCTCCGTGACATCCACAGGTGTTTTCAATACCTGATTGAAAACACTTGAATGAACCTCTGTACTTCAGAGTGGTAGTCTTTAAGGGGTTGAATAATTGTGTCAATGAAGAATTCACAAAAGAAACATTTACTACTGTATTACAAACCCAATTGATGTCATTTTAGTTGCATATGGTTCTTTAAAAAGTCCTTGTAGGATTTCATTCTGAATACAATTACAAATGTACACTAAATTCGAAACTCAGAGTAATGCACAGTGTGTATGAGCTCCAAAGAAATGAAACTCCACTATCCACCAAGTACTGTTTGAATAATATTGCTGGACTCCAATGAGAGGGTGTTAGGCTTGTGCACCGAATTTTTTTTCGGTTCGATTCGATTCGATTTTTCGGATTTTTAAACTTTTCGAATCGGCTCGTTTCGACCGATTTCTGTTTCGATTCGGTTCGACTCGACTCGTTTTTCGTGTACATTTTTTCGTAATTTCGACCATTTTTCGTATCTTCGTGTCACTTAGCTCGTTTTTTGTATCGGCTTTTCGTATTTTCGGAAATTTTCATTTTTCGGAATTGTAAATGGTTTCGGAATATCGACCATTTTTCGTATTTTCGTGTCACTTACCTCGTTTTTTGTATCGACTTTTCGTATTTTCAGAAATCTTCGTTTTTTCGGAACATCTGTTCTCCTCGTTTCAAAGCAATAAATTTCGATTTGACACATTTCAAGTACATTCGAAAATCCCGAAAATATTTCGTTTCGGCTCGGAAAACTTTTCGGATCTGCCATTTTCGGATCTAAAAATTTTCGGAAAATCGTCCGCATCCGAAAACACGAATCGGGAAATTTCGTGAAAATTCCGAAATTCCGAAACCCGAAACGCACATCCCTAGAGGGTGTTTGACCTTGAGAACACCACTGCATGGTGGTAACAGCAGGGCCAGGTGAACATACCTGTGTTGCCAGAGCTGATATTTTTAAATGCTGTTTTGAAGTGTATTTGGAACAGCAGCAGGTTTTTTGTTCTGAGGCCTGCCTGTCACTGAGTCCCTGCAGAGCAATGCAGCCAAGACTTACATTTCCACCTTCCAGGGTGCACCACACACTGTTTGGAACTGCTGGGGAGGTTGGGGGTAGGGCGGCATTGGAGATGTCTTTTGGCATGCCCTCCTCTTGACATCATCAGAGGGGGCCAGGCACCAGCAAGGAGGAAGAGACCAGGAGGAGAGAGAGCGCAGGCTTTCGTATCCAGCACCACGGGGGAGTCTGCTCTCAGACATGGCAGATACAATGCAGCTCGCTGGGCACCGGCTGCATCTTAGAGGAGGAGCAGCAGGGACACAGCGCAAGGCAGATAGTTTAAAAATATGGATCCCTGTCAAGGGAAGTGACCCGGCCACCCTTTCTTGGTGATTGCAGTCTGATTTGCATATGGAGCTGCTGTCCCTGTAATGGCACTATCGAGCAACTTTGTGAGACCTGAGCGGGCCCTACCTTAGAGCAGGCAACTAGTGCCGTTGCTCGTTCTCAGGATCCTCACAAACCCCCCTTTTTCCTCACTACAAGTATACAGGGTAATCCAGGCATGGACCCCTTGCTTGAGGTGCCTAGAGGGGTGTCAGCTATACCCTCCTGACGAGGCCTAACAAGGCCAGAACGATCATCGGGGTTGCTGCACCTCTCGTGCAGAGATGATGTCCTTGGCATTCAGTACTGGCCACCCTTTCTGGGTGATTGCAGTCTGATTTGCATATGGAGCTGTTGTCCCTGTAATGGCACTATTGAGCTAAAACCTTGTGAGACCTGAGCGGACCCCACCATAGAACAGGCCACTAGTGCCGTTGCTTGTTCTCAGGATACTCACAAACCCCCCTTTTTCCTCCCTACAAGTATTTTTTATAAAAATGCTTATTAAATGTTGAGGTGTTTTGTAGATGTAACGAACTCATGTTTTTTATATTTTTACTGAGCTTCCAGGACCTTTTGAACTTTGTTTTACTGAACCTCCAGGACCTTTTGAACTTTGGGTTTTTTTCTGGCATGTGGGGAGGAGGACCAGGAAGGAGCAGAGGAGCAGCAGCCATTGTCTACTGGTCCAGAGAATAAATCTCTTCAGGAGTCTGCAAGAGATAGTCCTGCTGGGAGAAAGTGAAAGCAAGAGAAACCAGGCTGACTATATGTGCAAGAAGCTGAGAACTTGTCATTTGTTGCTGCAGACTTCTCCTCCCTGATTTACTGGCTTTCCATAAAGAGATTGAAGTCTATGTGCACCCAAGTTACACAAGAGGAGTGATCTACATCCAGACAAGCATTCTTTTCTCTATATATGAAGAAACTACAATCACAGGAGCTATATAAAGGTACTGTTTCCAGAGACTGTTTTCAGGATTATCCAGTTTAATACAGTTGAATGAGAGACTTTATCCAGATAGCGCTATCTATACTAAAAGGGCCCCAACGTGCACGAATTACCCATGGGGCTTTGGATAAGTGTAAATTTGCTCAGACTTCTGTGACATATGTTGGACACATCGTATCAGCAGAAGGCGTCGCCACAGACCAAGCCAAAGTAGAAGTTGTCGTTAACTGGCCTAGACCCAACAACATTGAAGAATTACGCTCCTTCTTAGGATTTTGTGGCTACTACCGCCGTTTTGTAGAAGGCTATTCAAAAATAGCTCGAAGCCTCCATGACCTCCTAAAAGGGGATTCTAGGGAAGAAGCACGAAAGACGAACCACTCCAAGGAACCTATAGGAGAGAAATGGACTCAAAAATGTGAAGATGCTTTCCAACTTCTCAAAAGAAAGATGACTGAAGCACCTGTGTTAGCATACGCTGACCCCAGTGAGCCATATATTCTTCATGTAGATGCAAGTTTAGAAGGACTGGGAGGTGTTCTTCATCAGGCATACCCAGGAGGGCTGAGGCCTGTGGCTTATATCAGTCGCAGTCTTACTGGAAGTGAAAAGAACTACCCCATACACAAGCTGGAATTTCTTGCCCTGAAATGGGCTATTGTAGACAAGTTGCATGATTATTTGTACGGCGCCAATTTTGAGGTGAGAACAGACAATAACCCTCTTACATACATCTTAACCACAGCCAAGTTGGATGCCACAGGACATCGGTGGCTAGCAGCCCTGTCTAACTATGATTTTTCTTTGAAATACAAACCAGGCCCCAAAAATGTAGGAGCCGATGCTCTGTCTAGGAGGCCAGGTTTGCCTACCACTAAAGAAGATGAAGAATGGGTTGAGATTCCAGGCCCAGGAGTTAGAGCCCTATGCCAAACCTCTATTGTGGAAGATGGACGGGTTAATTTTTCTGAGCTAAGATTTATTGATTCTCTAAGTTGTACATCCGACGCCATTCCTGAAGCCATGTGTCTCCCAGTTACTCTCCCTGAGTGGTCTACTATCAGCTTAGATGAGAAAAGGCGAGCTCAAGCTCAAGACCCAGTAATTGGCCGCCTCATGAAAGCTTTGGAGAAACGAGATTTTCAATTTATGAAGATTTTACCTATTAACCTGCAGCACCTCCTAAAAAGGGAATGGAATCGATTCCATTTTGAAAATGGACTCCTATTTAGAATCATACAATACCACGATCACCCTGGCCGAAAACAATTGGTCCTTCCCCAAAAGTACAGAGGATTGGTGCTTAGATCTCTACATGATTTCCACGGCCATTTAGGGATTGACAAGACATTCGGTCTGATTCAGGATCGATTCTACTGGCCATACATGAAAGAATCTGTGGAGGTGTATTGTCGAAGGTGCAGAAGATGCATTCAAAGGAAAACTCTACCTACCCGTGTTGCTCCTATGGGTCATTTGAAAAGTTCTGGACCAATGGATTTAGTGTGTATGGACTTTTTATGTATTGAGCCTGACTCTACTGGTAACAATAATGTGTTAGTGATTACAGACCATTATACTCGCTACGCTCAAGCTTACCCCACCAAGGATCAGAAGGCGGTTACAGTTGCTAAACTGTTATGGCAGAAATTCTTTGCCCATTATGGATTTCCTAAAAGATTACACACTGATCAGGGTCGAGATTTTGAAAGCAGACTCATCAAAGAAATGCTGAAACTGTTACAAATTGAGAAAAGTAGAACAACTCCGTATCATCCTGAAGGAGATGCCCTTCCAGAGAGATTCAATCGTACTCTATTAGATATGTTAGGAACTCTTAAAGACGTACAGAAGAGAAGGTGGAGTCAACATGTGGAAACTCTGGTCCATGCTTACAATTGCACTAGGCACGAGTCCACTGGGTTCTCACCTTATTTCCTAATGTTTGGACGAGAAGCAAGGTTACCCATTGATATCCGTTTGGGAGTATCGTCCGATGGCATGAGCCATGAGTCTCATTATCAATACGTTAAGAATTTAAAAACCAGTCTTCAAAGAGCCTACGAATTGGCCGAACGAGCTACTGACAAGATTAATGAGAATAACAAGAGAAGATATGATTCCAAAATACGTTACAAAGACATTCAACCTGGAGATAAAGTGCTCCTGAGAAACCTGGGAGTTCCAGGGAAGCATAAACTAGCAGATCGCTGGAGAGACACGCCCTTTGAGGTTGTTTCCAAAATTCCAGGGATTCCTGTGTATCGAATTAAAGGGCCTGAGGGTCGGATCAAAACCTGGCATAGAAATCACCTATTACCTGTTACTTTCTCTGATTGTAACACTGAACAGAACTCAGATGAAACAAGTAAGAATACCATCACACAGGACCACTCAGAATCTGACTCCGACAACCCTAGAGAGTGTTCCAGTAGTGTTTCACCAAAAAACGTTGAACAGAAGATTGCTGATTCCAATCCTGAGAGAGACTGGTGGACAGTGCCAGAAACACCATTGGTGCCTTCTATCCTAACTCCCTCTCCTCTGAATCCAGAGAGTCCTAGCTTTATCCCTCATTCACCAACTCAAGAGACTGTCTCTGCGGGAGGGACTGAACCTCCGCCTGTTACATCCATTCCCCAGGCTGGAGGTGAAAGACTCTGTGATGCTGATCTTCATGGACAACCATATATTAGTTTACCAAGGGGCAGAAGAAATAGGAGACCACCAAGATTCTTGACCTATGACAACATTGGGGAACCCACCTATTCTCAGAATCCTCACACTTGTACCAAGTTGATCAATGTATTGCATACTTTGGCTGAAATATTGAATGCTAGATCTTCATTGTGTTAGATCATTCTTTACTATGTTACGAGTTAAAACTGTTACAGTAGGCTGCTCTTGCCAGTGGGAGGCAAGAATTTTACAGGGGGGAAGATGTAACGAACTCATGTTTTTTATATTTTTACTGAGCTTCCAGGACCTTTTGAACTTTGTTTTACTGAACCTCCAGGACCTTTTGAACTTTGGTTTTTTTTTTGGCATGTGGGGAGGAGGACCAGGAAGGAGCAGAGGAGCAGCAGCCATTGTCTACTGGTCCAGAGAATAAATCTCTTCAGGAGTCTGCAAGAGATAGTCCTGCTGGGAGAAAGTGAAAGCAAGAGAAACCAGGCTGACTATATGTGCAAGAAGCTGAGAACTTGTCATTTGTTGCTGCAGACTTCTCCTCCCTGATTTACTGGCTTTCCATAAAGAGATTGAAGTCTATGTGCACCCAAGTTACACAAGAGGAGTGATCTACATCCAGACAAGCATTCTTTTCTCTATATATGAAGAAACTACAATCACAGGAGCTATATAAAGGTACTGTTTCCAGAGACTGTTTTCAGGATTATCCAGTTTAATACAGTTGAATGAGAGACTTTATCCAGATAGCGCTATCTATACTAAAAGGGCCCCAACGTGCACGAATTACCCATGGGACTTTGCTAGGGGCAGCCCTGCTGCAATAAAGGAATGGTGTGACTGTTATACTCACAACAGGACTTTACAACCAATGAGAATTATCCAGGAGCTGCATTGTTATTGCTGTGTTTATATGTTGAAATTCCTTTAATCCATATACAGCTGCATTACACGTTTTAAATATGTTTCTGGTTTCTGAGTGTTATTAAGTGAAGGATACTCATCTACTCAGTGGGGTGGGTTCCCTATAATAAAGAGACTACACTGAGTGGAGGCACTGCGTCAGATCAAGATGTCCCGATCTCTCAACTATAGCGGAGGCTCAGGATCCCTGTCAGCATCAGAAGAAGGTGCAACTGCTGTCCATTATGACCTGCTTCCAGGATTAAGGGAAAAAGGGGTTACATATATATATTTTTTACCCTTGTTCAGCAGCTTGTCAGCTTTTCCGGTGGCTTGTCGGCACTCTGTTCGGCGGGTTTTCTGCTTTTTTCGGATTGATTCAGCGGTTTTGTGGCTGTTTTGCGGTTCATTCGGCTGTTTTGCAGCAGTTTTTCGGATGTTTTCGGCAGGTCAATTTGCTACACTTCAGGGACTCTGCGATGAATGTTGACTTCACCGAAGGGTCAGCGAATTGAATTCGCCAAAGTGCAGCGAACGGGAGAACACCAATATGTTGGTGACATTCCAGTGCTCTCTGAATAAACCTGTATATGTGACCCAACACTGCACAGGGGATGCCCATTGTAGCCTTACTTTCTACTTTGAACCAATGATCACAGCACATAAAGACTGCCCACGTTCACCTTTCTAATTTACGGTGGTGAAATGTATCCCATCAGCAGCTTGCGTCCTTATTTGGAGAATTTGAACTATGCCAAACTACCTAATGTCTACCATTCCAAGAAAGCTACTTTGCATTCAGAAGTAGTGACATGACAGTCATCTATGCACACACTACCTATCATACATTAGTGTGTGTCTTACAAAATCCCATTCCTTCCCAAGCATACGCAGACACATAGGAGAATTATGAGAATTTGTAAACAAATAGATGAAGTTAAAGATGGTTTGGCTGTACATAGTGAAATGGGTGATCAAGACTGGTTCAATGCGGTGGAGACCTGCACCCAAAGTCCTGTGTGAGTATGGAAGACGGAAGTTGTGGCACACAAGTCTGCGGAGACAGTGGTTGATAGACATGTGAACAACGAAAAAATTTGTTTCGGATTGATTTGTTCTGTTTTTCAATTCATTTCAGTACGTTCATTGTGTTACCGGATACGCATTTTGGATCGATTCGTTAGTTCAGACCATCGGTAATTCGTATTTCGGATTGATTCATTATTTTGCTTGTATTGGTAATTCATATTACAGATCAATTCATATTTCTTTTTATTAGTTATTTCGTATTTTGTTTTTATTAGTTATTTCGTTTTTATTAGTTATTTCTGTGAAATGGATGAATTTATAACTTACGTTAGGGTAAAAAGAAAAAGATATGTAATCCCCCTGTTTTTGGTGCTGAAACCTATTCAGTACCAAGCACAGCAGCCCCGCGGGGCTCCAGAGCCCCAGGGAGCTATTGTTTTTGGTGCTGAAACCTATTCAGTACCATGAATAGCAGCTCCGAAGGCCTCTGGAGCCCCGTGGGGCTGCTGTCCTTGGTACTGAGTAGGTTTCAGCACCATAGACAGCGCCAGCCATATGCAGACAGACTGAAGATAAGAAAAAAAAATGCTACGTTCGGCAAAGAAAAAAGTCTCGTTGTTTTAAAATGAATTAGGAATCCAAACATTTCACCAAACAAATCCTGAAAAATGCCTAAAAATCCTAAAAAATAAATAGAGACTTTTTGCAGCAAGTAAAAAGAATAAACGGTTGAATGAATATTTGATAAAAACAAGGAATATTTTTTACAATGAAACCTATGGGATTCGCCTGTTTAAAGCTGTCGAACTAAGCACAGAAAATCAGGGCATTTCAATGATATTTCAGTGCTGTTCGGCATTCTCTGAATAGATTAACAATTACTATGGGGAATTTCACTTTCGCCAAATCACACTGATCAGGACTATGGCATTGTCCATGGCCTGTGGTGCTAAATCCGGTATAACAAATTGATCCATAAAATCAATTAGTTTTATACCAATTTGTTTTCGTTTCGTTTTGGGCCAAATTGAATAGTTTTCATTCCGTTTTTGGACTGTTTTGGAAAGAACCGATTAGTATTTCAGAAGCACTTCAGAAATACAAATCGGGAAAATTTCATCCGAATTTTGATTCAGACCGAAACGAAATGCACATCTCTAGTGGTGGAGTTGGTGGCACCATATAAGATTAGGGCACAGCAAAGAATGGATTCTAGTTGATATGCACAGTGATAAGATCTCACCTCGATTCTCCTGCAGCAGTTAAAGAAACTTGGTGGTTGTAGCTTCAAGTAGTAATTACTATCCTATGAAGATGAAGAGATGTGGTGTGTGGGTCACTAGTTTACAGGGGGTGGGGTTCTGCCACTGTATCCCACATACCCTTATGGTGGAAGAACTCAGTTTGTGATGGTGTCAAGGTGGGACTGCTAGTCTTGTCCCTGCTTTCTTACATCTGTGTATCTAAAGAGGAAGAGCAATGAAAATAACAAATAAATTAAGTACTGATTTGCTTTAGTGATATACATCAAGAACATGTCATTACTTTGCTTTGTGTACCCATAGTTCTACATATTTCTTTTAGACCTATCCTACATCTTTACTTAACTGAACATCTATCTTGCTGATCACTAGTTAACCCTACCACTGACTGTCTACACAAGAAACACATAGCCTCTGTCTATTCTGCACAAACTGATTTTTACAGGGTTTAGCATACGGACGGTAGTCTGGGGGTTATGTGTTAAAGTCACTTATCCTGACGTTAACGCTTACATATACTGTAATCTAGCGCTACATTTGTTCCCATGCAATTCGTTTTTCAATTCATTGGTTGAGGTGTGTGTTCATTGATTTGTGTTTTACCTGAACCAACGAATTGTCCTAAATTCTGACAAATCGTGATTCATATAAAAACCAAAGCACATTCTTAATATTTAAAATTCAAAACAAGCACGACTTGTTGGCAGTTCAAGTTTTTACTTACCAAACGGGGGGTGAACAAAGTCACTAACACCAGGAATCATTACCAAGGTAGTAGGACTCAATCAATCCTTGAATAGGTTCTCCAAGTTGCTGAAGTAGATGGGTTAAGGACAGCCACCACCTATGCTTCTAGCTCATCTTTGTTTTCACCTATCACTTGTAGGCTAGGGTCAGACTAACGCATTTTTCACGTTGTCCGTGAAAAAGTGCGTTCGAACGAATGGACGTATTTTTTCACGGAATACGCAATAGCGGTCATACGATGCGCAGTTTCATCCGTGATTTTGTACGGATCATCAATAAAACACTTTTTGTGTCTGGACGTTATGTTGGCCGGACATTAGCAGCGTCTGACGTCTCCTAATCACGCACACACGCTGCTAGCGGACGCAGCGCACTCTGTACGTCAGTACTAGCGGTTTCACGTTCTCGAAAAAATGCGTTTGTTTGCCGCTTGCGTTGCGCGGCCGCACTTTTGTGCGACCGTACTTCGTATATTGGCCGTCATTGCCCGGCATCTGCTGCTAGCACGGCCGTGATTATGTGCGGCTGCACGCGCGTTCGCACTGCCTCAGTCTGACCCTAGCCTTAGTCTTTATATTTGTATCTTCACTTGTATCTTTTCTTATTCATATTAACTGTGCAACTGCCTCTGCGGCAGTCATTGACTGCATCCTCCACTGTGTGCCAGGCTTGCCTCATCCTTTGTACTATCACCCACCTCTCTTGTTGGAGAACAACATATCCTTATTGACTAGAATAGTCCTCATCTGTTGTCAATCTTCTCCTTTGTAAATTTGTGACTCTCTATCTCTCCTGTAAGATAAAGATGTGTGGGCCTGCACCCAAGCCCCACAGCCTTAAATCCTCATCCACTATAATAGCATCCATTTCCATAAGAGGACTAAATAAAGGCATGATCATTTGACAGCTTATCAATCCCCTTATAAAAAGATCAGCTAGACCCTAAACCCCTTGCATCTCATACCTGTGTTGCATTCCTGTGGCAGGCATGTCCATGCTACTAGCCTTACCTCTCCTGTGCGTCATTCCAGCTTGGTCTCTTCCGTCATGCATCATTTTGCGTACGAAATTCACCATTTTCGTTGATTCGGGACCATTTCCGAAATGAAATATTGGCCGCCCGAAATTACGTAATCTCGAATCAAAGTTTCAACACAAACAAAATCATTTCGTTATGGAACCTAAACGAAAAAAAAAATCAGGATGCAAATGATACGAAATGCCAAAAAGAACGGAACAAAACGCAAAAAAATGGAACCAAATTGTCTGTAAGGAAAAAAAACCCCGGAACAAAATGATTTTAACTAAAAAAGACAGAACCAATTATCTAAAATGAAAATAAAGAGAACAACTTGATGTAAAATGAAAAAATGAAAAAAAACAAAACAAATGGTATGAAAGCAAAAAAAAGGAAAATTATTTAAAACACAAAAAAACGGAAGCAAATTGTCTGAAAGAAAAAAAACAACAAAATGATTTCAAACGAAAAAAACTGAACCAATTTATCTGAAACAAAAAAAACAGAACAAATTAAATGATTTAAAATGAAAAAAACTGCCATTTTTTAAATTATTTTTTAGGATTATTTTGTCATTTTTTGGGATTATTTGGTTAATCTTTAGGGTTCCTAATTTATTTTAAAGAAACTTGGATTTTTTCCACCATTTTCAATGTTAGAACAAAAACCCATTTTTAACTGTTTATTAAATATTTGTAAAACCATTTATTATTTTCAGTTGCAGTAAACAGCCATTTCTTAAATTAATTTGTTAGGATTATTTTGGCATTTTTCATGAAATTTTTGGTGAATCTTAGGGTTCCTAACTAATTTTAAATGTATAACGAGGTCTGTGTTTTTCCCACTAAGGGAAAAGATCATTGCAGACTGAAAATAGGATGCTGTGGTCATTGTTTGTCTGGAAGACCTGTATGATTGATCCAAAACCAGAAATATACCAATAACAGGATGTTTACTTTACAATGACGAAAAAAGCAAGAACTATTTGATATCTGACTTTATAACCAGATTCTATGTACCATTTTGTGCACCATGTTAAATATGAGGGGGAATGCATGTCATCACTGAGACATGGCTTTTCATGCAAGGTGCATTAGAAGTACCTTGAAATCAGTACCTTATAATAGTCTAATCTTTGTAAAATACAAAAATACAAACAATTATATTATCTGACTAGGGTTGGGTTATGATTGGTTGAGTAGGGTGGGATTGATTTTTTTTTACTTTCTCGGGATGGGAGCTTGTCTAACTGGGTGTTCTCCTGCTTTCTAATTCCATTTTACCATTGTTGCAGTGACTTTGGTGGTTTGCATGATTTAAAGCAACAAAAGAAAGTGCTCCTTAAAAATATTTAACATAAGAATAAATTATGGAGATTTGGTTACAAAATAAGATCATACATTGTAGAAGCCTGCCACAATGTGGGCTGTGTGCCCCAAGTAAATGGGTTTACCTCACAAGAGCAGACATTATATTGGCATAGAGTAAGACCTGTGTTACGTCCTCAGCCCCTGGAGGTCGTTCTGAGTCTGACCATAGAGGGGGGTTCTGTTACGTCCTCAGCCCCTGCTGCGCTCCCTGGGGGGTCTGGGCATGGTTCTGTGCCACTGGCTGGTCAAGTGCCAGCACCTTGTGATGCGATGGGCGTCTGAGGGGGTGGGACCTGGTGTGGTCACGAGGAGCCACCGGGTTTAAAGCAGGGTGCAAGGAGTTGCCTCATCGCCCTGACATGGAGTTTAGTTCCCGCATCGCCTGCTATTGCTTTCGGTGTGTTTTCAGTTGCTGACCCGTTTTGTCTACGAATCAATCTACGTTTGTCTACGTTTTGACTCTCGTTTATCCCATATCGGCTCATATTGCTGTGCGTTGTTTGTTTAACCCTATGTATGCCACTGGGGTTTGGACCCGCCACCTGGGTTCATACCTCTCTCGTTCTGGGATAATATCTGCAGCCTTATTGGGGTCGTGATCGAGACCTAAGGTTTCCGAATCTGTGTTAAACTGTCATTACGTGAGATTAGGGAAAGATAGGTACAGCTTGTTTTCTACTACGTATTATTGTAATACATACGCCAAGTGTAACCCGTTCATAAGCAGCCCAATACTATCACGTGTGTCATCAGCCTCTGGTTCTATCAAGGTATCGCAAACCCAGTCGGGTTTATTTAAGAACGTATTTTCTGTTTATTCTGTGACTGCCCTGCAGTCTAATCAATTCATCGACTGTCAAAGAAATCTGCTGGAAGTCCAGCTTGAGACATATACTCCGGTATCGAAGTCATCTGTATTGTTAAGAGTCCCTGTATGTGCACTAAGTTGTCTTTTGGTCTTGAAACCATCTGAGCTTAGTTGCAATTCAGTTGTGCTTTTATACTCCTTGGCTTTGGAGTATAAATCTGTGTTTACAGAGTGTTTTGTAACCGTCAAGCAGATATTTCTGTCCATTAAGATCACTACTCTGCTACTCTTGTGTGAGCGCTACAGTGCCCGTTACATCACGTCAGGGCCAAATATGGATCAGACAGATTTATCTGGACTCATGTCTAAGCTGGGTGAAATCATAACTAAGCAGGAAGAGCAAAACCATCGCATGGATCAATTTGCTCAGGCTTTGGGCCTACTCATGAATCTGTATAAACAAATAGGCAGGGCTTCACCAGCCTCTTCTCATGCAGCGCATGTGGCTTCTGAGACAGTAACTGTTTCCTCTATGATGGCTACTGAAGTATCTCATGTCAGTTTAAAGACTCCTACGTGTTTTAGTGGGAATTCTGGTTCATTTATTTATTTATTTGCAAAGTATTTTACCGGGAAGGATACATTGAGATTTCTCTCGTTTTCAAGTATGTCATGCAGAGGGTTTATAACCCAAATCGATATAATGTTTGAATTAAATCCAGGTATGTGTCCCACAGATAGAGCTAAGGTGGGTTATGTCATTAACCACCTGAGAAAGCTCTACTGTGGGCAACCCCTTTATGGGAACTGAAAAAAACGCTGGTGTATAATTATGCAGAATTTATGAATGAATTAAGATGCACTTTTGACCCAGTTAGACGGGCAACGGGGGCAGCCAGAGCTTTGTGGCATATAACCCAGGGCAACCGCCGAGTTGCAGACTATGCCATAGAGTTTAAAACAGTGGCTGCAGAATTACAATGGCCTACTGAGGTGCTTATTACGGCGTTTCTTGAAAGTATATCTGAGACTATCATGCATGAACTAGCTCCTATGTCACTCCCTGAGGAGCTAGAGAACTTGATAGACTATTGTATAGCCCTTGAAGATCAGATGCGTGACAGGAGTTCTGGTCGTAGCAAATCACATAAAACTTCCCAGGGTGCTTGTTCTACTCACAGGTCAAGTCATGCAGTCTCTCCTCCTAGATCTGTACCTACAGAACCAGAGCCTATGCAGCTAGGTCATTCTGGCATATCAGGAGAGGAGAGACAATATCACCTCAAAGAAGGTCTCTGTTTCTATTGTGCTGACAGAGGGCATTTTCGTTTACAATGCCCCAAGCGACCAAAAAGATCTAATGTGTCGGGAAATGAGCAAGCCTAGAATCCCCTGAGAGACGGGTTCTAGGTACTACTTTAGTGTCTCTCGTGTCGAGTAAGAGAAGAAAGAGAAAATCTCGTGTTGTGGTGCCTGTGTCCATTACTTGGGAGAAAGTCAAGTTGGACACAGAAGCACTAATTGATCCTGGGTCTGCAGGCAATTTTTGGGATTCTGGGTTTGCTGCCATTCACCAAGTACCCCTGGTGGAGAGAAGTACCCCTTCTCATCGAAAGTATTGATGGCAGAAAATTGCTGAGACCTCATTATACACATGCTACTGTACCTGTCTCATTTGGTATTGGTATATTGCATAAGGAAAAAATCAAATTCCAAACCATAGAATCACCCACTATACCCATTGTATTGGGGTATCCATGGTTGGCTAAACACAACCCATTTGTCAATTGGTCTTACAGGGGAGCTGAGTTCATGGGGATCAAAATTTTGGTCCAGGAACACGCAGAGGTTACTTGGGAGAGGCAGCAGCAGGACCGACCCAACTCCTGAGACAAGCTGTGAGTGTAGCAGCAGCTGCTCTGTGCCTGCTCGATTGGAATCATTCAGGAAAAAAGAGGAACTGCTCTCCCATATTCTGCTCAAAAACAAGACAGTCACACACAGAAACATGGATAAAGGGGCGTGGCCTGGACGGCAACCAAGATGGACGCCTGAGTACACAGCTCTGTACCTCCACCGCGCTTTTCATCCATTATCAATTGCACACCTGCATCATGGGTCGCAATATAAAGAACCCAGAGGACCCCGGGCAGTCGGGGATGCCGAGGAAACAGCTGGTGGGGCCCCTGGACAGTTATCTCCAGCCGCCAGCTTTACCAACGCCAGAACCGTGGCCTACCCCGGGGACGGAGCCGGCAAGGCAGGGCGCAGACCCGACGGCGGCAGACCGCGTGGCGGAACTCATCGCCGGCCTTCCCACTCGTGAATATGTGCAGACCTTGCTGGACACAGTGCAGGTGTCCCTACAGGTGTCCCTGCAACAGGTCCTGCTTGACCTCTCGGCTGCTTTTGACACTGTTGACCACCCCCTCCTTCTACAGACCCTCAACTCTCTGGGTCTCGGTGACACTGCACTTGCTTGGGTTGACTCCTATTTATCCAACAGGTCCTTCTGTGTGTTCTTTGCTGGTAACTCCTCCTCCTCATTGCCTCTATCTGTTGGTGTACCTCAAGGCTCTGTCCTTGGTCCTCTGCTCTTTTCCATCTACACCTCCTCCCTGGGCAAAATCATCAACAGCTTTGGCTTTAATTACCACCTCTACGCTGATGACACTCAGATCTACCTCTCTACCCCTGATCTCTCTCCCCCTGTCCTTTCAAAAGTCAGTGACTGTTTATCTGGCATCTCCTCCTGGATGGCCTCCCACCACCTAAAGATCAACATGTCAAAGACTGAACTCCTACTTATTCCTCCCTCCAATGCCTCTCCACCTCCTGACTTCTCTATCACGGTGGAGGGTATCACCATCTCCCCATCAAACCAAGTTCGCTGCCTTGGAGTTACACTTGACTCTGCTCTTTCCTTCATCCCCCACATCAAGTCTCTTTCCTCCTCCTGCCGATATCAACTGCGTAATATTTCCAGAATTCGGGCATTTCTTACCGCTGTCACCACAAAACAACTCATACACGCCCTGGTAATCTCCTGACTCGACTATTGCAATAATCTCTTATCTGGCCTCCCTCTGTCCCGCCTCTCCCCCCTACAATCCATCCTGAACGCCTCCGCCAGGCTAATTCACCTCACCCACCGCTCTGTCTCTGCCGCTCCCCTCTGCGAGTCCCTTCACTGGCTCCCCATCCACGCCTGGAAATTTTCCCGGATCTGGCCCAGTCTACACTGCAGGCGCGCAGGGCCCTGCGCCCCCTCACGACGCTTCTAACCGCCCGCTCTGTGACCTACAGACGGTCCTTCCCATTCGCCCTGGTGGCCTCCAACACGGGGGTGTCTGCCACCATCCGCTCTATTTCGGATGTCCCGGACTTTCTGGCACTGCTGGAGCTTCCAGACTTACAAATTGCCGACTGGATTACGCTGCATGAGGGACCACGTGCAGAACCGCGCTCGGCGGCAGGTCTCCCGAGAAGGCAGGGAGGGAGATCCGAGATTCCCTGACGGCCGCGGCCATCACCTCCACCTGCTGCACCTATAGAGGTCCCAGAGTAAGGATCTACGCCCTCCATTTGCTCTTTTCGTTTATTACCGCTTGGGGTTCCGGAACTTAGACGGACACCAACATCGTTAGGGAGGGGGGATTAAAGTTAAAGCTTTTCAAACATTATACACGTCACACATGATGTACACACTTTTCCCGCCTATCACCAGCTTCTGCTGTCTGGCCGCTGTGAGAGAACCCCTTTTTTTTTTCTCTCTTTTTTTTTTTTGGGGGGCGGACAAGACAGTCTAACAATATCGTAGGATTGCTATGTTTTTTTTTTTTATGGCAGGGAAGGGGGGTGGGGAGGGTTGGGAGGGGGTGAGGGGTGGGGAGTGCTGGGAGGATGGGTGGGAGGACTGATGGAATGATGTGGACCTACCGCTGAACTGACCGCTTTACAGGTGATACGGCGGGTGCGCCACGCGCCTACCTAGGACACTGGGCTCATGAGAGGCGAACGGGGCGAGGGGGTTGGGGGAACGTGATGGAACTAGCTGGCGGCCTGCACTGTTCACATTTTCGGAGGGGCGGGGGGGGGAGAGGGTGGCCGGGAGGTAACTTCCTTTTATGCTACAAGGCGATTCGTAGCATACTAAGGGGAGGTGGGTGGAGGGGGATCGGAATGATGGGATCTGGGAACCTGCATCCATTGAAAAGGTGATTTCTCATTATTAACTAGACATGTGCACAGCACAAAATTTCGTTTTCAACTAATGGATTAGTCCTAAAATGCAATTTATTTAGTTGCTAAAGAAATTCGTTTTCAGTTCTTTAGTATGAAAACTAATTTCATTCATCCGAAAACCAGTGGATACAATTAATATTGTAGTGGTGGCTCCTCAGAGGGCTGAGATCGCTGCTTGTTACAGTATCACTCACTCTCAGCACAATGTGCCAGGCAAAGCTGTTACAGTAACTGACTGCTGCTCATCACAGTGCTCAGAGTTTCAGTAAAACTAGTAAATAATATTTTTATATATAAGAGGTTAGAACAATATTATTTCCTTGTTTTACTGAAACTCTGAGCGCTGTTACAGTCAGTTACTGTAACAGCTAAGCCTGATACATTGTACTGAGAGATAATATAAAAAGCAGCCGATCTCAGCGCTCACAGCCACTGGATTTAAAGGGCTAAAAAAAAAGGCTCCTCTCTGTATAATGTATAGCACATACTCCTGCATTAATTAATACCCCTCTCTGTATAATGTATACAACATCCACCTGCATTAATTAATGCCCCTTTCTGTATAGAACATCCTACTGCATTGGTATGTGGAGGGTGCAGAACTTCGGAATGCAATGCTTATCCAGCACAGGAGAGGGAACTTTTACTTAAACTTTGTATCTCTGTGGGGGAGACACAGGAATATAAAAGCAGGGGAGAGGGAAAATATTAACGTAAATCGGTCTGAAAGCTCAGAGAAGAGATGGCTGGTGCCAACTGATTTTTATAATAAAATAAAGCACTTTAAATCTAGGGAAAACATTCAAATAAATCACACTGAAGGCTCATAATGACAGAGTAACTGTGAGAGCTGGATACTAAATGTATCAGACGTAAAAAAACCTTTATAACAAGCAGGACTGGGAGAGGAGAGAGACTTTATATAAAACGTGTATTATAGATGAGGAAAGGGGGATAGTGCTCCTGGATAATATAAAATGTATCAGACCTAAGCCCCTATTATGCAGAGCGGGAGGGGAGATAACACACGTTTTATAAAGTCCCTCTCTTCTCCCAGTGCTGCTCGTAATAGAGGTTTTTTTTTACTACCCAGCCCTCCTCTGTCATTAGCTTTCAGTGTGATTTATTTGAATGTTTTCCTTCTCCAGCTGCTTTTATCATCTTGTCTGCCTCATAGACATGCAAGGGTTAAGTAAAGGTTTCCTCTCCTGTGCTGGCTGTCTGTGCTGCAAGTGAGTATTCTGGAGCTATATCACTGTCAGATTTACGGGTAGGGGTCAGGAAGGATTACGCATACAAACCTTTTCTGTAGCTTTGCGATGTTGCGCTTCATTACTGGTCTCCTTCACTCATCAATGTAATATCACAAAAAAGACTGAAACTAAAATGTAGTGCATTTTATTTTAGTTTCTTTCGTTTTTTGTACTGAGCAGTTTCGTATCTCTTGAGTCATACTAAAACTAAATTATCCCAAAATTCAGACTAAATCGTTTTAGTACTAAAACGAATGCACATGTCTATTATTAACCCTGGGAAAAGGTTTGGGAGGGATCCGTCGCATAAAGCGGGGTGGCGGGTGAGGGGGGGTTCGGATCGCTGGGATAGGGAAACTGTTCTCTGTGTGGGTAACTGTTCGTTTTCATTTCGGGAGGGGGTTTGGGTGAGGGGAGGGATGTGCTTCATATTTAATGTTTATTGTTGCATTGTGTTCCGTTGACTCAGTTCCGCAACAGCGGTTGTTTAACTTCAAGTTCGCATTTCATTTTAGATAGGTCTGGGGTAGTAGATCCCAGGGTTATTGTTGCAAGTGCCACGTGAACTGCCACGCAGGAGGCCTCTATTATTTTGACCGCGGCGACCCATGCAGGGGCCTGCATATTCAGTGCACTTGTCGTACACCTTTATGCTGTGCGGTGGGGGTATTCTTGATGTACCTTTATCCCTGCTTTATACCTTACTCACATTTCTCTCACTCTTTTTCTTCTTCTCCCTGTCACTATTGAAGTTGCCGTCCAACGTTATCTAAGGTTCACTCCTTGATAGCACCACCCCCCATAGGTGAATGTCTATATCTCTGGGGCGTCGCATCGGGCCCGGCCTGACCCTTCCTCCAGCTGACGTTGCGGACCTACCAACCTTCTCTTTCTTCTTTACTATTCTCTTCTACTCCCTGCTCTCGACCCCTCTTTTCATCTGCTTTCACTCCTATATCTATATTTACACCCCCTACCCCCCCTTTTTTTTTTTCTCACTCTCTTCTCTTTTCTCTCTCCCCTCCCTCCCTAACCCACCCCGGCCTCTACCTCCCCCCCTCCTTCTCCCACCGGAGTGCGGACCCGCGCTGGTACGATGCCGGTCGGGGACGAATTTGTTGACAAAATGCCAGAGCTGCCGGGGGGGAGGGGCCGGCCCTCTGACTGCTTCAGACCACGAGATCTCACCCTACTCACGTATAATGTGAAGGGCCTCAATGCACCGGAGAAGAGATCCCGACTTTTACGGGACCTATTTCAGATGCGCGCCTCGATTGTGATGCTGCAGGAGACCCACTTCCGTGAGGGATCGGCACCGTCACTACGTGATCACCGATTCCCGGTTGGCTATTTTAGTAATTATGCGGGCGGTAAATCCCGGGGAGTCGCTATTCTGTTTGCCAGTGATGTTCCATTTGTCCTCCAGGATAGCTGTGTGGATGACCAAGGCAGATACGTCTTTGTGAATGGGAAGATAGCCGATATCGTTTACACTTTTGCCACGGTATATGTTGCCAACATCGCACAATCGGCGTGTTTCACACGTATTATGTCAAAATTAAGACGCTTCCAGGAAGGTGTACTTGTATTGGCGGGCGACATGAACGTCGCACTCCACCCCTCGGTGGACACCTCTGGTGGTACGTCGGCTCTACCGCTACATACACTGCGTACTCTATTGCGCTCCCTACATGACATGCGCCTCGTAGACACTTGGCGTGCCTTCCATCCCGGGGAGCGCGACTACACCTTTTATTCAGGCCCCCATCATGTCCTCTCACGCCTGGATTATATTTTCTTTGAACAATATCGCTTAGACCTCGTAATAGAGGCGCATATACACCCCACCACTTGGTCGGACCACGCTCCGGTCTCGGTACGTATGACATCACCGCTGTTTCGTCCACGGCGCCCACACTGTGTAGTGTATATATTAATACACACTTTCAATAGGCGCCCACACTGTGTAGTGTATATATTTATACACACTTTGGATTCTTCTTTATGTCTGAAAAGGATGAGGATTTAAGACCATGCATCGACTATAGAGGATTAATCAGAATCACTATACGTAATGCCTACCCCATCCCTTTAATATCCGAGTTATTCGAGCGTTTGAAAGGTGCCAAAATATTCACGAAATTGGACCTTCGATGTGCTTATAATTTGGTGAGAATGAAGGAAGACCATGAATGGAAGACTGCATTTAACAACAGGAGCGGTCATTATGAATATCTGGTCATGAGTTTTGGTTTCTGTAATGCGCCAGTAGTCTTCGAAGTCTTTATCAATGATGCCCTGTGGGACTTTTTGCAAGTCTTTGTGATAGACTATTTAGACGATATCTTGATTTTTTCTCCTGATGTTGAGACTAGGGATGAGCCGAACACGACCGAGTTCGGGTTCGTACCCAAACCCGAACTTTCCAAATGTTCGAATCCGAATCCGAACCTGAACTCAATACAAGTCAATGGGGCTGAAAATTTGTTTTTTAGAGTGCCCTCCAAGAGGGCATATATGCTAGATATTTGCCATAAAAGGTGTATGGGGGTCCGGGTAGTGCCCTGGGGGACAGGAAACCAGGACAAATCTTTTTAAAGCAAAACGTTTTTAAAGGGACAGAGAGTTTTCCATGAAATAAGGGTTAAAAATAAAAACGAAAAATTCCTTCAAATATCGTGCCTAGGAGGTCCCCATAACCTGCCCGTGAAGTGGCGGATTTCTAGGATGTATAGAAACACTTAAAAACAAAAAAATGACGTTTCAAATGACGGTAAATGCTTTTCCTATAATCTATCCATAAACAACTGCTTGGGGCGGCAGTCTGTATGAAAAGAGCAGACATTTTCGGACACACAGAAAAAGTTTAGTGATTTTTTGGCTAAATTATTGTGAAACTTATGCAGGCTTTGGATGAAAGTAACAATAGGTGCTTTAAAATTGGGCCTTTAGCGTCGGCAACAGTGCCGTCACACCGTAACCCCTCTGAGGATATGAATCTGATACAGGCGTCAGTGGCAGTGCACCCAAATTTTGTTCTTTTGGTGCCAGGCCTGCAAGTACTATCATACAGTAACCCCTCTGTAGTATTGTGGAAGAATGCAGGAGTGGACCTTGCGGTCCTATATTAAAAAGATATGAATCTGGTAAAGGCGTCAGTGCACCCAGATATTGTGCTTTTGGTGCCAGACTGCCAGGCCAGCAAGTACTATCATACAGTAACCCCTCTGTAGTATTGTGGAAGAATGCAGGAGTGAACCATGTGGTCCTATATTAAAAAGATATGATTCTGGTCAAGGCGTCAGTGCACCCAGATATTGTGCCTTTGGTGCCAGACTGCAAGGCCAGCAAGTATCATCATACAATAACCCCTCTGTAGTATTGTGGAACAATTCAGGGGTGGACCATGTGGTCCTATATTAAAAAGATATGAATCTGGTAAAGGATTCAATGCACCCAGATATTGTGCTTTTTGTGCCAGACTGCCAGCAAGTACTATCATACAGTAACCCCTCTGTAGTATTGTGGAAGAGTGCAGGGTTGGACCCTGCGGTTCAAAAAATTAAAATGATATAGATGTGGCACAGGCGTCATTGCAGCCAAATATTGCGCCTTTCATGGCAGCAAGTGCATTCACACCGTTAACCTTCTGTGGTATTGTGGAAGAGTGCAGGGTTGGACCCTACTGTTCAAAAAATTAAAATGATATAAATCAGGCACAGGCGTCAGTGCAGCCAAATATTGTGCCTTTCATGGCAGCAAGTGCATTCACACCGTAAACCTTTTGTGGTATTGTGGAAGAGTGCAGGGTTGGACCCTGCTGTTCAAAAAATTAAAATGATATAAATCTGGCACACGCGTCAGTGCAGCCAAATATTGTGCCTTTCATGGCAGCAAGTGCATTCACACCATAACCCTTTTGTGGTATTGTGGAAGAGTTCAGTGCTGGAGGTTTTGTGCATGCAGAAGACATTCCCGATCTATTCCGTTACGTCAGCATCAGGGGATTGATAACTGCTGATCCAGGACTGATTCATTTTTATAAATGTCAGCCGGTCTACAGAGTCGGTGGACAGACGCACTCTTTTGTCTGTGACAAAACCTCCAGCGGCACTGAACTCCCTTTCAGAAAGCACGCTGGATGAAGGGTAACCTAGTAGCTGCATAGCATATTGGCTAAGTTCTGGCCAGTGATCCAATCTCAACACCCAGTAAGCCAGTGGATCATCTGCTGGAAAGATATCCAGGTCTGCCCTTGCCCCTAGGTAGTCCTGCACCATATGGTGAAGACGCTGGCAATGGGTGCCTACATTTGACGTCCCTGGGCGTCGTGGACTAAAAAAATTTAAAAATGCATCAGTCAAGCGGCCCTGGCCTTCACCACTATTCCTCTGATCATCCGCAGCCTCAGAAGTACGTGTGTCATCAGTTGGTAACCTACCAGTGCCTGGAAAGGTGTTACACAAGTGTCGCTTTAGAGCGTCCTCAAGTTTTTTCATCCTGTGCTCCCTCTGTGCGGGCAGGATGAGCTCTGAAACTTTACCCTATCATCGTGGATCAAGAAGGGTTGCCAACCAGCAATGATCCCTCTCCTTGATAGCACGAATCCTGGGGTCCTTTAGCAGGCTTCGCATCATAAGGGAGCCCATGCAGCATAGGTTGGTGGTGGCATTAGCTTCCGAGTCTTCCTGGTCAATGAGGATGACCGTATCGTGCACTTCCTCCTCCCAGCCACACACTAGCCCTTGTGTTTCTGGGCACACAAAACCCTCCCTTGAGGAATCCCCATCTTCAATGCCCCCACTACTTAAATATTCCTCCCCCTCCTCCTCATCCTCCTCCTGTCTGATCTGAGTAGGACCCGCTGGAATGCTGTCTGCGGAAAGACTGGGGCCTTGAGAGCTAGGGAAGGCCTCCTCTTCCTCCCGCTGCTCTGCCTCTAGAGCCACATCTATAATTCCCCACAGAGTGTGCTCCAGCAGGAACACTAAAGGAATTGTGTCACTGATGCATGCACTGTCCCTGCTCACCATCCTCGTTGCCTCCTCAAATGGTGACAGTACAGTGCATGCATCCTTGATCATCAGCCACTGCAGGGAGAATAAAAAACAAGTTGACCTGAACCTGTCCTTGTGCCATACTCACACAGGTACTCGTTGATGGCCCTCTGCTGCTTGTGCAGATGCTGCAACATTGCTAATGTCGAGTTCCACCTGGTGGGCATGTCACAGATCAGACGGTTTGTGGGAAGGTGGAATTCTCTTTGAATTTCTGCCAGGCGAACGCTTGCTGGGAATGACGGTCTGAAGTGGCCGCAGACTTTTCTGGCCTGGCTGAGAAGCTCTGCCAACCCTGGGTACTTGGTTAGGAAACGCTGTACCACTAGATTTAGGACGTGTGCTAGGCATGGTACATGCGTCAATTTACCCTTGCGTAGGGCGGAGAGATGGTTGCTGCCATTATCGCAGACTATCATTCCCAGCTGAAACTGGCATGGTGTTAACCATCTCTGCACCTGCCCCTGCAGAGCTGACAGAATTTCTGGCCTGGTGTGGCTCCTGTCCCCTAAACAAACCAGCTCAATCACAGTATGGCATCTTTTTGCTTGAGCCATTGCGCAGCCCCTGCCATGTGTCGGTTTAACTGCCACTTCGCCAGAGACAGAGAAGTAGGAGGAGGAAGAGGTGGTGAAGCAGACAGACCTCATACAAGCAGCTTTCTGGAGGCGTGGTGGATGAACAAGCTCCAGCACAGAGCCCCGCCCTGGATCCCTCCCAGCTGCAATCAGAGTTACCCAGTGTGCCGTGAAGGAAATGTAACAGCCCTGTCCATGCTTGCTGGACCACGTGTCTAAAGTCACATGCACCTTGTTGCTGACTGCCTTTCCCAATGACTGGATAACATTGTCTTCCACGTGCTGGTATAGTGCTGGAATGGCCTTGCGTGAAAAGTAATGGCATTTTGGAACACGCCACTGTGGTACAGCACATTCAGCAAATTCACGGAAGGGAGCAGAGTCCACCAGCTGGAAAGGCAGCAGCTGCAATGCGAGTAATTTTGCTAAGCTGGCATTTAGACGCTGTGCTTGGGGATGGTTGGGACTATATTTTCTCTTACGCTGCAGCAGCTGCGGCAACGTAATCTGACTGCATAAATCTTCAGCTGATGGGATGATGTCACATTGTGAGGATGGAGCTGGTACATCCATTACTGTAGCATCATCCCTGTCAGTGGAGGTTGTAGGCAATGACATGGCAGGACATACAGTGGGGTAGAGACAGATGATGAGGAGGAGGACCTACGCAAAGTTTTGCGCCAACGGGATGTGTGGCATTTGTTCATATGTCGCCTCAAGCACATGGTACCCAAGTGTCCGGTGACTTTCCCACGCTTCAGCCTCATCTGACAGATTAAAAATAGCAACGGTGTGCTCTGCTGCACATTTCTTAAAGAACTCCCAGACAACAGATGAGGAGGAGGAGGACCTACGCAAAGTTTTGCGCCAATAGGATGTGTGGCAGGAGGGCATATGTCGCCTCAAGCACGTGGTACCCAAGTGTCCGGTGTCTTTCCCACGCTTAAGCCTCATCTGACATAGATTACAAATAGCAACGGTGGGGTCTGCTGCACATTTCTTAAAGAACTCCCAGCAGACAGCAGAGTTCCTGCATGTGTGCTTTGAGACAACAGCGCTCTGCACCGGAGCAGCTCTGACATCTGATGCCTTGGACTGGCTAGTGCTATGGTTGGTCATAGAGGATGTTGTGCCTCGTGTTTGCTGTGCCTCCTCCTCCCCCTCCTCCTCACTTGATTCCTCTGTTCGATCTGGCAATCAGGTTGAGTCAGTGACCTCATCATCAATGTCATCTTCACCCCCTATCTCCTCGTCACTGGAGCCAACTTGGCAGTATGCTGCACCTGCTGGGGCAACATGAGTGCCAGTTATTCGTGTGTCATCACTGGCACCCCCTTCCTCTAGGTTGATTATACTCCCTTCCTCAACCTCAGAGATTGAATCAGAGCACTGTACTTGCTGCGCATCCTCAAGCAGCATGTCACTCTCATTGTAGTCAAACAATTCAGCTGACTCCTCCGTGTGTGATAGTGAGGCTACGGCAGGAGTAGCTGTGGACATGGAGGCTGCATTAGATGTTTTGCCAGCTGAGGTGGACTGTAAAGCACTACAAGCCTGGCTGGCAGAGGACTCGGAGGATGAGGATGGCCTGGTTAGCCAATCCACCAAATCCTCAGTATGTTGCTGCTGCTTAAGACGGCCAGCACCAGTTAGAAAGGACAAGAGTGCCCCTGCAGAGGATGCACCACGTCCACCACGACCAGAGGCACAGCCTCCCGACACAGGGGCTGCTTGCCCTCTTATCTGTGTCTGGGAGCGTCTGACTGTCCTTTTTGTTCTTTCAGACATGGTGAGTGATATATAGATTAAATATATACAGAATTCTGATTAAACTCTGGTATAAAGATTAAAGATTTACAGAACTCTGGTATAACTCAGTGAGACACCCTGATAGCTGGCAGCCAGTGACAAGACACAGATTACAATTCCCTCCTATAAATCAGTGAGACTCCCCTGATGGGTGGCAGTGAGAAGCCACAGATTACAAGTCTCAGAAACCTCATAAAAATCAGTGTGACCCCTGATGGGTGGCAGTGAGAAGCCACAAATTACAATTTGCATAAATCTGCTAGAAGTATGTGGGACCCCCTGATGGGTGGCAGTGAGAAGCCACCGATTACAAATCTCAGGAACCTCCTATAAATCAGTGTGACCCCCTGATGGGTGGCAGTGAGAAGCCACAGATTACAAATCTCAGAAACCTCTTATATAAATCAGTGTGACCCCTGATGGTGGCAGTGAGAAGCCACAGATTACAATCTCAGAAACTCCTATAAATCAGTGTGACCCCCTGATGGGTGGCAGTGAGAAGCCACAGATTACAAATCTCAGAAACCTCCTATAAATCAGTGAGACACCCTGATGGGTGGCAGCCAGTGAGAACACACAGATATAACAATTCCCAATATTTTGTAGAAATTAGTGACCCCCAAAATACTGTGTTGCACTGGCTGTGTGACAAGACACAGATCACCTCAATTCCCAAATGTTTTGTAGAAATTTGTGAGACCCCCAAAATACTTGCTGGCCCAGTGGCAAGACACAGATCACCTCAATTCCCAATGTTTTGTGGAAATTTGTGAGACCCCCAAAATACTTGCTGGCAGCAGTGACAAGACACAGATCACCTCAATTCCCAAATGTTTTGTGGAAATTTGTTATACCCCCAAAATACTTGCCGGCAGTGACAAGACACAGAAGATCACCTCAATTCCCAAATGTTTTGTGGAAATTTGTGAGACCCCCAAAATACTTGCTGGCACCAGTGACAAGACACAGATCACCTCAATTCCCAGATATTTTGTAGAAATTTGTGAGACCCCCAAAATACTTGCTGGCAGCAGTGACAAGACACAGATCACCTCAATTCCCAAATGTTTTGTGGAAATTTGTGATACCCCCAAAATACTTGCCGGCAGTGACAAGACACAGAAGATCACCTCAATTCCCAAATGTTTTGTAGAAATTTGTGAGACCCCCAAAATACTTGCTGGCACCAGTGGCAAGACACAGATCACCTCAATTCCCAAATGTTTTGTGGAAATTTGTGAGACCCCCAAAATACTTGCTGGCACCAGTGACAAGACACAGATCACCTCAATTCCCAGATATTTTGTAGAAATTTGTGACCCACAAAATACTTGCTGGCAGTGACAAGACACAGATCACCACAATTCCCAAATGTTTTGTAGAAATTTGTGAGACTCCCAAAATACTTGCTGGCAGTGACAAGACACAGATCACCTGAATTCCCAAATGTTTTGTGGAAATTTGTGAGACCCCCAAAATACTTGCTGGCAGTGACAAGACACAGAAGATCACCTCAATTCCCAAATGTTTTGTAGAAATTTGTGAGACCCCCAAAATACTTGCTGGCAGCAGTGACAAGACACAGATCACCTCAATTCCCAAATGTTTTGTGGAAATTTGTGAGACCCCCAAATTACTTGCTGGCACCAGTGACAAGACACAGATCACCTCAATTTCCAAATGTTTTGTAGAAATGAGACCCCCAGACCCCCCCAATAGCGTGGCAGACCGGCAGGAAGAACACACAACAACAATCTCCTATGAAATCTCCTCTCAAATGCGTGCAGAAGCAGTGCGTGGAAACCTTATATAGTGTGCTGCGGGACTTAGCTCTGTGAGCCCATGATTGGGCAAAATTTGCCCAATCAGGACTCTGAGCCGTGATTGGCATACTGTTGAACCTGTCTTGCACCAGACCTGTGGTCAGGTGCAAGGCTGTAGCCAATTACGAGCGTCAGGCCAGTGGGAAAGTGCATTGTGGTCCATTGTGATGCATTGTGGTCGAACATGCGCCGAACACCCGGAAATGTTCGGAGTTCGCGAGCAGACCGACCGAACAGGCTAAGTTCGGTTCGAACTCCGAACCGTCCGAACCAAACAGCTCATCCCTAGTTGAGACACACCATGTCCAGGTGGGGACAGTGTTGCAAAGGTTGCTGGAGAATAAACTGTACTGCAAGTTAGAAAAGTGTCTGTTCGACATAACTTCAGTCCATTTCCTGGGTTACATCATCACACCTGTGGGGTTTGAGATGGACCCAAAGAAGCTATCTGCCATCAAAGAATGGCCACTACCTCAGGGCCTGAAGGCCATACAGAGATCCTCGGTTTCACTAATTATTATAGGAGATTCATTAAAGGTTTCTCTACTGTGGTATCACGGCCATGACCAAGAAAGGTGCTCAGAATCAGGTCTGGAGTGATCAAGCCATGCAGGCATTTCAGTCACTCAAGGAGGCATTCGTCATGGCACCTATCCTGTGGCATCCAGAACCAGGCTTGCCATTCCAGCTTGAAGTAGATGCGTCCGAGATAGGAATTGGTGCAGTTCTGTCTCAGAGAGAGTGTCCTGAGGGATCGTTACACCCTTGTGGGTTTTTCTCCAGGAAAATGACACCTGCAGAGAGAAACTATGACATTGAGAATAGGGAATTACTGGCAGTTATAGCAGCCCTCAAAGAATGGCGCTATTTGCTAGAAGGTACAAAAGATCCCATGATAATCATAACAGATCACAAAAATCTTGTTTACATGGGAGACGCTAAACGTTTGAATTCCAGGCAGGCCAGGTGGTCATTGTTCCTGTCCAGTTTCAATTTCTTGTTGACCTATTGTCCTGGTTCAAAAAACACGAAAGCTGATGCTTTGTCCAGGCAGTTTGTGTCATATGAACAACATAAATTTGACCACAGTCCCATCATTCCTCATGAGAGGATATTGGGTACCACTGTCCTGACTGTATCTTCTCCATTGTTGGAAAGAATTCAGGCTGTTCAAGGTGTTGCTCTTCTTGAGCAACCTCCTGGTAAGGTCTTTGTACCTGAGGAGAAGAGAACACAGATGATGATGATTTATCATGATTCCAAGCCTTATGGGCATATGGGAATAACTAAGACTCTAGCCACAATTGAAAAACAGTTCTGGTGGGCAGGTATGCAAAGGGATATAAAGGACTACATAGCCACCTGTGAGGCGTGCTGTAGAAGCAAAAATCCCAGGTCCTTACCTATTGGTCTGTTGCAGCCTTTGCCGGTGCCTGAGAGACCATGGTCCCATCTGTCAATGGATTTCATTACTGATCTACCGATGTCCCAGGGTCAAACGGTGATCCTTACCATGGTAGACAGGTTCTGGAAGATGGTATACTTCGTGCCTCTGGTCAAGCTTCCTTCAGCCATTGACCTGGTACCAGTCTTTGTGCAACATATTGTCAGACTTCATGGGGTTCCTCTGGGAATAGTACCCGACAGAGGAACCCAGTTTGTTTCTCGATTCTGGCGAGGATTTTGTGAAAACCTCGGAATTGAGCTGAGCTTCTCCTAGGCTTATCACCCACAGACGATTGGGGCCGCAGAGAGAGTCAACCAAAGTCTTGAGCAGTACTTGCATTGCTTCGTGTCTGAAAAGCAAAGTGAATGGGCAGATTTGTTACCCAGCGCTGAGGTTGCTTTAAACAACTCAGTGAGTGAAACCACAGGTCACTCACCCTTCCATACAGTTTATGGTTATGATCCTCCCATGCTCCCCTCTGCATTCCAAGTTACTGCTTTGCCAGCCTTGGAGGAACATCTGCATTCTCTAAAAGGGACATGGGAGAAGGTTAAAGAAATCATGGAGGCCAACATCCAAAAACCAAAAATAAAAGCAGACAGACGCAGAGGTCCTGCACCGGTATATACAGTTGGGGACAAAGTATGGCTGTCTACCAGAAACATTAAATTGTTAGTGCCTTCGATGAAGATTGCTCCCAGATTTATTGGACCTTTTAAGGTGTTAAGGCGCATTAACCCTGTATCTTATGCTTTGGCTTTGCCCCCATATCTACGTATCAACAACGTTTTTCATGTCAGCCTCCTGAAACCTCTTACCTGTAATAGGTACACCCGAGTCACCGCTCCTCCTCCACCAATCAAGTCCCAGGGTGAGGAGGATTACGAGGTCCGTGCCATCCTGAGGTCCCATGTGGTCAGGGGTGTCCTCCAATACCTGGTGGATTTGGAAGGTTATGGTCATGAGGATCGTTCTTGGCTGCCAGCCACCAAAATCCATGCGCCTCGTCTGGTTCGCCAATTCCATGCGGCTCATCCTTCGGCGCCTGGAGGTCGTTCTGAGTCTGACCATAGAGGGGGGTTCTGTTACGTCCTCAGCCCCTGCTGCGCTCCCTGGGGGGTCTGGGCATGGTTCTGTGCCACTGGCCGGTCAAGTGCTAGCACCTTGTGATGCCGATCGGTGTCTGAGGGGGTGGGACCTGGTGTGGTCACGAGGAGCCACCGGGTTTAAAGCAGGGCTCAAGGAGTTGCCTCATCGCCCTGACATGGAGTTTAGTTCCCGCATCGCCTGCTATTGCTTTCGGTGTGTTTTCAGTTGCTGACCTGTTTTGTCTACGAATCCTGCTCCTGTTTTTGACCCGGCTTGTCTTTTACCATTCTCTCATTTATCCCATATCGGCTCATATTGCTGTGCGTTGTTTGTTTAACCCTATGTATGCCACTGGGGTTTGGGCCCGCCACCTGGGTTCATACCTCTCTCGTTCTGGGATAATATCTGCAGCCTTATTGGGGTTGTGATCGAGAACTAAGGTTTCCGAATCTGTGTTAAGCTGTCTTTACGTGAGATTAGGGAAATATAGGTACAGCTTGTTCTCTACTACGTATTATTGTAATACATGCGCCAAGTGTAACCCGTTCATAAGCAGCCCGATACTATCACGTGTGTCATCAGCCTCTGGTTCTATCAAAGTATCGCAAACCCAGTCGGGTTTATCTAAGAACATATTTTCTGTTTATCCTGTGACTGCCCTGCAGTCTAATCAATTCTTCGACTGTCAAAGAAATCTGCTGGAAGTCCAGTTTGAGACATATACTCCGGTATCAAAGTCATCTGTATTGTTGAGACTCCCTGTATGTGCACTAAGTTGTCTTTTGGTCTTGAAACCATCTGAGCTTAGTTGCAATTCTGTTGTGCTTTTATACTCCTTGGCTTTGGAGTATAAGTCTGTGTTTACAGAGTGTTTTATAACTGTCAAGCAGATATTTCTGTCCATTAAGATCACTACTCCGCTGCTCTTGTGTTAGCGCTACAGCGCCTGTTACAACCTGCCATGGTGGAGTACATTGTCATTGTTGTAGACGTATGCAATGTGGGATCATAATTTGTAACCAGAATGCATAATTTATTACTAAATCAGGTGTTTTGAAAATGAAAAAAACACCTGATTTATGAATAAATTATGGAACTTTGGTAAGCTAGCAATGCTATTGGATGACTTAGAACCAACCATTATTTGGTGGGAAACATAAGATTGGACAGATAGTTTGTAAGTTGACTTTAATCAACATTTAATAACATTTGATAAAAACATTTAGATGAGTCCATTATAAAGATTGTAAGGTCAGCTTGGGGTGCATCACCTGCTCTGAGCTGGAGTGCAGTGACTTTCAGGAAGTTTGGGTACAAAAGTATGGTAAATCTATAAAAAAAAATGGGGTGTTGGTGTACACATTTACTTAAAGATATTTCTGACTGATCTCTGGTCAGTGGAACTGTACTGTGAGTTTGGAAGGACGGAAATTGAACATAGAAGAAAAAGCCAAATGAAGTATGAGAGATAGTTTCAAAACAGGAATTTGTGGAATTTTATTACTATTTCTGGGGTCAAAAATAAATGCTCATATTTAAAACAGCTGTGTCAGTGATGGGGCTCCAGCTACCATATATAGGACAATGTTTCACATTACATGGTATCCTGAATATTACTAGGCCACTCACAGAGTGGCTAAATAAGATATTTCACCAGGGTTAGACCTCCAAAATGCAGATTAGCGTGAAGACCTTTGTTTCTAGGCTTGTGCGTCTCATTCTCAATTAACTACATTACTTTTTTTACCTGTCTTCTTAACGTGTCTCACTTATCCATTAGTCTGCCTAATTAGGCCGACCATCCACTGACACCGTATTTGTGCAATGGTGCGATCGTCTGATCCTGTTTGTAGTCATCCGACCGAACCTACAACATGCAGGTGAATCAACCCTCTTCCACTGCACCTGACCACCGACGGATGATTTCAGGCGATTTTTTGCAACTACAACAGACTAGCGATCTTTCCACATTTTTTGGATTCATCGGACGATGCTGGGACAATCTGGTACAAGTTTACATGTGAAAGATACATTGTATAATTAAACCGACGTGCCGCGGTAGGTAACTTGTAAAATATGCATTGTATAGTATAACCGCCATGTGCAGGGGAAACGTGAAAAGATACAATGTGTAGGAAAACCGCTGTGCGAGAAGTTCATAAGATTCAATGGAAAAATATTTTTGTTTTTATTCTTTTTTTATTCAACCGTTTATTTTTTTTAATCCACAGCAAAAAAGCCTTTTTATTTATAGAATTTTTCATATTTTTTAGGTATTTTTCTAGATTTTTTTAGTTAAATTTTTAGGTTCTGATTTTTTGTTTAACCACTTGGCTGATAAGGACGCGCTCAGCGCTTCCAGCCAAGTGGTTCTCCTGTGCTATGGATGCGCTGAACGTGTCCTAGCATAGGAGGCATCGATCGGCCAGTATTTTGGCCGATCGCTGCAGCCCCCCAGTGCGGGCTGACATCTTTGATGTCAGCCCAGCCTCCGGGACCACGGCAGGCAGGAATAGCGTCATAGCACCGGGCGCGATGACGTCTATTCCAGGCACCCCCCCCGCCAGTGCGGGGAAGGTGCCTGAAGGGGAGGGGGGTCTTTTGGACCTCCCTCCCTCCCAATCTGTATGGGGCACAGCAAAAAGGCAGGCACCGCTTGGAAGGGCACAGCCTGCCCTTCCAAGCGGTGGCTGCCTTTAAACCCTTGGGGGTTGGATCTTGATTTGGCGCCAACAGACGCCGGATCATGGTCCCCTCCCGGAGCTGGTGGACATCTTGGATGTCGACCAAGCTTCCGGGATCTCCCCCTGCTGACTGGCGTCATAGCGCATATTGTGATGACATCAGTTCAGAAGTTAACACCTAGCTGCCACCTATGGTGGAGATAGGGGGTTCCAATGAACCCCTATCTCCAAATCCGTGGAAGCTATGGGTTAATCTTTGGTATGGTTGGAACGGCCACAGCATGGCCTTTCCAATGATATCAAACATGACCATGTTAAATGAAAAGAAAAAAGTGTAAAAATCAAAATATAAATAAAAAAATAAAAGATTAAAAAAGTGGTTTTTTTTTGTTGTTTTTTTGTTAATGTAGCAATATTGTTCCCATTTCAGTTATGTGAACAATGATGTTTCACTAACGATTTTTTCTATTGGGGGGGTTTGCTAAAAATCACATAATTTCCCCTCCAAAAAATGTAACTGGTTCGCATTTCTAATTTTTTTAACAAGCGCACCCCATACAAAATATAACCACAAACTCTGGCATGATAAAATGTGAAAAAAAAACACCTTACACGCTGTAGATTATTGAAAATTCTAATTTTATTGCATTTTTTGTTATAATATTCAGGCAGGACATGACGTGTACATATAATAATGATATATTATGAATCTATATATATATATATATATATTATGGATTGTATGACGACCACTCTAGGTACTGATCCGGCTTGTATGAGTACCTCTCCCGTTGCTGACCCGGCTTGTATGATTACCACTCCTGTTGCTGACCTGGCTTGTCTGAGAACCTCTCCTGTTACTAACTTGGCTTGTATAATAACGATTCTTGGTATTGACCTGGTTTGTATGAGAACCTGTCCTGTCAGTAACTCAGTGTGTATGAAATCCAGTCCTGCTACTGGCTCGGTGTGCATGAGTACCAGTCCTGTTATCGACTCACTGTGTACGAGAACCAGTCCCGTTACTGCCTCAGTGTGTACTAGGACTACTGTGTGTGCTCTGCAACTGTGTCTCCTAATTTGCTTGTGGCTATATTGAGTCCCAGAAGTTAGCAGGCTCATATAGGGCTAGTAACGTTGACCATCCAAGGATCGGGAGTGTAGATAGGACTCTGCGTAAAGGGACCGATATCTGGTTTGTGGGGGGGGGGTTCACGTAACAATATGTCAATGTACCCCAGAGCGTAACTAAAACCTGCATTCTTCAGAGAGCTCTGAGTGGATGAAAGTCTCCAATAAGGGAGTTAATCTCATAAGAGCATGCTTAAGGTTTGCAGAGGTACAGTGGCAAGAAAAAGTATGTGAACCCTTTGGGATTACGTGGAGTTTTGCATGAATTGGTCATAAAATGTGCTCTGATCTTCATCTAAATCACAACAATTTGAAAAACAGTCTGCTTAAAATAATACAACACAAACATTATATGTTTTCATGTGTTTATTGAACATAACATGTAAACATTCACAGTGTAGGGTGGAAAAAGTATGTGAACCCCTAGCCTAATGACTTCTCCAAGAGCTAATTGGAGCCAGGAGTGAGCCAACCTTGAATCCAATCAGTGTGATATTATTGGATGTGTTGCTGAAAGCTGTCATGCCCTTTAAAAACACACACCAGTTTTAGGATTACTGGTTACAAGAAGCACTGCCTGATGTGAACCATGCCTCACAGAAAAGAGCTCTCAGAAGACCTATGATCAAGAATTGTTGACTTGCATGAAGCTGGAAAGGGTTACAAAAGTATCTCCAAAAACCTTGATGTTCATGTGTCCACGGTAAGACAGACTGTCTACAAATGGAGAAAGTTCAGCACTGTTGCTACTCTCCCTAGGCGTGGTTGTCCTGTAAAGATGACTGCAAGAGCACACCGTAGAATGCTTAATGAGGTAAAGAAGAATCCTGGAGTGTCAGCTAAAGACTTACAGAAATCTCTGGCACATACTAACATTTTTGTTGACACATCTACAATAAGGAAAACATTAAACATTGGAGTACATGGGATGACACCACGGAGGAAGCCATTGCTGTCCAAAAAGAATATTGCAGCACGTTTGAAGTTTGCAAAAGAGCACCTGGATGTTTCACAGCACTACTGGCAAAATATTCTGCGGACAGATGAAACCAAAATTGAGTTGTTTGGAAAAAACACACAACACTATGTGTGGAGAAAAAAGGTACAGCACACCAACATCAAAACCTCATTCCCATTGTAAAACATGGCGGAGAGAGCATCATGGTTTGGGGCTGCTTTGCTGGCTCAGGGCCTGGACGGATTGTTGTCATTGATGGAAAAATGAATTCCAGAGTTTAACAAGACATTTTGCAGGAAAACGTAAGACCATCTGTCCACCAACTGAAGCTCCGCAGAGGATGGGTGATGCAACAGGACAATGACACAAAGCATACAAGTAATTCAACAAAAGAATGGTTGCAACAAAACAAAATACACCTTCTGGAGTGGCCCAGTCAGAGTCCTGACCTCAACCCGATTGAAATGCTGTGGCATGACCTTAAGAGAGCAATTCACACCAGACATCCCAAGAATATTGCTACACTGAAACAGTTTTGTGAAGAGGAGTGGTCCAAAATTACTCCAGATCGTTGTGCAGGTCTGATCTGCAACTACAGGAAACGTTTGGTTGAGGTTATTGCTGCCAAAGGAGGGTCAACCAGTTATTAAGTCCAAAGGTTCACATACTTTTTCCACCCTGCACTGTGAATGTTTACATTTTCTGTTCAATAAAAACATGAAAACATATAATGTTTGTATTGTATTATTTTAAGCAGACTGTGTTTTTCTAATTGTTGTGACTTCGATGAAGATCAGAGCACATTTTATGACCAATTCATGCAAAACTCCACGTAATCCCAAAGGGTTCACATACTTTTTCTTGCCACTGTATGGACCTGCCTTGATGGGGCATATTTATGTTATGGCAGAGATACGCAATGTGTGATTACATTTTGTTACAAAACCTCTATTTGAAACCTAAGTAAGGTGTTTTTAACCTTTAAGATGTATGTTTGAACTCACTGAATTTAACATGTGCCTATTGCTCTCATTAGCATCATCTTGAGATCTGCATGTTCAAGTGCACTTTTATTGTGTGTAAGGTATTTTATATGGAATAATATTTAGAGCAGTGTTTTCCCAAACCTGTCCTCAGGATCCTCTAACAGGCCTGATTTTACATATCACCTTGAGGAAATACAAACTGAATACTGCAATCACTGAGCAGCAAATTATATCACTGTGCTGTGCTCCAGATATCTAGCAAACCTGGCCTTTCAGCGGCTCCTGAGGACAGGTTTGGGAAACACTGGTTTAGAGGGTTAAAGTTACTTGAGCGGTAAAAAACACGTATATGGAGGGTGCCAGAGGTGTAATTCTAAACCGCATATGTTTGTTTTTCTGACGAATTGAATGTTCTGACAAATTCTTTTCACCTGGTTTCTCTCCTTATTCTTCCCCTCCCTGAGCACTGGATCAACCAGTTTAACTGCTGCTGGAATGTAGAAAGAAAAGCTAAAGCTGTCCAGTCGGATGTCCGAACATAATTTTTATGCTTGTGTTTTACAGGAAATAATTTTTTCGGATTTTTTGCCATTTTTCAATTCACCATAAATATAAAAAAATCCAATTAAGAGCAATATTACAATCTTAAATGCTATGCTAATGTTAGCGCTCAGCTGTGTGAGCGATAACTTTAGATTAAGTGGCCCAACACAAGCGCCCATACTATAATCCGAACACTAATGGGTTAAAAAACTCGCTAGCATCACAAAGTCCTAACACTAATTACAGACCGCTTACTGCTAACTGAAAAGTTAGCTATAGCTTAGATACTCACTTCTCATCTTTCGGTGAGAACGGTGCCCTGATCCGCCGCTTCTGGCCAGTGGGAGCAGAGTGTGACTGGGGAAAAAAAGTCCCCAGTCACCTTCCGCGAATCACTGACCTGGCAGCACAACCCTCAATGGAATCCTATGGACTCCATGAGGGGATGCTTGTGGCAGCTTGTTAGTGCTGTCCCTTGTATCCATGAGGGTTAGCGGTTGTTTCGGGGCAGGTTGCTTGGTTTGTAAAATGGGGATGGTAACAGAAAATTTGTGAGTTGAAATTTTCCCCTTTTTGTGTCTTGAGCAGGGCCGGATTAATGTAGGGGTGGATGAAGCGGCCGCTCCAGGCCCCGTCTATTAAATAGGCCCACAGCAGCCCCAAGACTAGTTAAGCTGCTGGCCGGCCGAAAGGCCTTACACACAAACACAGTCAGTCTCACCGTGCGGCCGATGTTAATGTAGATTGTGCAGGAGGATTAGCCAGTAGGGGTCACTCATCAGACACATCCGGCTGCTCCTCCCCATCCTCCTGCAAGTTTTCCTGTATCCAGCCATGTGGAAAGAAGGCGAGGAAACACAGAAGAGCAGGACCAGCAGCCAGGTAAACAAAACGTAACCCCTTTGTTTTATTGTGGAAGAGTACAGTGGTGGAGGTTTTGTGAATGCAGAAGAGATCCCCGATCTATTCAGTTACGTCAGCATCAGGGGATTGATAGCTGCTGATCCAGGACTGATTCATTTTTATAAATGTCAGCCGGTCTACAGAGTCGGTGGACAGATGCACTCTTTTGTCTGTGACAAAACCTCCAGCGGCACTGAACGCCCTTTCAGAAAGCACGCTGGATGAAGGGCAACCTAGTAGCTGCATAGCATATTGACTAAGTTCTGGCCAGTGATCCAACTTCAACACCCAGTAAGCCAGTGGATCATCTGCTGTAAAGGTATCCAGGTCTGCCCTTGCCCCTAGATAGTCCTGCACCATATGGTGAAGACGCTGGCAATGGGTGCCTACATTTGACGTCCCTGGGCGTTGTGGAGTAAAAAAAATTAAAAAGGCATCAGTCAAGTGGCCCCGGCCTTCACCGCTCTTCCTCTGATCATCTGCAGCCTTAGAAGCACCTGTGTCATCACTTGGTAACCTACCAGTGCCTGGAAAGGTGTTACACAAGTGTCGCTTTAGTAGAGCGTCCTCAAGTTGTTTTATCCTGTCCTCCCTCTGTGCGGGCAGGATGAGCTCTGCAACGTTACCCTTGTATCGTGGATCAAGAAGGCTTGCCAACCAGTAATGATCCCTCTCCTTGATAGCACGAATCCTGGGGTCCTTTAGCAGGCTTTGCAGGATAGGGGAACCCATGCAGCGTAGGTTGGAGGTGGTATTAGCTTCCGAGTCTTCCTGGTCAATGAGGATGACCCCATCGTGCACTTCCTCCTCCCAGCCACGTACTAGTCCTTGGGTTTCTGGGCGCACAAAACCCTCCCTTGAGGAATCCCCACCTTCAATGCCCCCACTACTTAAATATTCCTCCTCCTCATCCTCCTCCTCATCCTCCTCATCCTCCTCCTGTCTGATCTGAGGACCCGCAGGAATGCTATCTGCATAAAGACTGGGGCCTTGAGAGTTAGGGAATGCCTCCTCTTCCTCCCGCTGCTCTGCCTCTAGTGCCGCATCTATAATTCCCCGCCGAGTGTGCTCCAGCAGGTACACTAAAGGAATTGTGTCACTGATGCAGGCACTGTCCCTGCTCACCATCCTCATTGCCTCCTCAAATGGTGACAGTACAGTGCATGCATCCTTGATCATCAGCCACTGTGGGGGAAAAAAACAAGTTGACCTGAACCTGTCCTTGTGCCATACTCACACAGGTACTCATTGATGGCCCTCTGCTGCTTGTGCAGATGCTGCAGCATTGCTAATGTCGAGTTCCACCTGGTGGGCATGTCACAGATCAGACGGTTTCTGGGAAGGTGGAATTCTCTTCAAATTTTTGCCAGACAAACACTTGCTGGGAATGACCGTTTGAAGTGGCTGCAGACTTTTCTGGCCTGGCTGAGAAGCTCTGCCAGCCCTGGGTACCTGGTTAGGAAATGCTGTACCACCAGATTTAGGATGTGTGCTAGGCATGGTACATGCATCAACTTACCCTGGTGTAGGGCGGAGAGAAGGTTGCTGCCATTATCACAGACGACCATTCCCAGCTGAAGCTGGCGTGGTGTTAACCATCTCTGCACCTGCCCCTGCAGAGCTGACAGAATTTATGGCCCGGTGTGGCTCCTGTCCCCTAAACAAACCAGCTCAAGCACAGTTTGGCATCTTTTTGCTTGAGCCATTGCGTAGCCCCTGCCACGCGTCGGTTTAACTGCCACTTCGCCAGAGACATTGAAGGAGGAGGAGGAGGAAGAGGTGTGGAGCAGACAGACCTCATACAAGCAACTTTCTGGAGGCATGGTGGATGAACAGAGCCCCATCTTGCATCCCTCCCAGCTGCAATCAGAGTTATCCAGTGTGCCGTGAAGGAAATGTAACGGCCCTGTCCATGCTTGCTGGACCACGTGTCTAACGTCGTGTACAGTTTGCTGCTGACTACCTTTCCCAATCACTCCATAACATTGTGTTCCACGTGCTGGTATAGTGCTGGAATGGCCTTCCGGGAAAAGAAATGGCGTTTTGGAACCTGCCACTGTGGTACAGCACATTCGGCAAATTCACAGAAGGAAGCAGAGTCCACCAGTTGGAAAGGCAGCAGCTGTAATGCGAGTAATTTTGCTAAGCTGGCATTTAGACGCTGTGCTTGGGGATGGTTGGGACTATATTTTTTCTTACGCTGCAGCAGCTGGGGCAACGTAATCTGACTGCGTAAATCCTCAGCTGATGGGATGCTGTCACATTCTGAGGAAGGACCTGCTACACCCATTACTGTAGCATCATCCCTGTCAGTGGAGGTTGTAGGCAATGACATGGCAGGATGTATAGTGGGGTAGAGACAGATGAGGAGGACCTATGCAAAGTGTTGTGCCAACGGGATGCGCGGCAGGTGGTCATATGTCGCCTCAAGCACGTGGTACCCAAGCGTGGGATGTCTTTCCCACGCTTGATCCTCATCTGACATAGATTACAAATAGCAACGGTGCGGTCTGCTGCACATTTCTTAAAGAACTCCCAGACAGCAGACTTCCTCTACATGTGCTTTGAGACAACAGCGCTCTGCACCTGAGTAGCTGTGACTTCTGATGCCTTGGACTGGCTACGGTTGGTCATAGAGGACGTTGTGCCTCATGTTTGTTGTGCCTCCTCCTCACTTGACTCCTCTGTTCGATCAGGCACCCAGGTGGAGTCAGTGACCTCATCATCGTCATCACCCCCTATCTCCTCGTCACTGGAGCCAACCTCGCAATATGCTGCAGCTGCTGGGGGAACATGAGTGACAGTTCTTTGTGTGTCACTGGCACCCCCTTCCTCTAGGTTGATTATACTCCCTCCCTCAACCTCAAAGATTGAATCAGAGCACTGTAGTTGCTGCGCATCCTCAAGCAGCATGTCACTGTCATTGTAATCAATCAATTCAGCTGACTCCTCTGTGTATGTTGTTGAGGCTACGGCAGGAGTAGCTGTGGACATGGAGGCTGCATTAGATTCTTTGGCAGCTGAGGTGGACTGTAAACCACTTTAAGCCTGGCTGGCAGTGGACTCGGAGGATGAGGATGGCCTGGTTAGCCAATCCACCAAATCCTCTGTATGTTGCTGCTGCTTAAGACGGCCATCACCAGTTAGAAAGGACAAGCGTGCCCCTGCAGAGGATGCACTATGTCCACGATGACCAGAGGCACAGCCTCCCAACACAGAGGCTGCTTGCCCTCTTATCTGTGTCTGGGAGCGTCTGCCTGTCCTTTTTGGTCTTTCTGACATGGTGAGTGATATATAGATTAAAGATATACAGAACTCTGATTCAATTCTGTTATAAAAATTGGAGATATGCAGAACTCTTATTCAACGGTGTTATCTAGATTAAAGATTTACAGAACTCTGGTATAACTCAGTGAGACACCCTGATAGCTGGCAACAGTGACAAGACACAGATTACAATTCCCAGAAACCTCCTATAAATCAGTGAGACCCCCTGATGGGTGGCAGTGACAAGACACAGATTACAATTCCCATATATATTGTATAAGTGAGACCCCCCCAATAGCTGCTGGCATTGAGAACACACAGATTACAACAATTCCCAGATATTTTGTATAAATGAGACCCCCACAATAGCTGCTGGCAGTGAGAACACACACTAACAGAACAATCTCCTCTAAAAAAACACGTGCTGGGGCTGCGAGGGACGCCTTATATAGTCTGCTGCGGGACTTAGCTCTGTGAGCCCATGATTGGGCAAAATTTGCCCAATCAGGACTCTGAGCCGTGATTGGCATAGTCTTGCATCTGTGGCCAGGTGCAAGGCTGTAGCCAATTACAAGCTTCAGGCCAGTGGAAAAGTGCATTGTGGTACATTGTGGGCGAACATGCGGCGAACACGCGGAAATGTTCGGAGTTTGCGAACAGCCGAACGGCCGATGTTCGATGCAAGCTCCGAACAGATCGAACCGAACAGCTAATCCCTAGTCACAGGAAGATATGAAAAAGAAAGGGGGGTCACAGAAATGAAAAGGGGTGTCACAGAGAGAAATTAAAAAATGGGTCACAGAGAGAAATATTAAAGGGAGTCACAGAGAAATGAAAAAAGGTCACATAGAGAAATGAAAAAAGGGGTCACAGAGAGAAATGGAAAAAGGGGGTCACAGAGAAATTAAAAAGAAGGGGTAACAGAGAAATGAAAAAAGGGGGTCACACAGAGAAATGATAAAGAAAGAGGGTTACAGAGAGAAATGAAAAAAGGGGGTCACAGAAAGAAATGAAAAAAGGGGGACACAGAGAGAGAGAAATGAAAAGAGGGGTCAGAGAGAGAAATGAAGAAAAAGGGTGTCACAGAGAGAAATGAAAAAAGGGGTCGTAGGAAGATATGAAAAAGAAAGGGGGTCACAGAGAGAAATGAAAAAAGGGGGTGAGAGAGAAATGAAAAAAGGGGGTCAAAGAGAAATGAAAAAAGGGGTCACAGAGAAATGGAAAAAGGGGGTCACAGAGAAATGAAAAAGAAAGGGGTAACAGAGAAATGAAAAAAGGGGCTCACACAGAGAAATGATAAGGAGGGTTACATAGAGAATGAATAAAGGGGGTCACAGAAAGAAATGAAAAAGAAAGGGGATCACAGAGAGAAATTAAAAAGAAAGGGGGTCACCAGTGGCGTAGCGAGAGGGGGCACTTACCCTCAGGCACCTGTCAGCCTGTCAGGGAGGGGGGGGCAGCAAGGCACTCTCTACGGAACTTAAATTATGGTGATTTATTCACTGCACTGCTGCAGTTCCTGGGCTCTCCACTAGGCTGTACCAGCGTTACATCCCCAACTCCACCTCCAATCCACCACGTGCTCCCACTCACTTTGCACACTGGGAGAGGCACGGCTGAGATGCAGGCGCAGCTGCTCCTATGGTCCTGGGATCTTGCACAGAAGAAAAAAGGTGATGATTTTAAAATAAATTCATTT
Organism: Leptobrachium leishanense; assembly: GCA_009667805.1. Classification (NCBI taxonomy): domain Eukaryota; kingdom Metazoa; phylum Chordata; class Amphibia; order Anura; family Megophryidae; genus Leptobrachium; species Leptobrachium leishanense. The sequence goes on from CM019071.1 coordinate 90,140,972, forward strand.
TTATTAAGCATGATGCCATTGTCTTTCTTTATGAGGGGGAGGAGGGACACAAAATGATAAGTAGTAATCTGGTGGGGGCCTTTGTTAAGCTTACAGAGCTTGCATGAGGTACAGGCCAGGACAATATTCAATATTGGCAGTATACAGGTGCTCTTGGCAGGGTCTTGCCTGGGCAGTGGGGATGAGGACCCTGCTCCAGAGCTTACAATCTAAGAGGAGAGGGGACCCTGCTCCAGAGCTTACAATCTAAGAGGAGAGGGGACCCTGCTCAAGAGTTTACAATCTAAGATGAGAGAGGACCTTGCTCCAGAGTTTACAATCTAAAAGGAGAGGGGACCCTGCCCCAGAGCTTACAATCTAAGATGAGAGAGGACCTTGCTCCAGAGTTTACAATCTAAAAGGAGAGGGGACCCCGCTCCAGAGCTTACAATCTAAGAGAGGGGATCCTGCTCCAGCCCCCACACACTTCTGCGGGCTGGCTCACACGATCTGGCAGCACTCCCCCCTCTTGTCGTCTCATGGGGGCTGGCATATTTGACTTTTGTTTGTGCCATTGAGCTGAAGATCATCCAAATAGTAAAACATACTTTTAATATGATGATTTCTTCACAAAGCCAACCTCTTCTTTTCTTACTCTTGATGCTTTGTGTACATCGCTCTGGTATCTGTATCTGCTGTAATGTCCTCTAAATGTATGTAAAATTTAAATAAAAAAATGGATCAGGGCTATGTGCACATACACATATCTGATCCATTGCGAGCTCCCTGAGACCGATTGCTAACAAGATTGGTCACTGCCACAAAAGTAAAACATTTATTTACAGGGTGACTCACTCATATACACCATACATTACTGTGAGTTTTATTGCTATGGAGCTCTGTAATACACTCATACACAAGCATATTACTGTGAGTTTTATTGCTAAATACCCCCAGGGTGTAGGGGGATATGGCTATGTATGTGAAAGTATGGCTGTGTGTATAAATGCATGCATTTGTCTTTTAACAGGCTGCTGTATGTAAAATTCTGCGCCTGTGTCCTTGTCGCAGTCCGTCGTTGTCCCCTAGCCCTACACCCTAAAGGCTTGTATTGCTCCTAGAATCACCACCTTAACTGCTACCTGCACTCCACAAAGGTAAGAATGACAGCGGGTGTCTTTGCAGCATCGTGAGGTACAGGTAGGAGACTAAATATTGGTGTAGGGCAGCAAGAGGTTAAATGGGCACCATGCTCAAATTTTACCCCCTTTTTTCCCTTTAACCTCTTTGTTGCTGACGACGTGCTGAGCGCATCCTCTGGTTTCATGTATGTGTGCAGATGATGTACTCATCACATCGTTGAAGTCCTGCAACTCCGTGCCATTTCTTTCTACTTTCACAGCAGGCTGACATCTTTCCCTTATTGTAGGACTTCCCCTGGACACTGATATATTCGCTCCAGAGTGTGCTGATGTCAGAGTCTTTCCCACTTCCCCTTATATATATTTTTATCTGAATAATCGATTATGAAAATAACCGTCATTTGCAGCTCTACATAAGTTCTACAGGGTCATATGGGGCATCAGCAGAAAGGCCAGAGTGTCACGTCTGCAGTCCCTGGTGCCCCCCAGCACCCGGCAGCATCATCCTTGCTGCTCGCTGGCCAGGTGCCAAATAATATACAGGCTCAGAGCAATCATGTGACTGGCCCAGGGGTGGGGCACAGCATGTTAACGAGGAGCCACAGCGTTTAAAAGCTAGCTCGCTGCAATACACATTGCACTTTCATGGAGTTTACTTCCTGCAGTGCTAACGTCTCCTGGCTGATCGCTCTGTGCTATCTCTTGTGTATATCACCTGGCTAGTCTGAGAACCACCTCCGTGTACCAGTCCATTGCTTTGTCTGACCATTCTGTTTTGCTTACTGCTTTGGCTAGTCTGAGAACCACCTCCGTGTACCAGTCCATTGCTTTGTCTGACCATTCTCTTTCCTACTGCTTTGTCTAGTTTCAGCCTTCTCATTGTACCCTGTCCTCTGTATATCATATACCAGTGATATATATGTGTTCCGTCTGGATATTCAGGTATACCTTGTCCTGTGTTGGTAAAACATTTCCCACTCGTTGTTGTTTAAACATTTCCCACATGTTGTTGGTAAAACATTTCCCACACGTTGTTTGTAAAACATTTCCCACTCGTGGTTGGTAAAACATTTCCCACTCATTTTGTTTACTGTATCTGGTATCCTGTCCTGTGCATACCTATACATATATTTGTGTTTGTGTTTCTAAGCGGTAGTTAGTTTACCGACCACTTAAAGGATCGGAGTGGTAGATAGGGACTGTCTTAAGGGACTTGCATCATGTTTGCAGAGGGATACGTTACACAGAGTCTGCATTATTACACATTTTATCTGAAACAAAAGCCGCTGTACTGGTGCAGGGAGAGGCTGGAGTCCTATGGACCCCTGTATCTCCATTATGTAAACCCCACAAGGTCAAGTGAAGTGGCATTGAAAAGATTAGAGTCTGGCCTTTCCGTTGATACCAAACATCTATACTATAATTGAGTAAGGCTTGGCGTGTCCGTCGCTAAGCCTTACTCTGCGCATGCGCGCGCAACCAGCGGCGGTTGGTTGCGCGCGCATGCAACCGCCGCGGCACGAGCCGGCTGTGCGCTCGCCGCGGCGGTTACAAGATGCACACAGCAGCCGGGTAAAGGCTGCGCTCGCAGCCTCTACCCGGCTGCCGCGCGCATCCAACCCCCGAGCGGCGAAGGGAAAGTTCCCTCGCTTCCGCTCTTTGAAGGACCCAAGCCGCGGTCACGTGGGAGTCCCACGTGACCGCGGCTTGGGTCCTTCAACGACCAGAAGCGGGGAAACTTTCACTTCGCCGCTCGAGAAGGTAAGTATGCGGAGCTCATGGGGCGGCTGTCTGAATGCCGATAGAGCATTCGAACAGCCGCCCCATGTCTGGTCTGGGGTCTGAGCTGGGGGGACAGTATCCATGAGCTGAGGGCAGTATCCATGAGCTGGGGGCAGTATCCATGAGCTGAGGGCAGTATCCATGAGCTGGGGGCAGTATCCATGAGCTGGGGGCAGTATCCACGAGCTGGGGGCAGTATCCATGAGCTGAGGGCAGTATCCATGAGCTGGGGGCAGTATCCACGAGCTGAGGGCAGTATCCACGAGCTGAGGGCAGTATCCATGAGCTGGGGGCAGTATCCACGAGCTGAGGGCAGTATCCATGAGCTGAGGGCAGTATCCACGAGCTGAGGGCAGTATCCATGATCTGGGGGCAGTATCCATGAGCTGAGGGCAGTATCCATGAGCTGGGGGCAGTATCCACGAACTGGGGGCAGTATCCACGAGCTGAGGGCAGTATCCACGAGCTGAGGGGCAGTATCCACGAGCTGGGGGTAGTATCCACATGCTGGGGGGCAGTATCCACGTGCTGGGGGGCAGTATCCATGAGCTGAGGGCAGTATCCACGAGCTGAGGGCAGTATCCATAAGCTGGGGGGCAGTATCCACGAGCTGAGGGCAGTATCCATGACCTGGGGCAGTATCCACGAGCTGGGGGCAGTATCCACGAGCTGAGGGCAGTATCCACGAGCTGAGGGCAGTATCCACGAGCTGGGGGCAGTATCCACGTGCTGGGGGGCAGTATCCACGAGCTGAGGGCAGTATCCACGAGCTGAGGGCAGTATCCACGAGCTGGGGGGCAGTATCCACGAGCTGAGGGCAGTATCCATGACCTGGGGCAGTATCCACGAGTTGAGGGCAGTATCCATGACCTGGGGCAGTATCCACGAGCTGAGGGCAGTATCCATGACCTGGGGCAGTATCCACGAGCTGAGGGCAGTATCCATGACCTGAGGCAGTATCCACGAGCTGGGGGATCCATGACCTGGGGCAGTATCCACGAGCTGGGGGATCCATGACCTGGGGCAGTATCCACGAGCTGGGGGCAGTATCCACGAGCTGAGGGCAGTATCCACGACCTGGGGCAGTATCCACGAGCTGAGGGCAGTATCCACGAGCTGAGGGCAGTATATCCACAATTGACTGCCCTCTGGGCAGGCTTTCCACCTTGTGACTAAATAATGTGTAAAAAAAAAGTGAAAAAAACAAACAATTGCAAGACATCTTTTTTTTCTGTTCTACGGCAGCATCATTATTCATTTATAACGCAGTGTCACTGCACTAATTCACCATCTCATTTCCCACACTGAGCAAATTTGAAAGTGATGGCATAATGAGTTAATATACATCATTTCATCTAAAAATGGGGGGGCACTAGGGGAGGACTTGCCCCCGTCGCCTTATTACCTTGCTACGCCTCTGGGGGTCAGAGAGAGAAATGAAAAAAGAAAGGGGGTTGTCACGAATGTGCGCGGCAGCGAAGGAAATGCAGGCTTAAGCAAATCACTATCTGTCTACACTAGACCCAAAATAATGACTATGCGGCCCACATTCCCCTGCACGCACTTGCCTAACTGTCACGGCAACGCCTTTGCTCCAGAAGGGCACGCCACGTGATGAAATGGTCACAGGGTTGCAGCGCCGTATCCGTCTACACTCGACCCAGAGTACTGACTACGTTGCCCACAATCCCTGTACCCACTTTCCTCGTACTATTCGTCACACTGCCACCACAGACCACGACTTTTACCCAGGATGCCTAATACCTGAACCAGAGCTGGCCTGAGACTCTGACTATGCACCCCAAAATACGAAACAGTCCAACGACTGACTTCGCAACTCACTGTTTAGTAGACTCGAGCTTAAACAAAGGCAAATCTCTATGATAATCCAGTCCTTCAGTTAGCGTGGATCGAATATCAGGCAGAAGCAGATCTTAATATGTTTCTATATTTATTATGATAAACCAAAAAAATTATATATCACAGTGCATTTGGTTATAGAAAAAATAGATATGATACTGAACAATTACACACACAAAGCAGCAAAAATAAAACAGACCCTTACTCACATCAGCAAGCTAAAGGACATCTGTGTCCCCCTGGGGCTGGAGATTGGAAGAACCGGCCAATTCTCACTTCTTACATGAACTTATCGGGGTTCTATTCCAGGCCCAAGGTTCATGATTTAAGGTCGTGTATTTATGTACAAACCGCAATAGCTCGACACTGTTCGTTTTCTGCGTATGATTGTCGTGCTCAGCTTGCCAAGTATACCCGGGTTTGTACCAGCTTTAAACCTTTATGTGTGTCAGTAGCCCTGGTGCTTACAAGGTACAACATACCCGTTTGAGCTTATCAGAAAACGTTAAGTCTGTCAAGTCAGTGACTGCCCTGCAGTCTGCTCTATACATTGACTGTCAAATATACAACCTAGGTTCACCCACTCAAGTATTGAAGCCATCTGTATTGTTTTGTGCTCTAAGGCTAGGGTCAGACTGAGGCAGTGCGAACGCGCGTTCTGGCGCACATAATCACGGCCGCACTAGCAGCAGATGCCGGGCAATGACAGCCAATATACGAAGTACGGTCGCACAAAAGTCCGGCCGCGCAACGCAAGTGGAAAATGAACGCATTTTTTCGAGAACGTTAAACCGCTGGTACTGACGTACAGAGTGCGCTGCGGCCGCATAGCAGCGTGTGTGCGTGATTAGGAGATGTCAGACGCTGCTAGTGTGCGGCCAACATAACGTTCAAACAGCCGGATTTCCCTAGACTTCTTTTCACCCCATCGTCATGAAATACGTCCAGAATTGCGCATCGTCTGACCACTTAAGCGTATTCCGTGAAAAAATGCGTGCGCACGCATCGACGTACATTTTGACGGTGGCCGCAGAAAATGCGCTCATCTGTCCCTATCCTAAGTTGTCCGTTGGTCTCAAAACCTTTGGAAATTAGTAGCAGATCAGTTGTCTTGTTACACTCCTTGGCTTTGGAGTACAAGTCTGAAAATACTGTGTGTTTTGCAACCATCAAGCAGATATCTCTGTCCAACAAGATCTCAACCTCACTACTCTTGTGTGAGCGCTACAGCGCCCGTTACATCACGTTAGGGCCTTATATTGTTCCGACAGATTTATCTGTACTTGTGTCTAAGCTGGGTGAAATCATTTCTGAACTGGAGAGACAAGACCATCGCATGGATCACTTGGCTCAGGCCTTGGGCCTACTCATGGAACAATTCAAGAAGTTAGGCCAGGCCTCTCCGCCTCCTTCCCCTGTGGTTGGCATGTCCTCTCAAGCAGTATCTGTCTCCTCTATGATTGCCACTGAGATATCTCATGTTAATTTAAAAACTCCTACGTGTTTTAATGGGAGTTCGGGTTCATGCAGAGGGTATATAACCCAAATCGATATAATGTTTGAATTGAATCCAGGTATGTGTACCACAGATAGAGCTAAGGTTGGTTATGTTATTAACTACCTAACAGAGAAAGCTCTACTGTGGGCAACCCCTTTGTGGGAACTGAAGAGACCATTGGTGTATAATTATGCTGAATTTATGACAGAATTGCGATGCACTTTTGACCCCGCTAGATGGGCAATAGGGGCAGCCAGGGCTTTGTGGCTTATATCCCAGGGCAACTGCCGAGTAGGGATGAGCCGAACACCCCCGAGTTCGGTTCGCATTCGAACTCGAACTTTTGAAAAGTTTGAATTCGAACACGAACACGAACTCAATACAAGTCAATGGGACTCAAAGTTCGATTTTTAGAGTGCTCTCCAAGAGGGCATACAGTTGTGTTCAAAATTATTCAACCCCCAATGCTGTAAAGGGTTTTAGGGAATTTAGTGTACATTTGTAATTGTATTCAGAATGAAATCCTACAAGGACTTTTTAAAGAACCATATGCAACTAAAATTACATCAATTGGTTTTGTAATACAGTAGTAAATGTTTCTTTTGTGAATTCTTCATTGACACAATTATTCAACCCCTTAAAGACGACCACTCTGGAGAACAGAGGTTCATTCAAGTGTTTTCAATCAGGTATTGAAAACACCTGTGGATGTCACGGAGCAGCAATAAAGCATAATAAGCACCAATTAGGCAGCTTTAAAATGACTGTGATACTCAGCTCCTTCTAGACATTTACTGGTGTGGTTACAAACATGATGAAGTCAAGAGAATGGTCCAGGAAGACAAGAGAAGAGGTGATTACTCTTCACAGGAAGGGCAATGGCTATAAGAAGATTGCAAAGAGAGACCATAGGAAGCATCATTCGCAAATTCAAGGCAAAGGGCACTGTTGAAACACTACCTGGTCGTGGCAGAAAGAAGATGCTGACTTCGACTGCTGTGCGCTACCTGAAGCGTAGAGTGGAGAAAAGTCCCCGTGTGACTGCTGAGGAACTGAGAAAAGATTTGTCAGATGTGGGTACTGAAGTTTCAGCTCAGACAATACGGCGCACACTGCGTAATGAAGACCTCCATGTCAGAACTTCCAGGCGCACCCCCTTGCTGTCTCCAAAGAATAAGAAGAGTCGACTGCAGTATGCCAAAAGTCATGTGGACAAACCACAGAAGTTTTGGGATAGTGTTCTGTGGACTGATGAAACAAAATTAGAACTGTTTGGGCCCATGGATCAACGCTATGTTTGGAGGAGGAAGAACAAGGCCTATGAAGAAAAGAACACCTTGCCTACTGTGAAGCATGGTGGGGGGTCAATCACGCTTTGGGGCTGTTTTGCTTCTGCAGGTACAGGGAAGCTTCAGCATGTGCAAGGTACCATGAATTCTCTTCAGTACCAGGAGATATTGGATGACAATGTGATGCAGTCTGTCACAAACCTGAGGCTTGGGAGACATTGGACCTTTCAACAGGACAATGATCCCAAGCATACCTCCAAGTCCACTAGAGCATGGTTGCAGATTAAAGGCTGGAACATTTTGGAGTGGCCATCGCAGTCACCTGACTTAAATCCGATTGAGAACCTCTGGTGGGACTTAAAGAAAGCAGTTGCAGTGTGCAAGCCTAAGAATGTGACTGAACTGGAGGCTTTTGCCCATGACGAATGGGCGAAGATACCCGTAGATCGCTGCAAGACACTTGTGTCAAGCTATGCTTCACGTTTAAAAGCTGTTATAACTGTAAAAGGATGTTGTACTAAGTACTAAGATTGAATGTCACTTGGGGGTTGAATAAAACTGATAATGATGTGAGCACAGAAAAGACATTTGTGGTTATTTCATTATAAATGTTATGTTATATTTGTCTGACCTACACGTGCCTCTTTGATTTAATTGTAAGCAAGATGACTGAATGCTCAAAATCAATGTCAAACTGACCAAAACACTCAATTTCAGTGGGGGTTGAATAATTTTGAACACAACTGTATATGCTAGATATTTGCCATAAAAGGTGTATGGGGGTCCGGGTAGTGCCCTGGGGGACAGGAAACAAGGACAAAAGGTAAAAAAAACAAAACGTTTTTAAAGGGACAGTGAGTTTTCCATGGGTTAAAAATAAAAAATTCCTTCAAATATCGTGCCTAGGAGGTCCCCATAACCTGCCCGTGAAGTGGCGGATTTGTAGGATGTATAGAAACATTTAAAAACAATGTCCGGGTCCGGGTAGTGCCCTGGGGGACAGGAAACAAGGACAAAAAGTTTAAAAAATATATGCTTTTAACCCCTTCACTGCTGACGACGTGTGGGACACGTCCTCAGTTACTCCCGCTGTATGCTGAGGAGGACGTGTACTACACGTCATCAGCTTTGCGGGACCCGCGGCGGAGATACTCACCTCTCTGTCCGGAGTCCCGCGGCGTTCTGACTTCAGCGTCCTCAGACGCTGAAGTCAAGCTCCTCCCGACGTAAATGACGTCATCGCGCCATGCGCAATGACGTCATTTCCAGGCGAACCCCCGGTAATGCCTGGAGATCGCCTGGAAGGGAGGGGAGGGATCCATTCTGATCCCTCTCCCTCCCGATCGGGAGGTCCCACAATAAAAAGCCAGGCACCGCTTAAAAGGGGAGAGTCTCCCCTTTTAAGCGGTGCCTGGCTTTAAGGCTAAGGTCAGACTAACGCAGTATTAACGTGCGTTTAGCCGCACTAAATCACACCGGCGCTAGCAGCAAATTACGTCCAATGCCAGGCATCAAACGAAGAACGGCCGCACAAAAGTGCGGCCGCGCAACGCAGCTGGCAAACGAACGCATTTTTTAGAGAACGTCAAACTGCTAGTACTGACGGACTGAGTGCGCTGCGTCTGCTAGCAGCATGTGTGTGTGATTAGGAGACGTCAGACGCTGTTAATGTCCGGCCAACATCAGACGCAAAAAGTGTTTTATTGATAACCGTACAAAATCACGGATGAAAATGTGCATCGTATGACCGCTATCGCGTATTCCGTGAAAAAATGCGTCCATTCGTACGAATGCACTTTTTCACGGACAACGCGAAAAATGCGTTAGTCTGACCCTAGCCTTACCCCTTAGGCACTGGGTCGCACTTCGGCGCCTTGCGGTGCCGAAGTGCGGCCTAGCTCCGGTGGGGGCCGCCATCTTGGATGGCGGCTCCACCCCCGGGTCCCCCCTCACTGCCTGACATCCTCACGCATAGCGTGATGACGTCAGATAGCCGGGGAACCCCTAGCTGCCGGGAATCCCCTGGTGGAGATAGGGGGTTCATTTATACCCCGATATCTCCAGAAACGTGGCAGCTAGGGGGTCATGGAGGGTGTCAATCGAAAGGCCTTAGCATGGCCTTTCGAATGATACCCAACATGACCAGGTATAAAGTAACAAAATAAAAATAAAAAAACATGTATTTTTTTTTGTGTGTTATCTTTATTAATGCAGCAATATTGTTCACATTTCAATTATAATGTGAACAATGATGCTGCACTAATGATTTTTTTCTATGGTGTGCGTTTGCTAAAAATCACATAATTCCCCCCAAAAAATTTATTAAGTCCCCATTTCTAATTTTTTTACAAGCGCACCCCATAGAAAATATAGCCGCAAATGTTCATGTGATAAAAGGTGAAAAAAAACACTTTACACGCTGCAGATGATTAAAAATTCAAGTTTTGTTGCATTTTTTGTTATAATATACAGGCAAAACAGGCAAAACATGACGTATACATATAAAAATGATATATTATGAATCTGCCGAGTCTGCCGGAAAGAACAATATATAATATGTCTGGGTCGTATAATAAAATGTGGCTTCAAATCGCGTTTAAACATGATGAGCGAAAGCGGTAAAAATTAGCTCAGCACACAGCGGTGAAATGCCTCACCAGTGAAAGGGTTAAAGGAACAGTGAGTTTTCCATAAAAAAGGGTTAAAAATAAAAACGAAAAATTCCTTCAAATATCGTGCCTAGGAGGTCCCCATAACCAGCTCGTGAAGTGGCTGATTTGTAGGATGTATGGAAACATCACCATCACAGACCCACACATGACACCTGGCACTCCCAGTGTGCATACAATGTATCAAATTCATGAGACCGGACTAATTAGAAGCACATGTTATTTCCAAACACTAATTAAACACCTGTTGTTTACGCCGTTTGAGAGCACAGGTCATTTAGAGGTGAGAATCTTTGCACCTAGACATTTAGACATTAGTTTTTAATTCGATATCTAATAAACCGTTGCTTATAATATTCTGCAGTAAAGAGTCTCTTTATATCTAGATTTTTTAGTATTTTATAAGCATTTTTTATACTTTTTTCAATTGCTTATTGTTTTTTCGAACTCGAACCGAACACGCCAAAAAGTTTGAAGTTCGCGAACTTGCGAACGGCCAAAGTTCGAATCGAACTCCGAACTGATCGAACCGAACAGCTCATCCCTACTGCCGAGTTGCAGATTACGCTATAGAATTTAAAACAGTGGCTGCAGAATTGTAATGGCCCAATGAGGTGCAGGTTACAGCGTTCCTAGAAGGAATATCAGAGAATATCATGCATGAATTAGCACCTATGGCACTACCCGAGGAACTAAAGAATCTGGTTGACTATTGCATAGTAGGGATGTGCACCGATTTTTTTTTCGGTTCGATTCGATTCGATTTTTCGAATTTTTAAACTTTTCGATTCGGCTCGTTTCGACTGCCTTCTGTTTCGATTCGGTTCGGCTCGATTCGTTTTTCGGGTACATTTATTTTTCGGAATATCGACCATTTTTCGTATTTTCGGGTCACTTTACTCGGTTTCTGTATCGACTTTTCGTTATTTCGGAAATTTTCGTTTTTTTCTGAACATCTGTTCTCCTCGTTTCAAAGCTGTCTAACTCTATTGCCCCAGCAGTCCAGCACATGGATTTTCCCCAGCACATGGATTTGCCCCAGCTCATGGATTTGCCCCAGCTCATAGGATATTGCCCCAGCACATGGATTTGCCCCAGCACATGGATTTGCCCCAGCTCATAGGATATTGCCCCAGCTCACACATGGATTTGCTCCAGCTCATGGATTTGCCCCAGCTCATGGATTTGCCCCAGCACATGGATTAACCCCAGCACATGGATTTTCCCCAGCACATAGGATATTGTCCCAGCTCACACATGGATTTGCCCCAGCTCATAGGATATTGCCCCAACACATGGATTTGCCCCAGCTCATGGATTTGCCCCAGCACATGGATTTGCCCCAGCACATGGATTTGCCCCAGCACATAGGATATTGCCCCAGCTCACACATGGATTTGCCCCAGCTCATGGATTTGCCCCAGCACATGGATTTGCCCCAGCTCATAGGATATTGCCCCAGCTCACGGATTTGCCCCAGCACATTGATTTGCCCCAGCACATTGATTTGCCCCAGCACATGGATTTGCCCCAGCACATGGATTTGCCCCAGCTCATGGATTTGCCCCAGCACATGGATTTGCCCCAGCTCATAGGATATTGCCCCAGCTCACACATGGATTTGCCCCAGCTCATAGGATATTGCCCCAGCACATGGATTTGCCCCAGCTCATGGATTTGCCCCAGCACATGGATTTGCCCCAGCTCATGGATTTGCCCCAGCACATGGATTTGCCCCAGCACATGGATTTGCCCCAGCTCATGGATTTGCCCCAGCACATGGATTTGCCCCAGCTCATAGGACATTGCCCCAGCTCACACATGGATTTGCCCCAGCTCACACATGGATTTGCCCCAGCTCATGAATTTGCCCCAGCACATGGATTTGCCCCAGCTCATTGATTTGCCCCAGCACATTTACAGACAAAATTTACAGAATCAGCGATATAACCAATAATAGTTAAATAAACGATGTTCAGAATTACCGAAATGGAACCGAAATCCCGAATGGAACCGAAATCATGAATAGAGGGAAAATAAATTTCGATTTGACACATTTCAAGTCCATTCGAAAATTCAGAAATTTTTTCGATTTGGCTCGGAAAACTTTTCGGATTTGCAGTTTTCGAAAATTTTTTGTTTTTTCGGAAAGTCTGTTCTCGTTTCAAAGCAATAGATTTCGATTTGACACATTTCAAGTCCATTCGAAAATTCCGAAAAATTTTCGATTCGGCTCGGAAAACTTTTTGGATTTGCCGTTTTCGGCTCAAAAAAATTTCGGAATTTCGGCCGCATCGAGAGACCCAAATTGGGAAATTTCGTGAAAATTCCGAAATTCCGAAACCCGAAACGCACATCCCTATTGCATAGCCCTCAATGATCAGATGCGTGACAGGAGGTCTGGCCATAGCAAATCCCATAAACCTTCTCAGGGTGTCACTTCTACTTTCAGGTCGGCTCATGCTGTCTCTCCTCCCAGACCTGTACCCACTGAACCAGAACCTATGCTGCTAGGTCATTCTGGCATATCAGGAGAGGAGAGACAATATTGTCTCTGAGAGGGGCTTTGTCTCTATTGTGCAGATAGAGGGCATTTTAGTTTACAATGCCCCAAACGTCCTAAAAGATCTAATGTGTCGGGAAACGAGCAAGCCTAGAATCCCCTGAGAGACAGGTTCTAGGTACTACTATAGTGTCTCTCGTGTCTAGTAAGAAAAGAAAGAGAAAATCTCGTGTTGTGGTGCCTGTGTCCATTGCTTGGGATAAAGTCAAGTTGAACACAGAAGCAATTGTTGCTGCTACTAGAGGGAGACAGAGCTAGAGACATTGTGGACTGTGCTGGACAAAGCGGACTCCATCTCCCAGCACCCTTTGTGTGGGGACAGGAAGTGGGTGGTACAAGGGAGAGGATATACTGGAGCAGTCTCGTGTTTGGCACGGAGTGTGAGTGGAGCAACGAGAGGTGTAGGATGCACGCTGGAATAGTCAAGGATCACAACCAGGCCAGAGCGGGGATGCTACTCTATTCCTGTTGGAGATCGGGACGGAGATTGTGCTGTTGACTACATACTCAGCCCTGAGAGATTTGGAGGACAAGCTGGTTCCGGCAGGACCCTGAGTTAGGAGGCCACGATGATCTATTGGGAGTGCAGGCGGCGGATCGATTGTTCCAGTTGCTGAGATTCTGCAAGCGGGGAGCAGATTCGTTGACACAGAGTCCCAGTATACAGCAGAGAAAGATCCTTTGGTCGAGGCATCGAGTGCTGGACAGTTCGTTCGACGGATGGGTGAGAGGCCTCCAGGCCCACAATTCCAAAACAGAAATGCACGCTTGTCATATTGTTTCAATTTGCAGGTCCCCAACAGTGACTTGTCGAAGATTGCTCTTTTCGTTCACTGGCCAGTCAAACACAGTACCTGGGTACCCTAGACCTTATATATATATATATTTTGAGCTATTTTGCGGGACATACACTCCAGAACTGAGGGGGTTAACCGTTCTTTACCGCCACGTGTTTTTCCCACGTGACGCATCCTGTAAATTCATTCAAAACGCATTTATATGTTATGACACTTTATCCTTTAGTAAAGTATATAAAAATAGAAAATCCACAACAGTGCTGGTGTGTAATAATTCCTAGTGCGGTGAGACTATCCCGAGGTTTATTCAGTGGCTCCTCCGGGGGTGCGCGCTACACACTAATAGATTCTGGGTCTTCAGGCAATTTCTTAGATTCTGGTTTTGCTGCCATTCACCAAGTGCCTCTGGTGGAGAGAGAGGTACCTCTCCTCATTGAAAGTATCGATGGCAGGTGTCATGGAACTGACGTAGCGCTCCCCACGTCAAACCCCAAGACTTTTATTTCCATGGCGAAAACCCCAAAAGACATAGACCGTTGCTTTGGGGAAGACCTTATGTTCATTTATATTGTGTGGTTTTAAATATGTTTTACATCGTTTGGTTTTAGTTTAATTTAGTTTAGTGAAAAATGACATAGCTTTGGTTTTAAAATACTATATTCCTGTAGGTAAATGTGTCTATGTATAAAACAGTAAACAAGCTTTGCTGTTGTGTAAATTATGCGTCAGGGATTTTCCCCATTATCTAAATACATGTTTAATTTAAGGGATCTCTGATAGAGTGTGTGTTTAATCTGATGTGCTGGAACAATAGATGTACAAACGTTATGTGGACTGAAGGCTAAGAGAATGTGAAGAATGTTGATTGTAAATAACTGCCATACCTCATTGTATGGATAGGCTCCTAATTAGTATGGGTATGCAAATTATGACTGTTGTACTTGAGCATAAATAGTGGCGTTGTTCATTAAAGGATTGAGATCATCTGAGTGTTTGAAACATACAGCTCTGCCTGGTGTTGTCATTTCACGTCGGCTATATCTCACCACTACCCAGGAACGGGTCATTCTAACTCCGCAGCAGAACCTCGATTCGCCGCGCCGTTGCGCCACCTTGAATTGGTACCTCGGGATACCGCAACCACCCCGAATCGGGACCTCGACGCAGCGCCGTGCCTGCATCTTCAAGGAGACTCTACCGAACCGCGGTTCGCCACGCAGACCGTCTCCAGCCTTTCAATGGTCAGTAGATCCGCTGCCCGAGACGCCGAGTGCCGTGCCACTCGGTAGTCGGGCGGATTTCCACCGTGGGTGCCCCATCTACTCTCCAGATCTCCACCGCCACGTGGTCTTCTATCCAAGCCGCTCGAGACGCCGGGTGCCGTGCCACTCAGTAGTCGGGCTTGGCAACACCAACGAGGGGGTCAGATAGAGCAGGACCGCAGGCGGATACTCCATTCCGTCACATTGGTGGCAAGCGGTGGGATAGCTCTCTGCACCCCCCAAGAAGACCCTCGCCATGGTGGTGTACAGTCACTACACCAGGGACACCCTACGTGGCATGTTGGAGAATCGGGGAGGAAATCCCGGCAACAAAAATAAGAAAACCCTGGTGAAGGAGCTTCACAGGATGGACCAGCAACTGATAAGCGTCCCCAACCCCGTAGAACCCTGGTTCGAGGTTTACAGTAGACATGTGCATTCGTTTTAGTACTAAAATGATTTAGTCCGAATTTTGGGATAATTTAGTTTTCGTATGACTCAAGAGAAACGAAACTGCTCAGTACAAAAAACGAAAGAAACTAAAATAAAATGCACTACATTTTAGTTTCAGTCCTTTTTGTGATATTACATTGATGAGTGAAGGAGACCAGCAATGAAGAGCGCAACATCGCAACATCCGAAGTTCTGCACCCTCCACATGCCAATGCAGTAGGATGTTCTATACAGAGAGGGGCATTAATTAATGCAGGAGGATGTTCTATACAGAGAGGGACATTAATTAATTCAGGAGAATGTTCTATGTATTATACAGAGAGGGGTATTAATTAATGCAGGAGGATGTTCTAAACATTATACAGAGGAGCCTTTTTATTTTTTAGCCCTTTAAATCCAGTGGCTGTGAGCGCTGAGATCGGCTGCTTGTTAAATTATCTCTCAGTGCAATCAGGGTTATTCAGAGAGCGTGAAAAGCAGGAGAATGACTGGAGAATGAAAAATTCTAGGTCAAGATAGCCAAACCAGAAAAATTCTCCCTTTCATCTCACTTTCCAAATCGGCTATTTTGACCTAGAATTTTTCATTCTCCAGTCATTCTCCTGCTTTTCACGCTCTCTGAATAACCGTGAATGTATCAGGCTCAGTTGTTACAGTAACTGACTGTAACAGCACTCAGAGTTTCAGTAAAACAAGGAAATAATATTGTTCTAACCTCTTATATATAAAAATATTATTTACTCGTTTTACTGAAACTCTGAGCGCTGTGATGAGCAGCAGTCAGTTACTGTAACAGCTTTGCCTGACACGGGGCAATATTACAATGTTGGTGCTAACTTAACCAGAGCTGTTGTAAACTGAAAACCTACATAGGCTATAAAGGCTCTGGGAAGTTTACAACAGCTCTGGTTAAGTTAGCACCAAGTATGTAATATGGCCCACATTGTACTGAGAGTGAGAGATACTGTAACAAGCAGCGATCTCAGCCCTCTGAGGAGCCACTACAATAGTAATTGTATCCATTGGTTTTCGGATGAATGAAATTAGTTTTCATACTAAAGAACTGAAAACGAATTTCTTTAGCAACTAAATAAATTGCATTTTAGTACTAATCTTTTAGTTCAAAACGAAATTTTGTGCTGTGCACATGTCTAGTTTACAGCACGCCTGGAGCTTCATCCAAGGAATCTACACCCCTCAGCGATACCTCTTTTGTGATTTACAGCGCGCCTGGGGTTGTAATTGAGGACACCGCACATCCCAGCGACCCTTGGATGGAGGCTTACAGCTCGCCTGGAGCTGCATCCGAGGACGCCACACCCCCCAGCGATACCTCTTTTGTGATTTACAGCGCGCCTGGAGTTGTAATTGAGGACACAGGACCCCCGTCCATAAGAGACCGGTTCCAGCGAAGAGTAAGGACGGCGATGGCCCAGGCCCAGGCGGATGCACCTGGTACCTGGCAGGACGAGCACTGGTGGAAAGATTTTGTCCGCCAGGAGATGTGGAACGAAGCCATTCAACAGGAGGAGGACTGCCCTGAAGAAGCCCTTCCCACTTATACGGAGAGGTACGAGCACCAGTGGTACTTACGGGTGCCCTTTTTGGGAGCACAGCCCCGAGAGGAATGGCTGACGGAGCTAGGCGAACTGGTCCAGAGTGAAATTATACTGGACACCAGCTACAGAGCCCTCCAGTGGTTTACGTCCCAACTAATGCCCAGCACAGCAGACAGCGGCCCAACAAAAGGCTTCGACTACGGCGGCACAGGGCTGCTGTATACAAGGATGGGCAAAGACCCCGGTTTTGGGGACGACACAGAGTGGCGGCGGGAACAACTCCTGGACCTCCGGTATGAGGAACTGGAAGACCTTGACGATGACCGTGATGCAGAGGAACTGGAGTTTCTGGTTGAGCAGGAATGGGAGCTCGAAAAGGCCTACAAAAGGCTGTTCGACGACGCTCCACAGCTAGGCCTGAGCCCCATTACCTGGGACTGTCTAGCGGAAGAAGCAGACAGCCCAAGTGACACTGAAGTATTGGAGCCCGAGATGCTCCCATGGGTCCCCGTCGGGACCACAGTAGATGAGCCGGCCAGCTCAGAAGAAGCACGGCAGGTGCCAAGCGACCAGAATGGGCCGCGTAAAGGGTCCGAGTGGCCCAGTGAGGAAGTTATCCTCCCGCCCCCGCAAGAAGACACTGTGGCAGTGTCCGTTTACCCAGAAGAAGAGCTGGCAATGGGGCAGAGTGCCGCTGGCCTCTGCCCACCCTCCCTCGTCTGCCCCGAGGAGCAGAAGGAGGATTTCCCCGAGCTGCTTATCACGCAGCCGCTTACCCCATCCAACCCCCTGGACTTTGTTCTTGTACCCACCTCCCCAGCAGAAGAGCTGGCAACGGGGCAGAGTGCCGCTGGCCTCTGCCCACCCTCCCTCGTCTGCCCCGAAGAGCAGAAGGAGGATTTACCTGAGCTGCTTATCCTGCAGCCGTTGACCCCATCTGACCCCCTGGACTTTGTTCCTGTACCCACCTCCCCAGCAGAAGAGCTGGCAACGGGGCAGAGTGCCGCTGGCCTCTGCCCACCCTCCCTCATCTGCCCCGAGGAGCAGAAGGAGGATTTACCTGAGCTGCTTATCCCACAGCCGTTGACCCCATCCGACCCCCTGGACTTTGTTCCTATACCCACCTCCCCAGCAGAAGATCTGGCAATGCGGCAGAGTGCCGCTGGCCTCTGCCCACCCTCCATCGTCTACCCTGAGGAGCAGAAGGAGGATTTACCCGGGCTGCTTATCCGGCAGCCGTTGACCCCATCCGACCCCCTGGACTTTGTTCCCACACCCGCTTACCCAGCAGAAGAGCTGGCAACGGGGCAGAGTGCCGCTGGCCTCTGCCCACCCTCTCTCGTCTGTCCCGAGGAGCAGAAAGAGGATACACCCGGGCTGCTTATCCCGCAGCCACTGACCCCACCGGAGATGGAGGACGCCATTCTCCTGCCCGGGGACCCTTCCTCGGCCTTGAACCTCCCAGCCGACGCGCTGGCAATGGGGCAGAGCCTGTTTCAACTCTGCCCATCTCCACACCCCTTTGGCCCGGAGGCCCCATGCAGCCACTGTTTTTTCCAACGGCTGACCAGGGCACTCGGGGCGCGTGCATTTAGCACCCGTTTTTCCCGGGTGCGCGATATCTCTGGAGGTGGTACAGGCGGTACCCCTCCCCGACCACAGGACCCTTATTCCGGAGGGGGTACCCCCAAAGATTTGTACCCCCAACACGCCAGGCACTGCCGCAAGGACAAATGGAGAAGCCTGGTGGCTCGCCTCCTCCCAACAGACTATGGACCCAGGTATGGACTATTGCTCCAACGACCCCGCGTTGACCCGTTGGGGTCCAACTGTGGCCGTCGGACTCCTTTGGGGAGGGGAGATATGTCATGGAACTGACGTAGCGCTCCCCACGTCAAACCCCAAGACTTTTATTTCCATGGCGAAAACCCCAAAAGACATAGACCGTTGCTTTGGGGAAGACCTTATGTTCATTTATATTGTGTGGTTTTAAATATGTTTTACATCGTTTGGTTTTAGTTTAATTTAGTTTAGTGAAAAATGACATAGCTTTGGTTTTAAAATACTATATTCCTGTAGGTAAATGTGTCTATGTATAAAACAGTAAACAAGCTTTGCTGTTGTGTAAATTATGCGTCAGGGATTTTCCCCATTATCTAAATACATGTTTAATTTAAGGGATCTCTGATAGAGTGTGTGTTTAATCTGATGTGCTGGAACAATAGATGTACAAACGTTATGTGGACTGAAGGCTAAGAGAATGTGAAGAATGTTGATTGTAAATAACTGCCATACCTCATTGTATGGATAGGCTCCTAATTAGTATGGGTATGCAAATTATGACTGTTGTACTTGAGCATAAATAGTGGCGTTGTTCATTAAAGGATTGAGATCATCTGAGTGTTTGAAACATACAGCTCTGCCTGGTGTTGTCATTTTACGTCGGCTATATCTCACCACTACCCAGGAACGGGTCATTCTAACTCCGCAGCAGAACCTCGATTCGCCGCGCCGTTGCGCCACCTTGAATTGGTACCTCGGGATACCGCAACCATCCCGAATCGGGACCTCGACGCAGCGCCGTGCCTGCATCTTCAAGGAGACTCTACCGAACCGCGGTTCGCCACGCAGACCGTCTCCAGCCTTTCAATGGTCAGTAGATCCGCTGCCCGAGACGCCGAGTGCCGTGCCACTCGGTAGTCGGGCGGATTTCCACTGTGGGTGCCCCATCTACTCTCCAGATCTCCACCGCCACGTGGTCTTCTACCCAAGCCGCTCGAGACGCCGGGTGCCGTGCCACTCGGTAGTCGGGCTTGGCAACACCAACGAGGGGGTCAGATAGAGCAGGACCGCAGGCGGATACTCCATTCCGTCACAGCAGGAAATTGTTGAGACCTCATTGTACACACGATACTGTGCCTGTCTCTTTTTGTACTGGTGTCCTGCATAAGGAAAAAATCAAGTTTCAAATAATTGAATCACCCACAGTACCCATTGTATTGGGATATCCTTGGTTGGCAAAACACAACCCAGTGGTTAACTGGTCTATGGGAGAGTTGGAGTCATGGGGATCTAAATGTTGGTCCAGATGTCTGGGTATGAGTACTCTGGTGGGCAGTCTGAATGTGGCCACTGCTCCTCCGCTCTCCACAGAAGTACCTAAGTAGTATAAGAGCTCAAAGAGGTATTTGATAAGGGAAAATCTGAGATTCTACCCACTCACAGGCCTTATGATTGTGCTATAGATCTGTTGCCAGGCACCATGCCTCCTAGGTGTCATGTCTACCCGCTTTCACAAAAAGAGAATGACATCAGGGAAGAATATATAAAAGAGAACCTAGCTAGAGGGTTCATTCGTCGTTCTTCCTCTCCGGCGGGAGCAGGATTGTTTTTTGTATCAAAATAGGAAGGGGAATTAAGACCTTGCATTGACTATAGAGGGTTAAACAGAATCACTATACGTAATGCCTATCCTAATCCCATCCCGTTAATATCCGAGTTATTTGACCGATTGAGAGGTGCCAAGGTTTACACCAAGTTGGACCTTCGCGGTGCTTACAACTTGATAAGGGTCAAGCAAGACCATGAATGGAAGACTGCCTTTAATACCAGGAGTGGTCATTATGAATATCTGGTCATGTCATTTGACTTATGTAATGCGCCAGCAGTCTTCCAAGACTTTATCAATGATGTCCTGAGGGTCTTTTTGCAAGTCTTTGTGATAGTCTATTTAGACGATATCTTGATTTATTCTCCTGATGTTGAAACACACCATGTTCATATGCGGACAGGGTTACAAAGGTTGCTGGAGAATAAACTGTACTGCAAGTTAGAAAAGTGTCTGTTCGACATAACTTCAGTCCATTTCCTGGGTTACATTATCACCCCAGAGGGGTTTGAGATGGATCCAAAAAAGTTGTCAGCCATCAAAGAATGGCCACTGCCTTAAGGCCTGAAGGCCATACAGAGATTCCTTGGTTTCACTAATTATTACAGGAGATTCATTAAAGGTTTCTCTACGGTGGTGTCTCCTATCAAGGCCATGACCAAGAAAGGTGCTCAGAATCAGGTCTGGAGTGATCAAGCCATGCAGGCATTTCAGTCACTCAAGGAGGCATTCGTCACGGCACCTATCCTACGGCATCCAGAGCCAGGCTGACCATTTCAGCTCGAGGTAGATGCGTCCGAGATAGTCCAAGATAGGAATTGTGCAGTTCTGTCTCAGAAAGAACGTCTTGAGGGACCTCTGCACCCGTGTGGGGTTTTCTCCAGGAAAATGACACCTGCAGAGAGAAACTATGACATAGGGAACAGAGAATTACTAGCAGTCATAGCAGCCCTCAAAGGATGGCGCTGTTTGCTTACCAAGGTACCAAGGATCCTGTGATTATCATAACAGATCACAAAAATCTTGTTTACATGGGAGACGCCAAACGTTTGAATTCCAGGCAAGCCAGGTGGTCATTGTTCCTGTCCAGTTTTAACTTTTTGTTGACCTATCGTCCTGGTTCATAGAATACCAAAGCTGACGCTTTGTCCAGGCAGTTCGAGTCATATGAATATTGATCCTGTCTAATAGGAATAACATCCAATAGGTATTTAATCTTAGTTTCACGATACTTTCATGTGCCTAGACAGCTGATCTGTAGAAAAGGATAATTTGTATTCATAACAGCAGAAAATTATAACTCATTGGTATACCTAGAAGAGGCTACATTGCATTTATTTTCTGCAGTAGAAAATTATTTCCTAATCGGTATACTCTATTGCTACATAATATAGAGATTTTTATTTATGCTCTGTTGCCTTAACAAGAGATCATTATAAGGAGCTTATATCCACTGCCTTGTCCCCCCTATTTGGGAATGTAATTGGGAACATTGCATTTTTATTTTTTTTTAGAAAGGATTTTACCAGGAAGGATACATTGAGATTTCTCTCGTTTTCAAGTATGTCCTGGGTGGTGAGTATGTACCGTTAGGTGCCTTGCCCAAGGACACTTACTGGAGAGGTGCTTGCTGGAATCGAACCCATGACTCCACAGGCTCTCTTCACGCAGAGCAGTGACATTACCTCTACTCCACCCAGCCTATAATAACTATAGGCAGTCCTCATATACACAAACACGCCATGAACCCAGAGGGGTTAACCTTCATAGGGATTAAGAAAGCTGAAGCACCCTGGAGAGGTGGCAACTTCGAGAAAATAATTGGAAAGGAGGAAATGAACTGGATCTTTAATCTGGGTACACTTCAACCACAAGGTCTGAATGCTGATTTTGAGTTATGCCACTTCCTCAACTGACCATCGACCCATCGAATTTTGACGATTAGTATCCAACATTTCTATAGATGTATCAGCCCATCAACGCTTCACTCCCAGACCTATGAGAAACATATACCACATATATGTACCCCATCCACTTGATTTGTTTATTTATGACACTTAGGTTACAATTATATAGTTGCCCTTTGTATTGGTTTTTATAATGGTTTGTAGCTCACTTTTTATCCATCTGCCATTTTGGTTTTATGATTTTTATAGACTTTTAAACCCATTTCCTTTAGTCTATTTTATAATCTGTCACCCACGTCTTTTAATAGTTATTAGCATGTCTTTTAATATATTCTTTTACCAATATGTCATTCTGCTTTTACGATCTTCTCCCTTTTAGTTTTTAGTTTGTATTACTATTTGTCACGTAGTGCCTCATCAATATGCCGTTTTAATTTAGCCTTTTATTCGACATTACCTTATATTCCCCCACTGGGACAATTTTATTTCCCATATTTATGGTTCCCCTTTTTTTATAGCCACACCATCTGCACTATCACTTTATTGTTGCAGCCCTGTGGTCACTGGCCCATATGCATTGCATTGAATGTGTCCCCATATGTCCTAGGACCTCTTCCTCAGCCCTAGAGGAACTGGCTTCACCTTTTTTCTACGCTGCCACATAGTCCGCAATATAAAACCGTTTGGAACGCATGATATCGCCCAATGGAACGCACGTCCAAAATGGCCGCGACGCAGCGTAATGACGCGACACGTACCACGTGACCGCAACACCCGCGAACCCGGAAGTAACCCCGGAAATCAATGTTTAACGCTTTCTATATAAACAGACACACGTGGAGTGTTCCATATCCCCTATTTTTTGCACTATCCTGCATATGGACTGAAGAAGGCTCTGTTTGACAGCCGAAACGCGTATCCCATATTTGTGATACCCCCTCATTTTGCTTTTAATTAATAAACCCTTTTTCACCATCTGCATCCGCCTGAGAGCCTTCATTACACAGCGTATGCCCCATATACCCTGTCTCCCCTATTTTTCCCTACAAGAAGACCGTCTACCGCTGAAAGAGGTGCAGGTAGCCACCAAAAAAGCAGTACCACATGCCCACAAGTTGAGCCTGGAATCTAAGGCTCCAACATCGGTGAGTTTGCTCTTGACCACTAATTTCCTCATTTCACCATTGGCTGCATATTGCGCTATGAAGATATCTTCTCTTTGCATTTGAGACGATCGAGTAAGCATTAGAAGAAAGACGTAGGCCACCCCAGAAGCACTTTAAAGAAGGGCATAGGCCACCCTCGATTAGGCCTAAGGCATTCCACACCAGAGCCGGTACAAGAGGCTCTTTATACTGTAAGTGTTCCCTTGTCTTTGGGCACTTAACCGTTTATTATCAGTATTGCACTATTTTATCTTTCTGTTTCCTCTCCACCATTCTTCCCATTTTTGGGAAACTGGGAGTCTACATAGGACCTAGGTGAGGACAGTACTCCAAGACTTCGCCCAAAGCCTCCAGACTACCCCAGCGGAGACTCTACCAGACCATTTCTGTCTTCAACACAGAACATACGGTCGGAGATAAGTTTTTTCTGCTCTCACAAGCGAATTGACAAACGAGACTTTTTGAGAGACACTCATCTTTTTTCCACATGCACTTTTTTTATGCACTTTTCCCCTTCTTTTGCACTTTATATGCAATCTCCCTGATTGCATGAGGACACTTATTGCCTATTTGCACAATTTGTACATAACAGGACTTTAACTGCCTCTTTTACACAGTGTATCCACTGTACATAGTTCCATCTATAATAGCACTTTAGTGGTCCTTCATTGACCGTGCGTTGAATTAATAGGAATATCGTACCCAACCTGTACCCACCTCATATAGATTCCTCTCAGAAGGCACTGCGCCACTAGGATCCCCCCCCTTTTTTTTAGTCGTCATATACCTCTCACCTATTTTTTTTATATTTCTTCGTATCGGTGTTAATACTTCTAATAAAATTTACTGTTGTCAGTTCCTAGCCTAGTTAGGCCTTTTTCTTTTCGAGTCATATGAACAACACACGTTCGACCACAGTCCTATTATTCCTCAAGAGAGGATCTTAGGTGCCACTGTCCTGACTGTATCTTCTCCACTATTGGAAAGAATTCATGCGGTTCAGGGTGTTGCTCCTCTTGAGAAACCTCCTGGTAAGGTCTTTGTACCTGAGGAGGAGAGAAGGCAAATGATGATGATTTATCATGATTCCAAGCCTTATGGGCATATGGGAATAACGAAAACTCTAGCAACAATTGAAAAACAGGTCTGGTGGGCAGGTATGCGAAGGGATATAAAGGACTACATAGCCACATGTGAAGTGTGTTGTAGAATCCCAGGTCCTTACCTATTGGTCTGTTGCAGCCCTTGCCGGTGCCTGAGAGACCTTGGTCTCACCTCTCTATGGACTTCATTACAGATCTACCTAAGTCCCAGGGTTATACGGTGATCCTTCCTGTGGTAGACAGATTCTCCAAAATGGTGCATTTTGTGCCTCTGGTCAAGCTTCCTTCAGCTATTGAGCTGGTGCCAGTGTTTGTGCAAAATCTAAAAACACATAGATTACAGGATCAGAAACAACATGGGTTTACCTCAGGGAGATCATGCCAAACTAATCTTATTGATTTTTTTGATTGGGTAACAAAAATAATAGACACAGGTGGTGCAGTAGACATTGCTTATTTAGATTTCAGTAAGGCTTTTGATACTGTTCCACATAGAAGGCTTATCAATAAATTGCAATCTTTGAGTTTAGATTCCAATATTGTTGACTGGATTAGGCAGTGGCTGAGTGACAGACAACAGAGGGTTGTGGTAAATGGAGTTTATTCGGCACAAGGTCTTGTTACCAGTGGGGTAGCTCAGGGGTCAGTACTTGGACCCATTCTCTTTAATATTTATATTAGTGATATTGCAGAAGGTATTAATGGAAAAGTATGTCTTTTTGCTGATGACACAAAGATTTGCAACAGGGTTGACGTTCCTGGAGGGATCAGCCAAATGACAAATGATTTAGGTAAACTAAAAAAATGGTCGGAGTTGTGGCAATTGAGTTTTAATGTGGATAAGTGCAAGATAATGCACCTGGGACGTAAAAACCCAAGGGCTGAATGTAGAATATTTGATACAGTCCTAACCTCAACATCTGAGGAAAGGGATTTAGGGGTCATTATTTCAGAGGATCTAAGGGTAAGTAGTCAATGTAATAGAGCAGCAGGAAATGCTAGCAGAATGCTTGGTTGTGTAGGGAGAGGTATTAGCAGTAGGAAAAGGGAAGTGCTCATGCCACTGTACAGAGCACTGGTGAGACCTCACTTGGAGTACTGTGTGCAGTACTGGAGACCGTATCTCCAGAAGGATATAGACATCTTAGAGAGAGTTCAGAGAAGGGCTACTAAAATGGTGTACGGCTTGAAGGAGAAAAGTTACCAGGAAAGGCTTAATGATCTTAACATGTACAGCTTGGAAAAAAGACGAGACAGAGGAGATATGATAGAAACATTTAAATACGTAAAGGGAATCCACAAGGTAGAGGAAGGGAGTATATTTAAAAGGAAACAAAATAGCAAAACAAGAGGACATAGTCTTAGATTAGAGGGGCAAAGGTTTAAAAGTAACATCAGGAAGCATTATTTTACTGAGAGGGTGGTGGATACATGGAACAGTCTTCCAGTAGAAGTGGTAGAGGCCAAAACAGTAATTGAATTTAAGCAAGCATGGGATAGGCATAAGGCTATCCTAAACAAAAGATAAATCCAGGTTAAGTATCCATGTAATTGGGCAGACTAGATGGGCCGAAAGGTTCTTATCTGCCGACATTTTTCTATGTTTCTATGTTTCTATATTGTGAGACTTCATGGTGTTCCTCTGGGAATAGTATCCGACAGAGGAACCCAGTTTGTTTCTCGATTCTGGCAAGGGTTTTGTGAAAACCTTGGTATTACGTTGAGCTTCTCCTCGGCTTATCTCCCACAGATGAATGGGGCCGCAGAGAGAGCCAACCAGAGTGTCGAACAATACTTGCGTTGTTTCGTATCTGAAAAGCAAAGTGAATGAGCAGATCTGTTACCCTGGGCTGAGGTTGCTTTAAACAACTCAGTGAGTGAAACTACAGGTCACTCACCTTTCCATACCGTTTATGGTTATGATCCTCCCATGCTCCCTTCTGTATTCCAAGGTACTGCTTTGCCAGCCTTGGACAAACATCTGAATTCCCTGAAAGGGACATGGGAGAAGATTAAAGAAATCATGGAGGCCAATATTCAAAAGCAAAAAATAAAAGCAGACAGACGCAGAGGTCCTGCACCAGTGTATACGGTCGGGGACAAGGTATGGCTGTCAACCAGAAACATCAAATTGTTGGTGCCGTCCATGAAGATGGCTCCCAGGTTTATTGGTCGTTATAAGGTTGTAAGACGCATTGACCCTGTTTCTTATGCTTTGGCTTTACCCTATTTACATATTCACAACGTATTCCATGTTAGCCTCTTGAAACCTCTTACCTGTAATAGGTACACCAGAGTCACTGCTCCACCTCCGCCTATCAAGTCCCAGGGTGAGGAGGTGTGTGAGGTCCGTGCCATCTTGAGGTCCCGTGCGGTCCGAGTGGCCGTTCAATACCTGGTGGATTAGGAGGGTTACGGTCCTGTGGATCATTCTTGACTGCCTGCCTGCGAAATCCATGCGCCTCGTCTGGTTCGCCAATTCCATACGGCCCATCCTTCAGCGCCTGGAGGTCGTTCTAAGTCCGACCATAGAGGGGGGGCTTCTGTTACGTCCTCAGCCCCTGCTGTGCTTCCTGGGGGTTCTGGGCATGGTTTGGTGCCACGGGCTGGTCGAGTGCCAGCACCTTGTAATGGCCGAGCGGCGTCCGAGGGGGCGGGGCCTGGCATGGTCACGAGGAGCCGTCGGGTTTAAAGCAGGGCGCAAGGAGTTGCCTCGTCGCCCTGACGTGGAGTTCTGTTCCCGCATCGCTTACTATTGCTTTCATTGATATTCCAGTTGCCGACCCGTTTACGTCTATGATGCCTGCTCCTGATTTTGACCCGGCTTGTTTTTGATCATTCTTATGCTACGTACTACAGCGGTTGCTAGTACTGTGCTTCGTGGGTTTAACCCTATGCAGGCTGCTTGGGGTTTTACTCAATTCATGGGGATATTCCCATCTCGCTCTGGTGTACTATCTACAGACTTATCGGGGGTTCTATTCCAGGCCCAAGGTTCATGATTTAAGGTTGTGTATTTATGTACAAACCGCAATAGCGCGACACTGTTCGTTTTCTGCGTATGATTGTTGTGCTCAGCTTGCCAAGTATACCCGGGTTTGTACCAGCTTTAAACCTTTATGTGTGTCAGTAGACCCTGGTGCTTACAAGGTACAACATACCCGTTTGAGCTTATCAGAAAACATTAAGTCTGTCAAGTCAGTGACTGCCCTGCAGTCTGCACTATACATTGACTGTCAAACATACAACCTAGGTTCACCCACTCAAGTATTGAAGCCATCTGTATTGTTTTGTGCTCTAAGTTGTCTGTTGGTCTCAAAACCTTTGGAACTTAGTAGCAGATCAGTTGTCCTGTTACACTCCTTGGCTTTGGAGTATCAGTCTGAAAATACTGTGGCTCCTATTACACGCTTCGCGCAAATGCGCTCGTGCAGCGCATTTTTTTTTTGCGCACGCAAAAAAACATTATCGCGCGAAAATTAACGCGGCATTCCGATCCGAGCTCATTTTTTCAGCCTTCATGTTTTTTTGTGCGCAAATCCGACGCGCAAATTCGTGCGCAAATGAACGTTGCGTACAGGAATCGGTGGGCAATCAGAATTAAGAACCACCATTTTCTAAAGTTAGGTTGTTGCGCCTGTCAAAGTCAATCTGCGTATATGTGCTGCAGCAAAAAAATTTTTTGACAAATTATTAATTTTTTATGTCTGGGTATGTGTAGAATGTGTAACTGTACTGTGCTGTATTTTTTTATTGCTGAGTTATTTTGTTTCGGCCACAACTATCATATTTGCAGTTAACACCAAGTTTTCAAAGACGTTACGAAAATTCGCGCAAGCGTCGCTCGTACGACTTTGCGCAAAGATTGTAATACCATCCGCACTAACGCAATTGCGCTCACAATGTTAAGTATAGGATGCGCGCATGAACTTGCGCACGTGCATCGTTTGCGCGTACTACGACGATCCGCGCAAATGGTTTTGTCCTCGCGCAAAAGCGCATTTGCGCGCACGCAAATGCGCTGCACGTAGCGTGTAATAGGGGCCTGTGTGTTTTGCAAACATCAAGCAGATATCTCTGTCCAACAAGATCTCAACCTCACTACTCTTGTGTGAGCGCTACAGCGTCCTTTACACTCAGCTGTGAGTACTAGACATGTGCACAGCACAAAATTTCGTTTTGAACTAATGGATTAGTCCTAAAATGCAATTTATTTAGTTACTAAAGAAATTCGTTTTCAGTTCTTTAGTATGAAAACTAATTTCATTCATCCGAAAACCAATGGATACAATTACGATTGTAGTGGCTCCTCAGAGGGTTGAGATCGCTGCTTGTTACAGTATCTCTCACTCTCAGCACAATGTGGGCCATATTACATAGTTGGTGCTAACATAACCAGAGCTGTTATGGCTCTGGGAAGTTTACAACAGCTCTGGTTAAGTTAACACCAACATTGGAATACTGCCCCGTGTCAGGCAAAGCTGTTACAGTAACTGACTGCTGCTCATCACAGTGCTCAGAGTTTCAGTAAAACTAGTAAATAATATTTTCATATATAAGAGGTTAGAACAATATTATTTCCTTGTTTTAATGAAACTCTGAGCACTATTACAGTCAGTTACTGTAACAACTGAGCCTGATACATTATCTCTCAGTACAATGTAACAAGCAGCCGATCTCAGCGCTCACAGCCACTGGATTTAAAGGGCTGAAAAAAAAGGATCCTCTCTGTTTAATGTTTAGAACATCCTCCTGCATTAATTAATACCCCTCTCTGTATAATGTATACAACATCCACCTGCATTATTAATACCCATCTCTGTATAATATATAGAACATCCTCCTGAATTAATTAATGTCCCTCTCTGTATAGAACATCCTCCTCAATTTATACCTTTCTCTGTATAATGTATATAACATCCTCCTGCATTAATACTCCTCTCTGTATAATGTATAGAACATCCTCCTGCATTAATTAATGCCCCTGTCTGTATAGAACATCCTACTGCATTGGCATGTGGAGGGTGCAGATCTTCGGATGTTGCGATGTTGCGTTCTTCATTGCTGGTCTCCTTCACTCAATGTAATGTCACAAAAAGGACTGAAACTAAAATGTAGTGCATTTTATTTTAGTTTCTTTCGTTTTTTGTACTGAGCAGTTTCGTTTCTCTTGAGTCATACTAAAACTAAATTATCCAAAAATTCTGACTAAATCGTTTTAGTACTAAAACGAATGCACATGTCTAGTGAGTACAGGCTTCTTCCTTTCTGGGCACGTAGCCAGGAGGTGGTTTACACTATTGCAAATGAAACACCAACGGCTCACACTTCTTCCAGGAGAAGGAGGACTCGTTCCCCCCTCCCCAGCAGAGACTGGCACAGAGGGGGGCGCTACCACCGTGATGTCAGGGGGTCATGGTGAGTTGGGCTTCCATCCAGACGATCCTTTGGGGAAACCTCTGCTCCGGTCCACAGACCATGGAAATCCGCCAACTCACCAGCTTCCAGGGCTGTCTTGGGTTTGCGATCCAGAAGCCATTCCTGGATCTCAGGTGGGCACAGCTGCACAAACTGCTCCTTGATCAACAGGTCTTCCAGGGCACTCAGGGTGTCAATCTTCAGCCCACTGACCCATTGTCGAAATAGGGTAGTCAGATGGCCCACGACTGCAGAATAGCTCTCTGTGGTCCGCTTCTGCAAGGACCTGAACTTCTTGCGATATACCTCTGGCGTGAGGTTGTACCGCTGCTGCAGCGCAGCTTTAATTGCCTCATAGTCCTGATCACTCTCAGCTGGTAATTCCGCGAAGGCTTCGAGCGCTGGACCTTTTAGCCCAGGAGTGAGATTCCTGGTCCATTGATCCTTGGGCAGCTGGTATTGCCGACAAGTCTTTTCAAAACTCCGCAGGAACACATCTATGTCCCCATCTTTGTCCAGAGTGGGAAAATTCTTGTCACGGGGTCTGGGTGTAGAGAGATCTGCAGCGCCCGCATTGGCAGGAGATAATGGTGTTCTGCCTGCCTGGGCCATAGCGAGCTGGTGTTCCCATTCGGCTTGGTGCTCTGCAGCTTCTCGTTCAGCATGGCGCGCTTCTCGCTCACTCTCTCCGCTCGCGTTCTGCAACTTCTCGTTCAGCTTGGTGCGCTGCCGCTTCTCGTTCACTCTCTGCTCGGCATTCTGCAGCTTCTTGTTCAGCTTGGTGCGCTGCCACTTCTCGTTCAGCTTGCTGCTCCTCTCGCTCTTGGTACTGCAGTGTTACGTCTTCGGCCCCCGCAGCGCTGCCTGGGGGGTCTAGGATGGTTCGTGTCGCTGGCTGGTCAGGTACCAGCACTTCGTGATGGCCGATCTGCATCTGAGGGGGGGGCCTGGCGTGGTCACGAGGAACCGCTAGGTTTAAACCAGGGCGCGAGAGATTGCTCAGTGGAGTCAAGTTCCCGCATCGCCTGTTTATTATTACTGTGCTTTGATTACCAGTTGCCAACCCATTTCTGTCTGAGGATCCTGCTCATGTTTTCGACCCGGCTTGTTATTTGACCATTCGCCGTTGGTTACCTTATCCGGTCTAAGCCCTAATCACAAGGCATCCGATTATGTGAATATCTGCCGAGCCATGTGAGTATGGGGTTATGATAGCGGTTTACTTTCTGCCTTGTCCGGTTGCTACATAAACGCAAAGTGTACCGAGGCTACGACCAACCTGAAGCCTGCACGAGTCATATCCTATTATTGTTATAACGGTCTGCCTTCTGCCAGGTTTGGTTAAACATATACGCTAAATCCACCGATTATGTGACTGCCCTGCAACCTGCTCAATTCATCAACCGCCACAAAACTCTGCTTGAAAACCGAAGTGAAAATAACTATACTCAGGTATCCAGGTTATGTTTATTGTTGACTAAAGTGCACGTGTTTGCACTAAGCGGTCTTTTGGTCTTGAAACCACTTGAGCTTAGGTGCTACTCTGGCTTGTTCAGAAACTTCCTGGCTTGGGAGATCCGGTCTAATAATACATTTTGCTTTGTAACCTTGTATCAGAAAAATCTGTCCATTACGATCCCAACTACACTACTCCAGTGTGAGTACCATAGCGCCCGTTACATGCAGGATGAGCTGAAGCTGCTGTTGAGAGTCTGCGGTGTCTATGTGTTTTAAAACAGTCTGCAAGTAAATATCCAGGGCATTATCACCCTTGGGCGAAGCACTTGACACTGTCCTTTCCACCGGACTTGAGCTTCCTTCGGCTGGGTTAAGAACGATACCCTGAACAAAAGAGTTCAGAGAGGTAAGGTACCGTAATTAAAGCCGTATGAGATACAAAGTAGACCTAAAATTCTTTATTGAAAAGTTGTATATCTCAAAACAACATATACCACAGACAAATATAATAAAAACATATATGGATGTGGAATAGGAAGGTGGTATTGAATTGGGTCTAAAGTCGTGGTGAATTCAAATAAATACCAGTAGTAATGGTCAATGGTCCTCAATCACGATCAGAAGTTATGAGCTACTGATCATTCAAGAAAGGTAGCCTTAGCTTGATCACATGATGCAACTTATGTATAATTTGCCATATCAATAAAATCACCTGATTAGGGTAAAAAGTTAATTTACAACACATAACACCCAAAATAGTGGTCTGATTGGTATAACTCCAACTATAGGGATATTGTCCAGATTTCACCTTCAGATTCAGATTTAATAGTAGAACAGTTGACCCTAAACCATTCTAAGGTGAGCTACAAAGCACAACATAATAACATTTGCTGTCAACCAATTTTGTCTCAGATTTTTAAGAAGGACACACCTTCAGCATTATTTCTAGGACAGATGATTCTGCCCGTATCTCAGTTTAGTCATACAGCATCAAATAATCACATTAAATGTCTTTGTAAACTCCAATTCAATGTATTCCCTTAATGAATAGGGTAGTCACCCAATCAGGGATGATGAATTAATTTGTGACACAGTAGCCTATACTCAGTGTCATCATTAGCTTAATACTGTCCACTCATATTGATTTCAGGTTAAAGAGATACACCTTCATTGATACCCAAGAAGCAATTAAATTAAGTCCCAATGAGAATTTTGAAATATACAACACAGATTACTTCAGAATATCATCTTTATATTGACCATAATCCCATCAATCAATATAGTGGGTAGAGAGAGTACCAATACTGACACTATCAGGGTTATTGAAAGAGATCCGAATGGCTGGAGAAAGGTAACCGAACGCTGATTTTCAGCGTTCGGTTACCTTTCTTGGCCATTCGGCTATCCAGAGAGCAGGCAATTCTCCAAATCCTGGCGAATTGCCTGCACATACGGTGCCCGTTCGAGGGCAGTGAAATCCCCAAGAAAAAGCACTGCTTCGGCTATTCAGAGAACACAAACCAGCAGTGAAAGGTTCCCGAATTGCCCTGCCATTCGGTGGTTTCATTCGACAGGTTTATTCAGGAGAATCCTATAGGCTTCAATGTTAAAAATATTCCGGTTTTAATTCAATATCTAATAAACCGTTCAATATAAAATTCTGCAATAAAGAGTCTCTTTACTTATAGATGTTTTAGGATATTTTAAGCATTTTTCCGGATTTATTTTGTATTTTTTTTAACTTTACTTATTTTTTATGTAACAGCCCTTTTTATTATCATTCCCTGGACCTCATATGTAAATTTCAGACATTTTTGCTCAGTAGTTTCTTTGCAAACAGCGTTTCACTTTTCAATCATTCATGCAAACTGTTTTCCGAATTTATTCACTGCCTTCTTCTGTGGTGTTGGCTTTTTCCAGAGGCTTCACTGCGTGTGATCGGCTCCTGCTCGGGTTTTTCCGGCGTCTTCGGCGGGTTAATCCAGATGTTTTTGCGGGTTTTCGGCGTGCATTCGCTGGGTTTTCGCCAGGTTTTCAGCGGGTTTTCGGCAGCTTTTCCCTGCGCTTCGACAGCCCTGTGGTGCTTGCTGAATACACCGCAGGGTCGCCAAAATGGGATTGCTGAATTGGCCCGAATTGAAGAGAACGAAAAGTCACCGAACGTGCGGTGACTTTTCGAATCTCTTTGAATAACCCTGTAAGTTACCATATGTAAGACTCCACAGCAGTATGGAAATAATCAAACAGCTCAGTCATGTTTTAAGCACATATCACGGTATTGACACATATTCATCAATATTCAGACCACCATAAACCAACATGGGATTCCTTCCCAAAACATCTGCTAAAAAGACATTTGTAGATTGCTCAATGCGTTTCAATAGCTGAGTGCTATCTTCATTAGGGATGAGCTGTTCGGTTCGATCAGTTCGGAGTTCGACTCGAACTTTGGCCGTTCGCAACTTCGCGAACTTCAAACTTTTTGGCGTGTTCGGTTCGAGTTCAAAAAAAAATATTTTTGGGAAAAAAGTGTAAAAAATGCTTAAAAAATACTAAAAAATCTAGAAATAAAGAGACTCTTTACTGCAGAATATTATAAGCAACGGTTTATTAGATATTGAATTAAAAAATAATGACTACGTGCAAAGATTCTCACCTCTAAATGACCTGTGCTCTCAAACGCCGTAAACAACAGGTGTTAATTAGTGTTTGGAAATAACATGTGCTTTTAATTAGTCTGGTCTAATGAATTTGATCCATTGTCTGTAGAATGAGGGTGTCTGGAGGTGTCTCCTGAACATGTATCAAACAACACCTGTGTTTCTGAGAAGTGTTAATTTCTCTACTAAATGCTCTTCTGATATGCTGTTTAACCCCTTAACCCTGCATTTCACTGCTGTGTGCTCAGCTCATTTTTACCGCTTTTGCTCATCATGTTTAAACGCGATTTGAAGCCACATTTTATTAAATGGCCCAGACATATTAGATATCGTTCTTTCCGGCAGACTCCGCAGATTCATAATATATCATTTTTATATGTATACGTCATGTCCTGCCTGTATATTATGACAAAAAATCCTTTAAAAATTGAATTTTTAATCATCTGCAGTGTGTAAAGTGGTTTTTTCACATTTTAGCACATGAGCGTTTGCAGTTATGTTTTCTATGGGGTGCGCTTGTACAAAAATTAGAAATGGGGACTTGTTACATTTTGTGGGGGGAATTACATGATTTATAGCAAACGCACCCCATAGAAAAAAATCATTAGTGCAGCATCATTGTTAACATTATAATTGAAATGTGAACAATATTGCTGCATTAATAAAAATAACACAAAAAAATACATGTTTTTTTTTATAATTTTTTTACTTTATACCTGGTCATATTGGGTATCATTCGAAAGGCTCAGGCCTTTCGATTGACACCCCCCATGACCCCCTAGCTGCCACGGTTCTGGAGATATCGGGGTTCAAATGAACCCCCTATCTCCACTATGGGATTCCGGGCAGCTAGGGGTTCCCTGGCTATCTGACGTCATCACGCTATGCGTGAGGACGTCAGGCAGTGAGGGGGGACCCGGGGGTGGAGCCGCCAACCAAGATGGCGGCCCCCACCGGAGGTAGGCCACACTTCGGTGCAGCAAGGCGCTGAAGTGCGACTCGTGCCTAAGGGTTAAAGCCAGGCACCGCTTAAAAAGGGGAGACTCTCCCCTTTTAAGTGGTGCCTGGCTTTTTTTGTGGGACCTCCCAATCCGAACGGATCCCCCCCTCCCTTCCAGGCGATCTCCAGGCATTACCGGGGGGTCGCGTGGAAATGACGTCATTGCGCATGGTGTGATGACGTCATTTACGTCGGGAGGAGCTTGACTTCAGCGTCTGAGGACGCTGAAGTCAGAACGCCGTGGGACCCCGGACAGAAAGGTGAGTATCTCCGCCGGGGGTCCCGCAAAGCTGATGACGTGTGGGACACGTCCTCAGCATACAGCGGGAGTAACTGAGGACATGTCCCACACGTCGTCAGCAGTGAAGGGGTTAAAAACTTCTTTTTTTAAACTTTTTGTCCTTGTTTCCTGTCCCCCAGGGCACTACCCGGACCTGGACATTGTTTTTAATGTTTCTATATATCCTTCAAATCCGCCACTTCACGGGCAGGTTATGGGGACCTCCTAGGCACGATATTTGAAGGAATTTTTCATTTTTATTGTAAACCCTTATTTCATGGAAAACTCACTGTCCCTTTAAAAACTTTTTTTTTTAAAACTTTTTGTCCTTGTTTCCTGTCCCCCAGGGCACTACCACGGACCCCCATACACCTTTTATGGCAAATATATAGCATATATGCCCTCTTGGAGGGCACTCTAAAAATCGAATTTTGAGTCCCATTGACTTGTATTGAGTTCGTGTTCGAGTTTGAGTTCGAATTCGAACTTTTGAAAAGTTCGAGTTCGAATGCGAACCGAACTTGGGGGTGTTCGGCTCATCCCTAATCTTTATCAGGACCTTACATCCCTCTCCTCTGATGCCTGTATATATAGTCTGTCCCCTATGGTTTCCAGCTGGATACAATTCCGCTGCAATATCCGCTGTTAATTTCACATATGTTCAGCGTGCGTGTCATTGTAAGTATCCGATTTGTATTTCATTACTTCCGGTTTGGAAGAGGAGTCTAGTGTCCAGTCGCCCATACTGCGCATGCGCCGGAGCTGTTCCAGCCGATGGGGGAATGTCCACAAAGAGAGATCTCATTTCCATGGTAGACAAATGAAGCGTCCAATATTACTTCACTATGTTGCTTCTATCATAGGTTACTCTATCTCTACGTGGCATAATGGGGGTCGGATCCACACACGACAGAGACATACGAACGAATGTACCGATCCACCCACATTGATCTCAGTTCCCACGACACTACCAGTCGGACATAAAGAGCATCTCCCACATCGGAAGTCCTAGATGAATGGCATTTTAATGAAACGTCACATAACTTACATTCCTTTTAGATGGATAACAGGAAGTTGTTACTATAAATCAGGGGCATCCCATAGTCACTCGAAAGAGATGGCAAAGTATATAAAACTGATTTTTTTTTCTGACTGCATTGTTATATATTCACTGTCAAGAGGGAAACACATCAAACAGGGTTCAATCCATCGAAGATCCACAAATCAAGGTTAGCGATGTCTATATAGACTATGTATATCCTATTTTATTAACACAGTCTTGGGGCCAATAACATTAATGTTCGACATAGAATATAGCCGATATTTAGGTTTCAAGGGGGGCATCACTATGATCTATCAAGGAGAGGAATTAAGGGGGGATGGGGAAATAGACTGTATATGTAATGATTATGTTGTAATTTAAATGATCCACATTACCAATCAATGATTATTGACCTATAAACGGCGCAAAAGTGAATCCCTCGTTGAGACCCTGGGGGGACAGAGTACCCGACCGATGGATCCAGTATGCTTCTCTCTGTCTAAGTCTAATATCTAGATTGCCCTTACATGGTCCTGAATGGACTTGATCTATAATCTTAAATTGTAAACTCTCCCTCCATGTGCAGATTTAATATGTCTAGAGATTGGTGTCTCTCTCAGATAGCCAATTGATCTATTATCTTCCAGAATTCTGACCCTAAATTCTCTTATTTTTTTACCGATATGTTTCTTCCCGCAGCTACAGGTTATCTGGTATACTACTCCTTTACTTTTGCAATTAAAAAAATTCTTCACCATAAAGGAGTTCGAATTATAGTGATTATAAAAGAGGCAAAGCAATTTATAAGCGCTTCCAAAGCACACGCAGAAGAGAAAATAGCTCAGTCAGTAAAAAAGGGGGTCAAAACATTTTTTAGATACATAAACGAGAAAAGAAAAGTAAAACAAGGATTAGTTAGATTAAAAACAAAGGAAGGAAGGTATGTAGAAGAGGATAAAAGTCTCGTTGACTGCCTCAATGAATATTTTTGTTCAGTCTTTGCAGAAGAAGGAAGGAAAGGGACCTCAGTTAGGAGGAAACACTAAAGAGACATTTACATATGAGTTTACAGAGGAGGAGGTTCTACAGCAGCTGTCTAAAGTAAAGACAAATAAGTCAATGGGGCCTGATGGGATCCACCCTAAATTATTAAAAGAGTTCAGTGGTGTAATAGCAAATCCGTTAACAGATTTATTTAACCAATCCTTGTTAACGGGAGTCGTCCCAGAAGACTGGAAATTAGCAAATGTTGTGCCCATTTACAAGAAGGGTAGTAGGGAGGAATCGGGGAACTATAGGCCAGTTAGTCTTAAATCAGTAGTGGGGAAATTAATGGAAACCATGTTAAAGGAAAGGATTGTTGAACATCTAAAAACACATAGATTACAGGATCAGAAACAACATGGGTTTACCTCAGGGAGATCATGCCAAACTAATCTTATTGATTTTTTTGATTGGGTAACAAAAATAATAGACAAAGGTGGTGCAGTAGACATTGCTTATTTAGATTTCAGTAAGGCTTTTGATACTGTTCCGCATAGAAGGCTTATCAATAAATTGCAATCTTTGAGTTTGGATTCCAATATTGTTGAATGGATTAGGCAGTGGCTGAGTGACAGGCAACAGAGGGTTGTGGTAAATGGAGTTTATTCGGTGCAAGGTCTTGTTACCAGTGGGATACCTCAGGGGTCAGTACTTGGACCCATTCTCTTTAATATTTTTATTAGTGATATTGCAGAAGGTATTAATGGTAAAGTATGTCTTCTTGCTGATGACACAAAGATTTGCAACAGGGTTGAAGTTCCTGGAGGGATCAGCCAAATGACAAATGATTTAGGTAAACTAAAAAAATGGTCGGAGCTGTGGCAATTGAGTTTTAATGTGGATAAGTGCAAGATAATGCACCTGGGACGTAAAAACCCAAGGGCTGAATATAGAATATTTGATACAGTCCTAACCCCAACATCTGAGGAAAGGGATTTAGGGGTTATTATTTCAGAGGATCTAAGGGTAAGTAGTCAATGTAATAGAGCAGCAGGAAATGCTAGCAGAATGCTTGGTTGTGTAGGGAGAGGTATTAGCAGTAGGAAAAGGGAAGTGCTCATGCCACTGTACAGAGCACTGGGGAGACCTCACTTGGAGTACTGTGTGCAGTACTGGAGACCGTATCTCCAGAAGGATATAGACATCTTAGAGAGAGTTCAGAGAAGGGCTACAAAAATGGTGTACGGCTTGAAGGAGAAAAGGTACCAGGAAAGGCTTAATGATCTTAACATGTACAGCTTGGAAAAAAGACGAGACAGAGGAGATATGATAGAAACATTTCAATACGTAAAGGGAAACCACAAGGTAGAGGAAGGGAGTATATTTAAAAGGAAACAAAGTAGCAAAACAAGAGGACATAGTCTTAGATTAGAGGGGAAAATGTTTAAAAGTAACATCAGGAAACATTGTTTTACTGAGAGGGTGGTGGATACATGGAACAGCCTTCCAGTTGAAGTGGTAGAGGCCAAAACAGTAATTGAATTTAAGCACACATGGGATAGGCATAAGGCT
This sequence comes from Leptobrachium leishanense, assembly GCA_009667805.1. NCBI lineage: Eukaryota > Metazoa > Chordata > Amphibia > Anura > Megophryidae > Leptobrachium > Leptobrachium leishanense. The sequence goes on from CM019071.1 coordinate 90,179,803, forward strand.
ATCCTAAGCAAAAGATAAATCCAGGTAAAGTATCCATGTAATTGGCAGACTAGATGGGCCGATAGGTTCTTATCTGCCGACATTTTGTATATTTCTATGTTTCTATGTCTCTTTGGAGATAAAGCTACATGCTTTACATCTACCACATTTATATGTCCCTTTAAAGGGATTTTTTAACCAGTTAGATTTAGATGTTTGAGATTAGGGATGAGCCAAACACTGACTGAGTTTGGTTCGGAGCCGAACCCGAACTTCCCAAATGTTCGTATCCGAACCCGAACTCAATACAAGTCATTGGGGCTATAAATTCGGTTTTTAGAGTGCCCTCCAAGAGGGCATATATGCTAGATATTTGCCATAAAAGGTGTATGGGGGTCCAGGTAGTGCTCTGGGGGACAGGAAACAAGGACAAAAAGTAAAAAAAAAAAAACGGTTTTAAAGGGACAGTGAGTTTTCCATGAAATAAGGGTTAAAAATAAAAACGAAAAATTCCTTCAAATATCGTGCCTAGGAGGTCCCCATAACCTGCCCGTGAAGTGGCGGATTTCTAGGATGTATAGAAATATGTAAAAACAAAAAAATGACATTTCAAATGACGGTAAATGCTTTTCCTTTAATCTATCCATAAACAACTGCTTGGGGCGGCAGTCTGTATGAAAAGAGGAGACATTTTCGGACACGCAGAAAAAGTTTACTGATTTTTTGGCGGTGAAAAGCAGGAGAATGACTGGAAAATTTTAGACCAAATAGCCGATTTGGAAAGTGAGATAAATGGGAGAATTTTTCTAGCTTGGCTATTTTGACCTAGAATTTTCTCTTCAGTCATTCTCCTGAGTTTCACCTTTCTCTGAATAACCCTGTCAGGGTTATTCAGAGAGCGGTGAAGAGCAGGAGAATGACTGGAGAATGGAAAATTCAAGGTCAAAATAGCCAAACCAGAAAAATTCTCCCATTTAGGCTAGGGTCAGACTAGCGAATTTTTAACGTGCGTTTAGGCGCACTTAATCACGGCCGCACTAGCAGCAAATGACGGGCAATGACGGCCAATATACGAAGTACGGTCGCATGAAAGTCCGGCTGCGCAACGCAAGTGGAAAATGAACGCATTTTTTCTAGAACACAGAACCGCTAGTACGGACGTACAGAGTGCGCTGCGTCCACTAGCGGCGTGTGTGCGTGATTTGGAGACGTCAGACCCTGCTCATGTCCGGCCAACATAACGTCCAGACACCCAAAGTTTCCTGGTTTGGATCCGTAAAAAATCACGCACAAAAATGCACATCGTATGACCGTTTTCGCGCATTCCGTGAAAAAATATGGCAATGCGTTCGGACGCACTTTTTGACGGTCGCTGTGAAAAATGCGTTAGTCTGACCCTAGCCTTATCTCACTTTCCAAATTGGCTATTTGGTCCAGATTGTTCTCTTTTCCTGCCATTCTCCTGGTTTTCACCTTTCTCTGAACAACCCTGAGAGAGAGGTGAAAGCCAGGAGAACTGGCAGGAGAAGAGAACAATCTAGACCAAATAGCCAATTTGGAAAGTGAGTTAAAAGGGAGAATTTTTCTGGTTTGGCTATTTTGACCTAGAATTTTCACTTCTCCAGTTATTCTCCTGCTTTTCACCGCTCTCTGAATAACCCTGTGAATGTTTAATCCCGAGGTGAAAAATAACATTGCTTTAGATGTTATTTTGAATTTTTTTCAAACACCAGTTAAATGCAGCATATTAGGAAGTTTTAGGAGGGAAATTAATTCGCAAATCTCAATCAAAAGCAGACACCACCCCACCCCCTCAGTACCTCAGTATAGTGTGCAATGTATCAAATTGATTACCAGACTAAAAACACCTGGTGTTATGCCCGTTTGTGAACAGAGGTCATTTAGAGTTGAGAATCTTTCTACGTATACATTAGTTTTTAATTCAATATCTAATAAACCATTGCTTATAATATTCTGCAGTAAATAGTCTCTTTATTTCTAGATTTTTTAGTATTTTTTTAAGCATTTTCTATACTTTTTTCAAAATTTCTTTTTTTTTCCGAACTCGAACCGAACACACCAAAAAAGTTTGAAGATCGCGAACTTTCGTACTGCCAAAGATCGGGCCGAACTCCGAACCATCCAAACCCGAACAGCTCATCCCTATTTGAGATTAGGGATGAGCCGAACACCCCGAGTTCGGTTCGTATTCGAACCCGAACTTTCCAAATGTTCGAAACCAAACTCGAACTCAATACAAGTCAATAGGGCTGAATATTAGATTTTTAGAGTGCCCTCCAAGAGGGCATATATGCTAGATATTTGCCATAAAAGATGTATGGGGGTCCGGGTAGTGCCCTGGGGGACAAGAAACAAGGACAAAAAGTAAAAAAAATAACATTTTTAAAGGGACAGTGAGTTTTCCATGAAATAAGGGTTAAAAATTAAAAATAAAAATTCCTTCAAATATCGTGCCTAGGAGGTCCCCATAACCTACCCATGAAGTGGCGGATTTCTAGGATGTATAGAAACACTTGAAAACAAAAAAAATATGTTTCAAAAGACGGTAAATGCTTTTCCTTTAATCTATCCATAAACAACTGCTTGGGGCGGCAGTCTGTATGACAAGAGGAGACATTTTCGGACACGTAGAAAAAGTTTAGTGAGTTTTTGGCTAAATTATTGTGAAACTTATGCAGGTTTTGGATGAAAGTAACAATAGGTGCTTTAAAATTGGGCCTTAAGCGTCGGCAACAGTGCCGTCACACCGTAGCCCCTCTGAGGATATGAATCTGATACAGGCGTCAGTGGCAGTGCACCCAAATATTGTGCTTTTGGTGCCAGGCATGCAAGTACTATCATAAAGTAACCCCTCTGTAGTATTGTGGAAGAATGCAGGGGTGGACCTTGCGGTCCTATATTAAAAAGATATGCATCTGTTAAAGGCGTCAGTGCACCCAGATATTGTGCTTTTGGTGCCAGGCCAGCAAGTGCATTCATACAGTAACCCCTCTGTGGTATTGTGGAAGAATGCAGGGGTGGACCATGTGGTCCTATATTAAAAAGATATGCATCTGGTAAAGGCGTCAGTGGACCCAGATATTGTGCTTTTGGTGCCAGATTGCCAGGCCAGCAAGTACTATCATACAGTAACCCCTCTGTAGTATTGTGGAAGAATGCAGGGGTGGACCTTGCAGTCCTTTATTAAAAAGATATGCATCTGGTAAAGGCGTCAGTGCACCCAGATATTGTGCTTTTGGTGCCAGGCCTGCAAGTACTATCATACAGTTGTGTTCAAAATTATTCAACCCCCACTGAAATTGAGTGTTTTGGCCAGTTTGACATTGATTTTGATCATTCAGTCATCTTGCTTACAATTAAATCAAAGAGGCACGTGTAAGTCAGACAAATATAACATAACATTTATAATGAAATAACCACAAATGTCTTTTCTGTGCTCACATCATTATCAGTTTTATTCAACACCCAAGTGACATTCAATCTTAGTACTTAGTACAACATCCTTTTACAGTTATAACAGCTTTTAAACGTGAAGCATATTATTATTATTATTATTAATCTTTATTTATAAAGCGCCAGCATATTCCGCAGCGCTGTACAATAGGCACAGTATAGACAGGGTTACAATACATTGAACAACATTTGACAAACAGTACAGGAGGAGATGAGGGCCCTATTCCCGTAGGAACTCACAATCTGGGAGGGTTGGGGTTGGAAACAGGAGGAGAGGACTGTAAGGTGAGAGTGATTGATGGTTGCGTCAGTGAGTTGGGTGGTAGGCTTCCCTAAATAGGAATGTTTTAAGGGAGTGTTTGAAGGAAGAGAAGTTAGGGGAAAGTCTGACAGTACGAGGGAGAGCGTTCCAGAGAGTGGGGGCTGCGAGTGAGAAATCCTGCCGTCTATCATGGGAAGAGGTGATGCGGGGAGAAGCTAGGCGCAGGTCACTGTTTGACCTTAGGGAGCGGGCTGGGGTGTATTTGGTGATTAGTGAGGACAGGTAGTGGGGAGCTGAGTTAGTGAGGGTTTTGTAGGTAAGGATAAGGATTTTGAACTTAATTCTGCAGTGGATGGGGAGCCAGTGAAGGGACTCGCAGAGGGAGCGGCAGAGACAGAGCGGCGGGTGAGGTGAATTAGCCTGGCGGAGGCGTTCAGGATGGATTGTAGGGGGAGAGGCGGGACAGAGGGAGGCCAGATAAGAGATTATTGCAATAGTCGAGTCGGGAGATTACCAGGGCGTGTATGAGTTGTTTTGTGGTGACAGCGGTAAGAAATGCCGAATTCTGGAAATATTACGCAGTTGGTATCGGCAGGAGGAGGAAAGAGACTTGATGTGGGGGATGAAGGAAAGAGCAGAGTCAAGTGTAACTCCAAGACAGCGAACTTGGTTTGATGGGGAGATGGTGATACCCTCCTCCGTGATAGAGACGTCAGGAGGTGGGGAGGCATTGGAAGGAGGAATAAGTAGGAGTTCAGTCTTTGACATGTTGATCTTTAGGTGGTGGGAGGCCATCCAGGAGGAAATGCCAGATAAACAGTCACTGACTTTTGAAAGGACAGGGGGAGAGAGATCAGGGGTAGAGAGGTAGATCTGAGTGTCATCAGCATAGAGGTGGTAATTAAAGCCAAAGCTGTTGATGATTTTGCCCAGGGAGGAGGTGTAGATGGAAAAGAGCAGAGGACCAAGGACAGAGCCTTGAGGTACACCAACAGATAGAGGCAATGAAGAGGAGGAGTTACCAGCAAAGGACACACAGAAGAACCTGTTGGATAAATAGGAGTCAACCCAAGCAAGTGCAGTGTCACCGAGACCCAGAGAGTTGAGGGTCTGTAGAAGGAGCGGGTGGTCAACAGTGTCAAAAGCAGCCGAGAGGTTAAGCAGGATGAGAATAGAATAGTGGCCGTGTTTTTTAGCAGTTAGGAGGTCGTTGGTGACTTTGGTGAGGGCAGTTTCAGTTGAGTGTAGGGGATGGAAGCCAGATTGCAGGGGGTCAAGTAGGGAATTGGAGGACAGGAAGAGGGAGAGGCGGTTGAAGACTAGTTTTTCTAAGAGCTTTGATGTGAAGGGAAGCAGGGATACAGGGCGGTAGTTGGATGGAGAGTTGGGATCGAGGGATGGTTTCTTTAGTAAAGGGGTAACTAGCGCGTGTTTGAAGGCGGATGGAAAGGAGCCAGTGGAGAGAGATAGGTTGAAGATGTGTGTGAGAGCAGGGCTGAGGGAGGAGGAGAAGGGAGGAATTAGTTGTGAGGGAATGGGGTCGAGCGGGCACGTGGTGAGATGTGAGGAGGACAATAAGGAATTGACTTCCTCCTCAGTGGCTGGGAGGAAGCGGCAGAGGGTGGCAGAGGGGACCTGTGGGAGTGGAGGTGGCAGATAACTAGCTTGTGTTGGGATGTTGCTTCTGATAGTTAAAGTTTTACTGAGGAAGTAGTCTACCAGGTCTTGAGCGCTGAAGGCAGCTGTGGGGGGAGGTGCAGGTGGGTAGAGGAGGGTGTTGAAGGTGGACCAGAGCCGTTTAGGGTTGGAGGACAGCGTAGATATAAGAGATGAGAAGAAGGATTGTTTGGCCAAGTGGAGGGCAGAGGTGTATGACCGGAGAATAAACTTGAAGTGAACAAAATCAGTTTCAGAGCGGGATTTCCTCCAGGCACGCTCTGCAGTGCGGGAGCATCTTTGCAGGCAGCGAGTCTGGAGGGTGTGCCAGGGCTGAAGCTGGCGGCGTGGGGCCTTACAGAGTCGAAGAGGAGCAAGAGTGTCTAGAGCAGAGATAAGAGTAGTGTTGTAGTGATTAGTGGCAGCATCAGGGCAGGTGAAGGATGAGGTATGAGGGAGGTGGTGAAGTAGATTGGAGAATTGATGGGGGTCCACAGCATGTAGATTTCTGCGAGTGTGTGTGCGGGGTGGGGGAGCAGGGTGTTTAGGAAGTCCAGATAGGTTGAAAGAGAGAAGGTGGTGGTCAGAGATGGGGAAAGGGCAACAGTTGAACTCAGAAATGGAGCAGAGGTTGGAAAAGACCAGGTCAATAGCGTGACCATCGCGGTGGGTAGGGAGGAGGGAGGATTGTGTGAGTCCAAGGGAGGACGTGAGTGAAAGAAGTTTGGAGGCAGCAGGGGCAGAAGGATCATCAATGGGAATGTTGAAGTCCCGAGAACTAGGCATGGAAGATTAGAAGACAGGAAGTGAGAAAGCCAGGTAGCAAAGTGGTCAAAGAACTGGGAGGTTGGTCCCGGTGGGCGGTAGATGACTGCCACCCTGAGGGCCAGAGGAGAGAACAGGCGGATGCAGTGTGTCTCGAAGGAGGAGAAGGAGAGGGATGGGGGTGGAGGGAGATGCTGGTAGGTGCAGGTGGGAGAGAGCAGGATTCCGACCCCGCCACCATTTCTCTCACCCGGTCTGGGGGTATGGCTCAAGTGTAGACCGCATGTGAGAGAGCAGCAACGGAGGCCGTGTCAGAGGGAGTTAGCCAGGTTTCAGTTAAAGCTAGGAGGTTGAAGGAGTTTGAAAGGAAGAGGTCATGGATTGCTGTGAGTTTGTTGCACACAGAGCGAGCATTCCAGAGGGTGCAGGAGAAAGAGGACAGGCGCTGAGGGATTATGGGAATGAGGTTGCTGGGCTTGTAGGGAGGTGATTTATGTGCGATGGAGATAGTATGAGAGGGAAGTATTGGATGTGTTGTGGGGCCAGGGTTAGGGGATATGTCACCTGAATAGAGTAACAGCAGGAGGGTGAGAAAGAGAAGGTGGGAATGGGATTTGTGGGAGTGGGAGTGATTGGCAGCACCAGAGATAGAGGGAGACCATGTTCTGAGGAAACAAAGGATCTCGTGCGAGGCCATCATGTGGGACGAGGGGAGGGAGGGAGAGATGCAGATAGTGTAGGGGTCAGTGGTAGAGGGGCAGGAGTTCCATTTAAGGAGAAAGGTAGAAGTAAAGTGCAGAAGTGTGAGAGAAAGCATGATATAGACGTGTGTTTACCCAGAGTAAAAAGTGGGCCTTGCAGTTCCTTCCTCCAGTCCCGCAACTCCAGGAAATCAACTCTAAGCATCCACTTAGGATGCCACTTGGGAATGTCACTGGAGCCAAGGCTCAATGTAGCCACTCTTAGTTGTTATATAGGGCAGACTTATTGCATTCAGGCAGTTAGAAGGTAAACAACTGATGCTGGATGGGCTGTGTCAATAGGGCAGGAGATTCACATGCTAATTAGCAAAGCAAATGGTGGAGAAAGGAGACAAAAATAAATAATAAAATAAAAAAAAGAGACCAAGGTAACGTTACAATGTGGGTGCCTGCGAATACTGGGTGATGGGGGTCCTACCAGCAAAAGTATGCAGGTGATCAGTTGAGATGTGGGTGTCTGTGGATAATGGGTGATAAAGTCTTACCTGTGGAGAGAGGAGACACAGGAATTAGGGATCGTGATGGTGGATGGCATAGGGGATCTTGGATAAAGCTCCAGGAAATCAACTCTAAGCATCCACTTAGGATGCCACATGGGAATGTCACTGGAGCCAAGGCTCAATGTAGCCACTCTTAGTTGTTATATAGGGCAGACTTACTGCATTCAGGCAGTTAAAAGGTAAACAACTGATGCTGGATGGGCTGTGTCAATAGGGCAGGAGATTCACATGCTAATTAGCAAAGCAAATTGTGGAGAAAGGAGACAAAAATAAACAATAAAAAAAAATGAGACCAAGGTAATGTTACAATGTGGGTGCCTGCGAATACTGGGTGATGGGGGTCCTACTAGCAAAAGTATGCAGGGGATCAGTTGAGATGTGGGTGTCTGTGGATAATGGGTGATAAAGTCTTACCAGCAAAAGTATGCAGGGGATCAGTTGAGATGTGGGTGTCTGTGGATAATGGGTGATAAAGTCTTACCTGTGGAGAGAGGAGACACAGGAATTAGTGATCGTGATGGTGGATGGCGTAGGGGATCTTGGATAAAACTCCAGGAAATCAACTCTAAGCATCCACTTAGGATGCCACATGGGAATGTCACTGGAGCCAAGGCTCAATGTAGCCACTCTTAGTTGTTATATAGGGCAGACTTATTGCATTCAGGCAGTTAAAAGGTAAACGACTGATGCTTGATGGACTGTGTCAATAGGGCAGGAGATTCACATGCTAATTAGCAAAGCAAATGGTGGAGAAAGGAGACAAAAAATAAAAAAATAAAAAAAATGAGACCAAGGTAACGTTACAATGTGGGTGCCTGCGAATACTGGGTGATGGGGGTCCTACCAGCAAAAGTATGCAGGGGATCAGTTGAGATGTGGGTGTCTGTGGATAATGGGTGATAAAGTCTTACCAGCAAAAGTATGCAGGGGATCAGTTGAGATGTGGGGTCTGTGGATAATGGGTGATAAAGTCTTACCAGCAAAAGTATGCAGGGGATCAGTTGAATACATAGGAATTAGTGGATATGGGTGATAAAGTCTTACCTGTGGAGAGAGCAAACACAGGAATTAGGGATGGTGATGGTGGATGGCGTAGGGGATCTTGGATAAAACTCCAGGAAATCAACTCTAAGCATCCACTTAGGATGCCACTTGGGAATGTCACTGGAGCCAGAGGAGAGAACAGCTTGACACAAGTGTCTTGCAGCGATCTACGGGTATCTTCGCCCATTCGTCATGGGCAAAAACCTCCAGTTCAGTAACATTCTTAGGCTTGCGCACTGCAACTGCTTTCTTAAAGTCCCACCAGAGGTTCTCAATCGGATTTAAATCTGGTGACTGCGATGGCCACTCCAAAATGTTCCAGCTTTTAATCTGCAACCATGCTCTAGTGGACTTGGAGGTATGCTTGGGATCATTGTCCTGTTGAAAGGTCCAATGTCTCCCAAGCCTCAGGTTTGTGACGGACTGCATCACTTTGTCATCCAATATCTCCTGGTACTGAAGAGAATTCATGGTACCTTGCACACGCTGAAGCTTCCCTGTACCTGCAGAAGCAAAACAGCCCCAAAGCATGATTGACCCCCCGCCATGTCGGATATAATCTCTGCACGTGAACACAACACGTTATATATTGGACTCATCAGCCAAGCCTCAAATATGTCTATATTGGATTTACTGGACCTATCTCGGCAGTTGCCTCCAATATATCAGGGATTATTATTTCATAAGAAACTTATACGAGAACACAAATATCAGTCGTTTATATTTTTGAAAATTATCCTGAATTCTTTTATTGTCTGTGTTTTGCTTTAAAAAAATACAATAATCGGATAAAAATATATATTTATTACGTATACAAAAAAAAAGTTTCAAAAATCTCATATCATAACAAAAAATTTATAAACCACAAATCATCAGCATATGAAAACTAGCTTCACAATATATGTATCTCCGGTTAGGTAACTGCATATATGATTAATCATTTACCCTTATCAGTTAGTAACTAATAACAAATGGTAATAAACATTTCTGCTTAATACAACATGCATTTCCCAGCAAACAATGTTTAACCAGCCAGCTCTTATAGATATATATATATATCTCTATGCTACATGGATCAACAAAAGATGAGCTAATTTAATGATAAGTAATAAAAACTTATTTAGTGAATCCTCCCCTAATCGAGAATTAAACTTCTAATCTTTTGCTTTTTATTTGTAGTTATATAATTCCTTGCTTATTAATTTTAATCACAGTAATTTCAAATTCAATATATATATGGTATCAATCTTACAACATTTCTTTTAGGAATAAATCCTTATATCCACTGCTTCATATTTCTATCTGCAGAATAGAAAATACTTAGAATTTGGATTTAACCATATCCGAGAAGTCTCAGTCTACGTTGCAAGAATCTCTACAAATATATATTTACATTAATTCCTTATTTCATACATTACCTGTCCAATTTGGATGTTGATAAGTCTGCCTTGGAATTCCTGATGTAGTAATTTTTGGAATGTGTGAAGATTATCGATCAGATAATCAATGCATGTGAGTTAGAGATTTGGTGAGAGTCAGAAATTTAGTGAGAATCTTGATTGCCTCATGTCTTGGGATCTGCCTGCATCGTGGTGTGAGTCTGAGTGTTGGAATCTTGGACTCTCAGAGTGTCATGTCTAATGCATTGCAGTGTGAGTCTGTGAATGCTGGAATCTCCGAATCTCAGAGGGTCATGTGTAGTGCATGGCAGGGTGAGTCTGAATGCATTGCGGTGTGAGTCTGTCTGCTGGAATCTCCGACTGACTTGTAACCAACATTGCCGCTTATTATAGCCAATTTGACGTCACGGCAATATTTTTAATATATTTACTATCCTCTAGAGGGTAGTTAATCACTTCTTAATTAATTCCACCATTCTTTTTAATACTCCTATCTCGGGTCAAAAGGTCAATCTGACTCAACAAAGACCTCTCTCTCAATCCCTAGACACAGTGTCTCCATCTGTCATCTTTGATTTATATCCCTACTCCCTTTTGACTCACTTTCAGCTGAATTCTTTTCTGGTTAACTCAACAAAATCTATTCTTTAGTAAATTTTATTATTTACCAATTATATACTTTCTACAATATTTATTGGAATATATATTTCCTACTGTATATATAATAAAATATACCTTGATTATAAACATATATTTTGTGAATATAAATCTATATTAGAAATATTAACTCTTATTCCTATACCCAAAAGACAAAATATTTTTTGTTTTAGAAACTTAAGACAGACCAATAAATTTAATTATGACACGTCTTAGCACTTAAACCTAGCCTTATCACATACAGACATTCTAGGTTCCTTCGTGTCTGGCACTTCTTAAAAAAATATAAAAGACTTCACCCAGGAATGAACTCTGTAAAAAAAAAATCTCATTCATTTCTAAACCTAGAGAAATTTTGGAGAAAAACTGTCTTTAACCCTTTCGCTGCTGAGGCTTTTCACACCTCTGTGCTGAGGTCATTTTTACCGGTTTTGCTCATCATGTTTAAACGTGTTTTGAAGGCTTATTTTTAGTATATTACCCAGACATATTATATATCGTTCTTTCCGTCAGACTCGGTAGATTCATAATATGTCATTATTATATGTATACGTTATGTCATGTCTGTATATTATAACAAAAAATGCAATAAAATATGTATTTTCAATAATTTACAACGTGTAAAGTGTTTTTTTTCACATTTTAACATGCGAGCAATTGCAGTTATATTTTGTATGGGGTGCGCTTGTTAAAAAAATTAGAGAAGGGGTCTCGTTACATTTTTTTTTGGGGAAAATTACGCGATTTTTAACAAACGCACCGCATACAAAAATCGTTAGTGCAGCATCATTGTTCACATTATAATTGAAATGGGAACAATATTGCTGCATTACCGAACCAAAAAAAAGAAAAAAAAATGTTTGGGTTTTTTTTTATAATTTTTTTTAAATATATTTTTATTTTTAATTTTAATTTTTTTTTAAAAACTGTTTTCACATTCGAGTTTGGTATCGTTGGAACGGCCATGCTCTGGCCGATCCAACCATACCAAACATTAACCCCTAACTGCCACGGATCGGGAGATAGGGAGTTCATTGGAACTCCCTATCTCCACCGTTGGTGGCAGTTAGGGTTAACTCTAGGACTGGCATCATCGTGCTATGCACGATGACGCCAGTCCTCAGGGGGAGTTCCCGGAGGCTTGGCCGACATCCAAGATGTCGGCCAGCTCCGGAAAGGATCGCGAACCGGCGCTTTTCAGCGCCGATTCGCGATCCAGCTCCCCAGGGGTTAATGCCAGCCACCATTTGGAAGGGCAGGCTGTGCCCTTCCAAATGGTGCCTGGGTTAACCCCCGCAACGCCGCCGATCGGAGGGAGAGAGGTCCGAAGGACCTCCCCCCCTCCCTTTCAGGCGCCTCCTCCGCACATGCGGGGGGGCGCCTGAATTAGGTGTCATCGCGCTGCCGCGATGACACCTAATTTCAGCGGCTGCGGTTCCGGATGCCGGGCTGACATCGAGGATGTCAGCCCGCACCGGGGGGGCCAGCGATCGGCCGGAACCCGGCCGAACGCTGACCCCAATGGGAGGACGCGCTCAACGCGTCCTCTGCATACCAGCAGTAATGCGGAGGACGCGCTGAGCGCGTCCTCCGCATTGAAGTGGTTAAAAAACAAAATGGCTACAAGCATCCATTTTAAAATTCTCCTTTTCTGTGTAATATACCCGACAGCCATGCTTCACAGTAGGCAAGGTGTTCTTTTCTTCATAGGCCTTGTTCTTCCTCCTCCAAACATAGCGTTGATCCATGGGCCCAAACAGTTCAAATTTTGTTTCATCAGTCCACAGAACACTATCCCAACACTATCCCACTATTCTGTGGTTTGTCCTCATGACTTTTGGCATACTGCAGTTGACTCTTCTTATTCTTTGGAGACAGCAAGGGGGTGCGCCTGGGAGTTTTGGCATGGAGGCCTTCATTACGCAGTGTGCGCCGTATTGTCTGACCTGAAACCTCAGTACCCACATCTGACAAATCTTTTTTCAGTTCCTCAGCAGTCACACTGGGACTTTTCTCCACTCTACACTTCAGGTAGCGCACAGCAGTCGAAGTCAGCATCTTCTTTCTGCCACGACCAGGTAGTGTTTCAACAGTGCCCTTTGCCTTGAATTTGTGAATGATGCTTCCTATGGTCTCTCTTGGTATGTTTAACATCTTTGCAATCTTCTTATAGCAATTGCCCTTCCTGTGAAGAGTAATCACCTCTTCTCTTGTCTTCCTGGACCATTCTCTTGACTTCACCATGTTTGTAACCACACCAGTAAATGTCTAGAAGGAGTTGAGTATCACAGTCATTTTAAAGCTGCCTAATTGGTGCTTATTATGCTTTATTGCTGCTCCGTGACATCCACAGGTGTTTTCAATACCTGATTGAAAACACTTGAATGAACCTCTGTTCTTCAGAGTGGTAGTCTTTAAGGGGTTGAATAATTGTGTCACTGAAGAATTCACAAAAGAAACATTTACTACTGTATTACAAAACCAATTGATGTCATTTTAGTTGCATATGGTTCTTTAAAAAGTCCTTGTAGGATTTCATTCTGAATACAATTACAAATGTACACTAAATTCCCTAAAACCCTTTACAGCATTGGGGGTTGAATAATTTTGAACACAAATGTACAGTAACCCCTCTGTAGTATTGTGGAAGAGTGCAGAGTTGGACCCTGCGGTTCAAAGAATTAAAATGATATAAATGTGGCACCGGCGTCCGTGCAGCCAAATATTGCGCCTGTCATGGCAGCAAGTGCCTTCACACCGTAACCCTTTTGTGGTATTGTGGAAAAGTGCAGGGTTGGACCCTGCGGTTCAAAAAATTTAAATGATTTAAATGTGGCACAGGTGTCAGTGCAGCCAAATATTGTGCCTTTCATGGCAGCAAGTGCCTTCACACCATAACCCTTTTGTGGTATTGTGGAAGAGTTCAGTGCTGGAGGTTTGTGAATGCAGAAGACATCCCTGATCTATGCCGTTACTTCAGCATCAGAGGATTGATAGGTGCTGATTCAGGACTGATTCATTTTTATAAATGTCAGCCGGTCTACAGAGTCGGTGGACAGATGCACTCTTTTGTTTGTGACAAAACCTCCAGCGGCACTGAACGTCCTTTCAGAAAGCATGCTAGATGAAGGGCAACCTAGTAGCTGCTTAGCATATTGGCTAAGTTCTGGCCCGTGATCCAATCTCAACACCCAGTAAGCCAGTATGTCACGGATCCCCCTGATTACCAAGATGGTGGTCCCTTTACGCAGACCGCTCACTACCCTTCCGATCCTTAGAATGGTCGGCACGTCTAGACAGATACAGAATACGTAAAGATAGGTAGACACAAAGAACGATACTAGGAGGGTACACAAGACCTAGAATGGTTGGCTCTTCCCAAGACCTGAACAATAGAAGAGGTAGTCTGATGCGTGCTTAGGATGCCACACAGACTGACCACAAAACCAAGATAGAAGAGTAAACGCCAATACCAGGAGTGTTGCACAGAATAGTTAATTAGCCAATGCCAGGGGTCGGTACACAGAATGGTTCGTTTGCCAATGCCAGGGGTCGGTACACAGAATGGTCAGTTTGCCAATGCCAGGGGTCGGTACACAGAATGGTCAGTTTGCCAATGCCAGGGGTCGGTACACAGAATAGCCAAAAATATACAATAGAATGCAAGAGCTCTGCGGGAAGTAACTACCACGTCAGGGCGCCGGTTGTTCTGCGAGTCTGGGCTTTAAACCCGGCGGGTCCGCGTCAGCCCGCCAGGCCCCGCCCCCCGGCGTCCCCACGTGTGGGAAGCGACCGCAATATCACTCGGCGCCTGGCTAGCGAGCAGCGAGGAAGCTGCTGCCAGGCGCCGGGGGGGTACGGGGAGCCACCGTGACAGAACCCCCCCTCTACGGGCGGCCACTGGACGACCCCCAGGGGCACGGGGATGAGCCAAATAGAAAGCCCTCACCAATCGAGGAGCATGAACCTCAGTAGCCGGAAGCCAAGAGCGATCCTCCGGGCCGTAGCCCACCCAGTCAACCAAGTACTGAAGGACTCCCCTAGACACCCTGGCGCCCAGAATGGCCTTGACTTCAAACTCCTCCTCGCCCTCCACAGAGACAGGAGGAGGAGGGACACGGGCCCTGGTGTACCGATTACACAAGAGTGGCTTCAACAGACTCACGTGGAACACATTGTGTATCCTGATATGGGAGGGTAGTGCCAAAGCATAGGAGACCGGATTGATGCGCCGCAGAATCTTATAGGGCCCTATGTATCTGGGTGCCAGTTTCATAGAGGGTACTAAAAGCTTGATGTTCCGTGAAGAAAGCCAAACCCTGTCCCCAACTTGATACACGGGTGCCGGCCTCCTGTGACTGTCTGCTTTGATTTTCTGGATAACGCTACTTTCCTCCAGTGCCCGTTTAACCCTTCCCCAAGTTTCTTTCAAAGACACTAAATGCTCATCCAGAGCAGGAATCGCGGTATCAGGAAACGTAGCAGGGAGCACGGGAGGATCAAAACCGTAAACAGTGAAGAAAGGTGAATGTCCTGTGGATTCGCTCACTGCATTGTTCAAAGCATACTCTGCCCATGGTAGAAGATCAGACCAGTTGTCCTGTTTGTCAGATATAAAACATCTTAGATACTTTTCTATATTCTGATTAGCGCGTTCTGCTGCTCCGTTGGTCTGGGGGTGATAGGCCGAGGAGAAAGATAAGTCTATCCCCACATTCTTACAAAAACCCTTCCAGAATCTAGAGACGAATTGGGTACCCCTATCGGAGACAATCCCAAGAGGAATACCGTGTATGCGGACCACATTGTTTATGAATATGGGCACCAGTTCGAGTGCCGAAGGTAGTTTACGAAGAGGAACATAGTGGCCCATCTTGGAGAACCGATCTATGACCGTGAGTATTACAGTATTACCTCTTGACTCGGGTAACTCTACTATAAAATCCATGGCTAAATGCGACCATGGTCGTTCGGGGATTGGCAGAGGCTGGAGTAAACCAATGGGCGCTGTTTTGGGACTTTTATGTCTTGTGCACACCTCGCACACCGTTATGTAATCTCTAACATCACGGCGCACCGTGGGCCACCAGAGGAGCTTACGTATACTAGACAGTGTTTTGGTGATCCCCATATGCCCAGAGGTTTTGTTATCATGATACAGTTTTAATACTTCTTCCCTTTCGTTCTCAGGTACAAAGAGTTTCGCAGGAGGTCTCCCCAGGAGCTGTACCCTGGGCGGTCTGCAATCTTAACATTAGAGGAGACGAGACACTAATCGTGGTGAGAGCTATAATTCTTTCCTGGGGTACAATGGGATGCTGATCTTGGATGTTATGTTCGTAGGATTCGTACTGTCTTGACAATGCGTCTGCTTTAATGTTTCTTGACCCAGGTCTATATGTGAGGACGAAATTAAAGCTTGAAAGAAACAATGACCATCTCGCTTGTCTGGCATTCAACCGTTTGGCGTCACCAATGTACGTGAGATTCTTATGATCGGTAATGATGACAATGGGGTCCCTAGACCCCTCCAATAAGTATCTCCACTCCGTCAAGGCTGCGATAACTGCTAACAACTCTCTATTTCCGATATCATAGTTCCTCTCTGCCGGGGACAACTTTCGGGAATAGAAGCCGCATGGATGCAAGGGTTTGTCGGGTGCCTCCCTTTGGGACAAGACTGCACCAAGACCTAGCTCGGAGGCGTCAACTTCAACTTGGAAAGGCAGAGCCGGATCAGGATGTCGGAGAACAGGGGCAGTCGTGAATGCCTGTTTGAGGGCCTCGAAGGCTTGCCTGGCCTGGGGTGTCCATTTCTGATTTCCCACCCCTTTCTTAGTCATGGCCGTGAGAGGAGCTACCAAGGCCGAAAAGTCTTTAATGAACCTTCGATAATAGTTGGTAAAACCTAGAAACCTCTGGATGGCTTTAAGCCCTTGGGGTAGGGGCCAGTCGAGGATTGCCGACAATTTACCAGGATCCATCTGAAACCCCTCAGGGGTTATGATATACCCAAGGAAGTGCACCATCTCTATATCAAAGAGGCACTTTTCTAATTTGCAGTATAAGCCGGCCTTCAATAGTCTCCTTAACACTTGTTGCACATGGGTGTGATGGGTCTCCTTATCTGGAGAGTATATCAGGATGTCATCGAGATACACTATGACGAATGTTTGCAGAAAGTCCCTTAGAGTGTCATTTATGAGATCCTGAAACACAGCTGGCGCGTTACATAACCCAAAGGGCATTACCAGGTATTCGTAATGCCCGCTACGCGTATTAAAAGCCGTCTTCCACTCGTGCCCCTTTTTCACCCTTATCAGATTGTAGGCCCCGCGTAAATCGAGCTTCGTGTATATACGGGCCCCTTTCAGTCGGTCGAACAACTCTGTTATAAGGGGAATAGGATATGCATTTCTTATGGTTATTCTGTTTAAACCTCTATAATCAATGCATGGTCGCAAGTCTCCCTCTTTCTTGGAGACGAAAAAGAAACCAGCTCCTGCTGGGGAGGAGGACCGTCTAATGAATCCACGCTCAAGATTCTCTTTTATATATTCCTCCATAATATCGTTCTCCTTTTGCGACAAGGGGTATACATGTCCTCTGGGAGGCATGGTACCGGGGAGTAACTCTATGGCACAGTCATACGGGCGATGTGGTGGTAAAACCTCAGTCCTGGCCTTCGAAAAAACCTCCTTTAATGCCTGATAACAGTCAGGGACTACTGTGGATAAAGGAGGTGCTGTGGCGATATTAAGGCTACCAATAACAGTGACTCTGCCCATGCATTTCAACTGGCAACTGGGGCCCCAACATTTTATGTCTCTCTGGACCCAATCAATCACCGGGTTATGCTCAGTCAACCATGGAAACCCTAGGACGACGGGGCATGAGGGAGAGTCAATAATCTGGAATCGTATGGTTTCCTGGTGCAAAACCCCTGTTTTCATGCATACCTCTATAGTGTCGTGGGTGATATGGGGACATGACAAGGGTTTCCCGTCTATGGCCTCCACCATTAGGGGTCTTTCTTTGAGAACTAGAGGCATGAGGTTCTTAGAGGCAAACACTCTATCCATAAAGTTACCTGAGGCTCCAGAGTCTAGGAACGCCTCAGTCTTGAGGTGCACCCCCTCCCAGGTTAAGGAGATGGGCACCAGAATCCGGGTTTTTTTTTTTTCGTTATCAACAAAGGAGGCATAGAGCGAACCGATTACCTGGCTAGTAGGTGTTCTCTGGCCCGGTTTGCCAGTGTCACCCCTGCCACCCCTGGGTCTTTGAGGACATTGAAGACGAAAATGCCCTGCCCCGGCACAGTAAAAACAGAGCCCCCTTTCCCTTCTGTAAGTTCTCTCAGCCTCTGAAATACCTGTTCTACCTATCTGCATAGGTTCCACGACCGGTAGATCGGTTCTTACTGGCTCTGGAGTACCTGACGTATTGGTGTGTCTGGGTACCAAGGGTAAAGGAGGCAAAAGCCTTCTGGGTCTGTCTCGAGAATGCCTCCTGTCCCTAATTTGGTCGTCCATGGCAATACAGAAATCAACCAAATGGTCCAGATGTTCTGGCAACTTCAAGGGAGCCAGCTCAAACATCAAGGCCTCGTTCAGGCCTTCGGTAAACGCCAAGGTTAAAACGTCGTTAGGCCAGTGTACCTCAGAAGTCAAGGTCTTAAATTCTATGGCATAGTCGGAGACTCTCCTATTGCCTTGCTTAATGTGGAATAAGGACCTGCCTGCATTGGTGGCCCTTCTAGAGGGATCAAACGTACGTTTTAGTTCAGAGGTAAAGCCCTCATAGTCATATATGATAGGGTTTTTTGTTTTCCCACAATGGCGTGGCCCACAGTAACGCTTTATCAGTTAAATGATTAATTAGGTAGCCTACTTTGGCTTTATCGGATACACAGGACCCAGGATTGTTCTCGAATAGAATCTCCAGTTGGGTCAAAAAACCCCGACACAGGTTAGGCGTACCATCATAGCGTACGGGTGCCTTCATACTGAGCCTACACCCCTCGGGTGAGGCCGAACTGGCCCTAGGCACTACTGGTTCTGGAGGACTTGCAGCACCAGTAGTGGATCGATTCAACAGGGTTTGCAGAGCAAGAGCAATTTGGTCCATCCTGTGGTCCTGCTCTTCTTGTCGGGCTGCAATTCTTGTCAACTGAGATGAGAGGTCTGCGGGATCCATAGGCCCTGACGTAATGTCACGGATCCCCCTGATTACCAAGATGGTGGTCCCTTTACGCAGACCGCTCACTACCCTTCCGATCCTTAGAATGGTCGGCACGTCTAGACAGATACAGAATACGTAAAGATAGGTAGACACAAAGAACGATACTAGGAGGGTACACAAGACCTAGAATGGTTGGCTCTTCCCAAGACCTGAACAATAGAAGAGGTAGTCTGATGCGTGCTTAGGATGCCACACAGACTGACCACAAAACCAAGATAGAAGAGTAAACGCCAATACCAGGAGTGTTGCACAGAATAGTTAATTAGCCAATGCCAGGGGTCGGTACACAGAATGGTTCGTTTGCCAATGCCAGGGGTCGGTACACAGAATGGTCAGTTTGCCAATGCCAGGGGTCGGTACACAGAATGGTCAGTTTGCCAATGCCAGGGGTCGGTACACAGAATAGCCAAAAATATACAATAGAATGCAAGAGCTCTGCGGGAAGTAACTACCACGTCAGGGCGCCGGTTGTTCTGCGAGTCTGGGCTTTAAACCCGGCGGGTCCGCGTCAGCCCGCCAGGCCCCGCCCCCCGGCGTCCCCACGTGTGCGGAAGCGACCGCAATATCACTCGGCGCCTGGCTAGCGAGCAGCGAGGAAGCTGCTGCCAGGCGCCGGGGGGGTACGGGGAGCCACCGTGACACAGTGGATCATCTGCTGGAAACGTATCCAGGTCTGCCCTTGCCCCTAGGTAGTCCTGCACCATATGGTGAAGACGCTGGCAATGGGTGTCTACATTTGACGTCCCTGGGAGTCATGGACTAAAAAAATAAAAAAATGCATCAGTCAAGCGGCCCTGGCCTCCACCACTATTCTTCTGATCATCCGCAGCCTCAGAAGCACATGTGTCATCAGTTGGTTACCTACCAGTGCCTGGAAAGGTGTTACGCAAGTGTCGCTTTAGAGCGTCCTCAAGTTTTTTCATCCTGTGCTCCCTCTGTGCAGGCAGGATGAGCTCTGAAACTTTACCCTTGTATCGTGGATCAAGAAGGGTTGCCAACCAGTAATGATCCCTCACCTTGATAGCACGAATCCTGGGGTCCTTTAGCAGGCTTTGCATTATAAGGGAACCCATGCGGCATAGGTTGTAAGTGGCATTAGCTTCCGAGTCTTCCTGGTCAATGAGGATGACCCCATCGTGCACTTCCTCCTCCCAGCCACGCACTAGCCCTCGTGTTTCTGGGCACACAAAACCCTCCCTTGAGGAATCCCCACCTTCAATGCCCCCACTACATAAATATTCCTCCTCCTCCTCCTGTCTGATCTGAGTAGGACCTGCTGGAATGCTGTCTGCGGAAAGACTGGGGCCTTCAGAGCTAGGGAAGGCCTCCTCTTCCTCCCGCTGCTCTGCCTCTAGAGCCACATCTATAATTCCCTGCAGAGTGTGCTCCAGCAGGAACACTAAAGGAATTGTGTCACTGATGCGTGCACTGTCCCTGCTCACCATCCTCGTTGCCTCCTCAAATGTTGACAGTACAGTGCATGCATCCTTGATCATCAGCCACTGCAGGGGTGGAAAAAAACCAAGTTGACCTGAACCTGTCCTTGTGCCATACTCACACAGGTACTCGTTGATGGCCCTCTGCTGCTTGTGCAGACGCTGCAGCATTGCTAATGTCGAGTTCCACCTGGTGGGCATGTCACAGATCAGACGGTTTGTGGGAAGGTGGAATTCTCTTTGAATTTCTGCCAGGCGAACCCTTGCTGGGAATGACCGTCTGAAGTGGCTGCAGACTTTTCTGGCCTGGCTAAAGCTGGCGTGGTGTTAACCATCTCTGCACCTGGCCCTGCAGAGCTGACAGAATTTCTGGCCCGGTGTGGCTTCTGTCCTCCAAACAAACCAGCTCAAGCACAGTATGGCTTCTTTTTGCTTGAGCCATTGCGTAGACCCTGTCAGGCGTCGGTTTAACTGCCACTTCTCCTGAGACACAGAAGGAGGAGGAGGAAGAGGGAGAGGTGGTGGTGGTGGATCAGACAGACCAAATACAAGAAGCTTTCTGGAGGCGTGGTGGATGAACAAGCTCCAGCACAGAGCCCCGTCTTGGATCCCTCCCAGCTGCAATCAGAGTTTCCCAGTGTGCCGTGAAGGAAATGTAACGACCCTGTCAATGCTTGCTGGACCACGTGTCTAAAGTCACATGCACCTTGCTGCTGACTGCCTTTCCCAATGACTTGATAACATTGTCTTCCATGTGCTGGTATAGTGCTGGAATGGCCTTGCGTGAAAAGTAATGGCGTTTTGGAACCTGCCACTGTGGTACAGCACATTCAGCAAATTCATGGAAGGAAGCAGAGTCCACCAGCTGGAAAGGCAGCAGCTGCAATGCGAGTAATTTTCTAAGCTGGCATTTAGACACTGTGCTTGGGGATGGTTGGGACTATATTTTTCCTTACCCTGCAGCAGCTGCGGCAACGTAATCTGACTGCGTAAATCTTCGGCTGATGGGATGCTGTCACATTGTGAGGAAGGACCTGGTACATCCATTACTGTAGCATCATCCCTGTCAGTGGAGGTTGTAGGCAATGACATGACAGGACATACAGTGGGGGTAGAGACAGATGAGGAGGAGGAGGACCTACGCAAAGTTTTGCGCCAATGGGATGTGTGGCAGGAGGGCATATGTCGCCTCAAGCACGTGGTACCCAAGTGTCCGGTGTCTTTCCCACGCTTAAGCCTCATCTGACATAGATTACAAATAGCAACGGTGGGGTCTGCTGCACATTTCTTAAAGAACTCCCAGCAGACAGCAGAGTTCCTGCGTGTGTGCTTTGAGACAACAGTGCTCTGCACCGGAGCAGCTCTGACATCTGATGCCTTGGACTGGCTAGTGCTACGGTTGGTCATAGAGGATGTTGTGCCTCGTGTTTTCTGTGCCTCCTCCTCCTCCTCCCCCTCCTCACTTGATTCCTCTGTTCGATCTGGCACCCAGGTGGAGTCAGTGACTTCATCATCAATGTCATCTTCACCCCCTATCTCCTCGTCACTGGAGCCAACTTGGCAGTATGCTGCAGCTGCTGGGGCAACATGAGTGCCAGTTATTTGTGTGTCATCACTGGCACCCCCTACCTCTAGGTTGATTATACTCCCTTCCTCAACCTCAGAGATTGAATCAGAGCACTGTACTTGCTGCGCATCCTCAAGCAGCATGTCACTGTCATTGTAGTCAAACAATTCAGCTGACTCCTCCGTGTGTGATAGCGAGGCTACGGCAGGAGTAGCTGTGGACATGGAGGCTGCATTAGATGCTTTGGCAGCTGAGGTGGACTGTAAAGAACTACAAGCCTGGCTGGCAGAGGACTCGGAGGACTCGGATGGCCTGGTTAGCCAATCCACCAAATCCTCTGTATGTTGCTGTTGCTTAAGAAGACGGCCAGCACCAGTTAGAAAGGACAAGCGTGCCCCTGCAGAGAATGCACCACGTCCACCACGACCAGAGGCACAGCCTCCCGACACAGGGGCTGCTTGCCCTCTTATCTGTGTCTGGGAGCGTCTGCCTGTCCTTTTTGTTCTTTCAAACATGGTGAGTGATATATAGATTAAATATATAGAGAACTCTGATTCAACTCTGGTATAAAGATTAAAGATTTACAGAACTCTGGTATAACTCAGTGAGACACCCTAATAGCTGGCAGCCAGTGACAAGACACAGATTACAATTCCCTCCTATAAATCAGTGTGACCCCCTGATAGCTGGCAGTGAGAAGCCACAGATTACAAGTCTCAGAAACCTCCTATAAATCAGTGAGACCCCCTGATGGGTGGCAGTGAAAAGCCACAGATTACAAGTCTCAGAAAGCTACTATAAATCAGTGAGACCCCCTGATGGGTGGCAGTGAGAAGCCACAGATTACAATTCACATAAATCTGATAGAAGTATGAGGGACCCCCTGATGGGTGGCAGTGAGAAGACACAAATTACAATTCGCATAAATCTGCTAGAAGTATGTGGGACCCCCTGATGGGTGGCAGTGAGAAGCCACAGATTACAAATCTCAGAAACCTCCTATAAATCAGTGAGACCCCCTGATGGGTGGCAGCCAGTGAGAACACACGGATTATAACAATTCCCAAATAATTTGTAGAAATTTGTAACCCCCAAAATACTTGCTGGCAGTGACAAGACACAGATCACCTCAATTACCAAATATTTTGTAGAAATTTGTGACCCCAAAATACTTGCTGGCAGTGACAAGACACAGATCACCTCAATTCACAAATGTTTTGTAGAAATTTGTGACCCCCAAAATACTGCATGGTACTGGCTGTGTGACAAGACACAGATCACCTCAATTCCCAAATGTTTTGTAGAAATTTGTGACCCCAAAATACTTGCTGCAGTGACAAGACACAGATCACCTCAATTCACAAATGTTTTGTAGAAATTTGTGACCCCCAAAATACTGCGTGTACTGGCTGTGTGACAAGACACAGATCACCTCAATTCCCAAATGTTTTGTAGAAATTAGTGACCCCAAAATACTGCGTGGTACTGGCTGTGTGACAAGACACACAGATCACTCAATTCCCAGATATTTTGTAAAAATTAGTGACCCCAAAATACTTGTGGTACTGGCTGTGAACAAGAGACAGATCACCTCAATTCCCAAATGTTTTGTAGAAATTAGTGACCCCCAAAATACTGCATGGTACTGGCTGTGTGACAAGACACAGATCACCTCAATTCCCAATATTTTGTAGAATTTGTGACCCCCAAAATACTTGCTGGCAGTGACAAGACACAGATCACCTCAATTCCCAAATGTTTTGCAGAAATTTGTGACCCCCAAAATACTGTGTGGTACTGGCTGTGTGACAAGACACAGATCACCTCAATTCCCAAATGTTTTGTAGAAGTTTGTGACCCCAAAATATTGCTGCAGTGACAAGTCACAGATACCCCAATTCCCAAATGTTTTGTAGAAATTAGTGACCCCAAAATACTTGCTGGCAGTGACAAGAGCAGATCACCTCAATTCCCAGATATTTTGTAAAAATTAGTGACCCCCCAAAATACTGTGTGGTACTGGCTGTGTGACAAGAGACAGATCACCTCAATTCCCAAATGTTTTGTAGAAATTAGTGACCCCCAAAATACTGCATGGTACTGGCTGTGTGACAAGACACAGATCACCTCAATTCCCAAATATTTTGTAGAAATTTGTGACCCCCAAAATACTTGCTGGCAGTGACAAGACACAGATCACCTCAATTCCCAAATGTTTTGCAGAAATTTGTGACCCCCAAAATACTGTGTGGTACTGGCTGTGTGACAAGACACAGATCACCTCAATTCCCAAATGTTTTGTAGAAGTTTGTGATCCCCAAAATACTTGCTGGCAGTGACAAGTCACAGATCACCTCAATTCCCAAATGTTTTGTAGAAATTAGTGACCCCAAAATACTTGCTGGCAGTGACAAGAGACAGATCACCTCAATTCCCAGATATTTTGTAAAAATTAGTGACCCCCCAAAATACTGTGTGGTACTGGCTGTGTGACAAGAGACAGATCACCTCAATTCCCAAATGTTTTGTAGAAATTAGTGACCCCCAAAATACTGCATGGTACTGGCTGTGTGACAAGACACAGATCACCTCAATTCCCAAATGTTTTGTAGAAGTTTGTGATCCCCAAAATACTTGCTGGCAGTGACAAGTCACAGATCACCTCAAATCCCAAATGTTTTGTAGAAATTTGTGACCCCCAAAATACTTGCTGGCAGTGACAGACAGATTCCTCAATTCACAAATGTTTTGTAGAAATTTGTGACCCCCAAAATACTGTGTGGTACTGGCTGTGTGACATGACACAGATCACCTCAATTCCCAGATATTTTGTAGAAATTTGTTACCCACAAAATACTTGCTGGCAGTGACAAGACACAGATCACCTCAATTCCAAAATGTCTTGTAGAAATTTCTGACCCCCAAAATACTTGCTGGCAGTGACAAGACACACATCACCTCAATTCCAAGATAATTGGTAGAAATGAGACCCCCCAGACCCCCCCAGTAACGTGGCAGACCGGCAGTAAGAATACACAACAACTATCTCCTATGAAATCTCCTCTCAAATGCGTGCAGAAGCGCTGCGTGGAAACCTTATATAGTGTGCTGCGGGACTTAGCTCTGTGAGCCCATGATTGGGCAAAATTTGCCCAATCAGGACTCTGAGCCGTGATTGGCATAGTGTTGAACCTGTCTTGCACCAGACCTGTGGTCAGGTGCAAGGCTGTAGCCAATTACGAGCTTCAAGCCAGTGGGAAAGTGCATTGTGGTCCATTGTGGTGCATTGTGGTCAAACATGCGGCGAACACCCGGAAATGTTCGGAGTTCGCCAACAGAACGAACAGGCTAAGTTCGGTCAGAACTCCGAACCGTCCGAACCGAACAGCTCATCCCTATTTGAGATCTCTGAAAATGGCTTTTAACTTGTAAATCATTCAGATTTTTAGCTCTTCTCGCTGTCATTGTCACTGTTGAAGGGAGTTTCTTCCCAAGATGTCTATTACAAATTTCTTTTACTTTTTCCCAGCCTATATCATAATTGCCGATAAGTCTGATATTAGAGTATTCTTTCTTTTTCATATCTGACAACAAGTTTTCGCGTTTACCGAGGAGTGCTCGTTTGTATACTCTCGAGCATTTTATTAGGATATCCTTTATCTTTAAACACCTTTCTTAAATTTTGTTCTTTTTCTTTGAATTCAGTTTCTGAACTACAAATTCTTCGTAGGCGAAGATATTGTCCCACTGGGATCCCTTTTTTTAATGGGTTAAGGGTGAAAGCTACTCCATTGCAGAAGGCTGTTGGTGGCAGTCGGTTTGCGATATAGGCTTGTGTGGGGGACTGAGTTGTTGTTTTTACTGATTGTAATGTCTAGAAAGTTAATAGATTCCATATTTGTCTCAAAAGTAAATCTCAGATTTAATTGGTTATCGTTCAGATTTGTAATAAAATCTTCAAAAGGAACGAATATCGCCTCTCCAGAGAACCAGTATATCGTCTATGTAACAATTCCACATAGCGATATTGTTGGAAAATTGCGACATTCTAGCATTGATGTTGAGTCATTGTACAACAATATACCACATGATCTGGGGATTAGCTGTGTGAAACACTTCTTAGAACAAGACGAACGCTTCTCTGAAGCACACCAAATGTTTGTAACTCAACTGCTAATGTTCATATTGACACATAACTTCTTCCTATTTGATGGTAAGATCTATCGCCAAGAGGTTGGCACAGGAATCTATTATACATAAGTAGCATCATGTGATCAAGCTAAGGATACCATTCCTGTTTGATCATTAGCTCCTAACTTCTAATTGTGATTGAGGACCATTGACCATTACTACTGGTCTCCACGAGTATTTATTTGAATTCACCACGACTCTAGACCCAATTCAATACCACCTTCGTATTCCACATCCATATATGTTTTTATTATATTTGTCTGTGGTATATGTTGTTTTGAGATATACAATTTTTCAATAAAGAATTTTAGGTCTACTTTGTATCTCATACGGCTTTAATTACGCTACCTTACCTCTCTGAACTCTTTTGTTCAGATTTGTTCTTTGTATCAAGTTGAGGGTTTAATCCCTATTTAAGGTACTTATTGGTCTCAAATTTTCCTTCCTTTTTCGTTTAATAACAGTACCCTGCTCTGCTACACCATGGGTTGCTTGTCGCGCCTCATAATCCTCACGGGCTTGCAAAAGTTCTGGTCTGCAACCTTACCCTTGTATCTACATCCTAGAAATCCGCCACTTCATGGGCAGGTTATGGGCACCTCCTAGGCACGATAATTGAAGGAATTTTTCGTTTTTATTTTTAACCCTTATTTCAAGGAAAACTCACTGTCCCTTTAAAAACGTTTTTTTTTAACTTTTTGTCCTTGTTTCCTCTCCCCCAGGGCACTACCCGGACCCCCATACACCTTTTATGGCAAATATCTAGCATATATGCCCTCTTGGAGGGCACTCTAAAAACCGAATTTTCAGCCCCATTGACTTGTATTGAGTTCGAGTTCGGGTTCAGGTTCGGATCTGAACATTTGGAAAGTTCGGGTTCGGGTCCTAACCGAACTCGGGGGGTGTTCGGCTCATCCCTATTTGCCATCTCTTTCTAGTTTAATCAGCGAGTGTCAGTGGTCAAAGAAGTGAAACGCCACTCTCTATACGGTTGGAGGCTTTTAAACCTAGAGCCAGGGAAATTATAGGCTCTTGTCAATGTGAGTGCCATTGTGAGTGCCATACATCCCTGCGACCAATATAATTTCCGCCCCATTTTTTGAGATTTTCTGCACGATTACTACCTTTTTGTTCTACCTCTACCCTCCCTTCCTCTCCTTCTTGGTTCTGAGAGACGATGAGTAAAACAGAGACCTATTGATGGAATGAGGCTAGGGTCAGACGAGCGCATTCTGTGCAGACTGTGCGTCCGTGCACAACAGACATACTTTCTGACTAACAACAAGGTAACGGCCGCACAGTCCGTTTTTGTGACTGCCCTTTTTTGACTGATGTAGAAGGGAAAATAAATTAGTATGAAATACATTTTGTCCGTCAAAATGCTGGACATCAAAAATGCAGTCCGTCTGACTTAGATCCATCACTCACACACAAAGCTATGTGGACGTTGCGGACGCAGCGCACTTTGTGCGTCCATTCTAGCGGATTTACGTTCTTGCATAGCTTGCGTCCGTTTGCCGCGTCCGTTGAGCGTCCGCGTCTTCTGTGCGGATGTACTTCATGTGTGGTCTCTATTGATCATAATTGTATGCTACCACTAAAATGTGCGGCAACACGGACGTGAACACTGCGCTCGTCTGACCCGAGCCTAAGGAGGACTATGCTGCTTGACGCTTTTAAGTATGCCCCTTTTAATTGTTGTATGCACCACTGCACTGGACTGCATCATTGGACACTGTCGCACTTTATTGGCTGTTGTTTTGTAGAACAGCCTTCTGCATGCATTAACCTTATGCACACCATTGTATTCTATATGCAATTGCACTTAATCATTTCTGATTTCTGTTGATAACAGAGTGACTATTAAGAATACTGTATGTTACTTGATTATTGACATAATTGTCACAATTGTCTATATGCACTTAATTCTTTTGATGCGCCATAAGGGATCTGTGTTGTATTTTCCTACTAATTCACACCGCACATTACTGTGAGTTTTATTGCTGTGGAGCTCTGTGATATTCTCATACACACTGCACATTACTGTGAGTTTTATTGCTGTGGAGCTCTGCATTGTAGAGACCCTGTGCTCCTCCACCTTCCGTTTGAGGATTCCCCACATGGGGAATAGGTTTAGGTCTGGAGACATGCTTGGCCAGTCCATCACTTTTACCCTCAGCTTCTTTAGCAAGGCAGTGGTAGTCTTGGAGGTGTGTTTGGGGTCGTTATCATGCTGGAATACTGCACTGCGGCCCAGTCTCCGAAGGGAGGGGGATCATGCTCTGCTTCAGTATGTCACAGTACATTTTGGTATTCATGGATCCTTCAATGAACTGTAGTTCCACAGTGCCAGCAGCACTCACGCAGCCCCAGACCATGAC
Source organism: Leptobrachium leishanense (assembly GCA_009667805.1). Taxonomy (NCBI): domain Eukaryota; kingdom Metazoa; phylum Chordata; class Amphibia; order Anura; family Megophryidae; genus Leptobrachium; species Leptobrachium leishanense. The sequence continues at coordinate 90,208,117 of CM019071.1, forward strand.
ACTCCCACCACCATGCTTGACTGTAGACAAGACACACTTGTACTTCTCCTGGTTGCCGCTAGGGATGAGCCGAACACTCCCGTGTTCGGTTCGACTTCGAACTCGAACAATTTCAGAAGTTCGAGTTCGAACTCGAACACGAACCAAACTCAATGTATGTCAATGGGACCCGAACATTCGATTTTTAGAGTGCCCTCCAAGAGGGCATATATGCTAGATATTTGCCATAAAAGGTGTATGGGGGTCCGGGTAGTGCCATGGGGGACAGGAAACCAGGACAAAAAGTTTTAAAAAAAACATTTTTAAAGGAACTGAGTTTTCCATGAAATAAAGGTTACGAATAAAATTATCGTGCCTAGGAGGTCCCCATAACCTGTCCGTGAAGTGGCGGATTTTTAGGATGTATAGAAACATTTAAAAACAAAACAATGACATTGCACCCACATATTGTGCATTTGGTGGCAGCAAGTGCCTTCACACGTAACCCATTTGTGGTATTGTGTAAGAGTGCAGTGGTGGAGGTTTTGGGAATGCAGAAGAGATCCCCGATCTATTCAGTTACATCAGCATCAGGGGATTGATAGCTGCTGATCCAGGACTGATTCATTTTTATAAATGTCAGCCGGTCTACAGAGTCGGTGGACAGACGCACTCTGTCGTCTGTGACAAAACCTCCAGCGGCACTGAACGTCCTTTCAGAAAGCACGCTGGATGAAGGGCAACCTAGTAGCTGTATAGCATATTGGCTAAATTCTGGCCAGTGATCCAATCTCAACACCCAGTAAACCAGTGGATCATCTGCTGTAAAGGTATCCAGGTCTGCCCTTGCCCCTAGATAGTCCTGCACCATATGGTGAAGACGCTGGCAATGGGTGCCTACAATTGATGTCCCTGGGCATCGTGGACTAAAAAAATTGGAAAGGGCATCCGTCAAGCGGCCCCCTTCACCGCTCTTCCTCTGATAAACAGCAGCCTCAGAAGCACCTGTGTCATCAGTTGGTAACCTACCAGTGTCTGGAAAGGTGTTAAACAAGTGTCGCTTTAGAGCGTCCTCAAGTTGTTTCATCCTGTGCTCCCTCTGTGAGGGCAGGATGAGCTCTGCAACCTTACCCTTGTATCGTGGATCAAGAAGGGTTGCCAACCAGTAATGATCCCTCTCCTTGATAGCACGAATCCTGGGGTCCTTTAGCAGGCTTTGCAGGATAAGGGAGCCCATGCAGCATAGGTTGGAGGTGGCATTAGCTTCCGAGTCTTCCTGGCGATGACCCAATCGTGCACTTCCTCCTCCCAGCCACGTACTAGCCCTTGGGTTTCACCATAATTACTAAAATATCCTGATCGATACCTCTGGTTATGGAGGGTCGGTTTATAATCCTCCTTAAAGTGGGTTTCTTGGACAAAGATAATATCACTCTTCAATTTCTAAAATTGATAGAGCCTTAGAGCACTGTGCCAGGATGTTAAGGCCATGGACATTAAAAGAAACTAACTTTAATTCAGCCTTGTGGGGGAATTGAAAAAGCCAAATGGCTTGCAACTGAGGCAAGCCCCTGTAGATTAGGGTGAGACCGGGGGAGGTAACCAAGCACTGTACATGTGAAATAGAGCAACAAAATGATTGCCAGGATCCAACCCTGCATACCACATCCCTCTGTCAGAATAAAGCATCCACACCCCCTCTGCTCCATGCTCCATTATTGCAGCTCATTCAATGAGACAGAGAGGTGCTACACCCTGCTCTGATCCTGTGTTATACCTGATTCAGGTAACCCGGCCTTCCCTGAACCCTATCTGGATACCCATCTCACCTTCTGGATCCTACCCCTGCATACAGGGCTCAGGCCCCCCTGTACCTGTGCTGCCACCCCTGTGGCAGACCCTGACACAATTATGGAGACTGCTACTGAGCCCACAGGGGTCCTATCAGCGCTGGACAATCTAGCATGCAAGCTATGCCTACTACTGGACGATGTGTGGGGATTAATGGACCGCGTGAAGATCTCATCTACAAAGGTGTGTGTGCCCCATGAAAAAGGCCAAAGGCCGACTGACTCCAGAGGAGCATACCAGAAGATTAAATTATAATCTCTGCTGGTACTGTGCCTCTTCGACCCACTGGCTCTCTGAATGCCCATTAAGACCCAGCAGAAGAACCTCGGCCTATGTATGAAAGCAGAAGAGCTACTGCTCCTGAGGCTGAACGCCAGCACAAGCCTGGAAACAGAAGAGCTCCTGCTCCTAAGGCAGAACCCCGGCCTATGTATGAAAGCAGAAGAGATCCTGCTCCTGAGACTGAACGCCGGCCCAAGCATGAAGCCAGAAGGGCTCCAGTTCCTAAGGCTGAACCTAAGCCCAAGCCTGATAGCAGAAGAGCGTCTGCTCCAAAGGCGAAACCCCGACCTAAGCCTGAAAGTAAAAGGGCTTCAGTTCCCAAGGCTGGACCCTGGCCCAAACATGAGACCAGACCCAGAGAGAACAAAACCACTGTCACTCCTATGGAAGTGGAGACCACCACCGGGAGTGACCCAGAGACCCTCATGGAAGGGGAAACAACCACCGATTGTGACCCTGGTACCCCCATGGACATTACCTCTGTCAAGCCCTTGGTGGTGACGAAGAAGAAGAAAAACCCGAAGGTTATAGTGTGAAGGCGCTATAGAGTTAGATCAAATAGCAAAGCAATATACTTTTAAGCAGCTCACTAGTTGAGTGTATCCTTCACTCCAAAACCAGAATGTAGAGAGAAATCACTATACAGTGAGATAGGAGCGCTAAAGGTTAAACAAAGATCACATGTATCTCAATATATATAAATGAGAAGACAAGACAAAAAGAAGGTCTATTTTTCTTTCTTTCCCTTGTTCTTATTTCTTTCAGTGGAATAAAAATCTGTTAAATGGCATCGACTTCTAAAAGAGACAAAAAGAGAATCTCATTGCATAGTATCAGTGTACACCAAAAAATCAGAAAAAGATAAGATTTTCCACTCACAAACAGGGAGTCTGCAAGACTCCAAATGTATGCCTTTAAGCCTCTTCTGGGGGGCTCCACCCGCAGCAGGAAAAGAGATTCAGGAAAAGAGATTCACAATCCTTATTCTTACAGGCTTGATAGTAGCTTTGGACCGGAGGTATACTTATGATCTCGAGGAAGAAATCAATAATAGTGTAATACTGTAAATTAATTGAGAATAAAAATCCAGAGAGGGTTACACTCACGTGTTACAGAGCCTCTATTGAAAGTGGCTCTGTATAAGCGCCTGGGACGCTAATCAGAGGGGGTCCATCCTCGGTACTGGATTTCCGCTGGAACACAGCTCCGCCGTAGAACAGTTCAACCCAATGCACAGAGATGTGGCAAGTAGAGAGGTAATGGCAAAAATTAAAATAAAAAATAAAAATAAAAATAAAAATAATAATAAATAAAAATGGCCAAAATGTAAAGCAATAAAAATTTATTAAAGGACAAAACACCAAGGAAGGTGTATAAAGTGCGAGACGCGTTTCACCTGCTACTGCAGGCTTCCTCAGTCAAAAAATTATAATAAAAAGTCCCCCAGGAGCCATCTTACTCCTTATATAGTCTGTATCCATGTAAAAAACCGCATGTATTCGGCGTGCGGGTCACCTGCGTTCCACCTGTGATTGGTCAAATTCAGTGTGACGTATTTCCGTTTTCGGATCTTTGGGCGGATGTTTACGAATTTTCATTTCGTTTTTATTATCGTTCGGATCTCCGATTCGACTGTCATAGCGGCAATTCCTCATTTGAACATGAAAGCGTTCGGATCTTAACTTGCAAATATTCGAACAGCCGATTCGAACGAAAAATCAGAAAAAGTAAAAAAAGTAAAAAATCGGAAAAAATACATATAAATAAAAATATACTATACAGCATATAGCCTAAAACTATAATGACAACTGGTCGGAACTAATAAAGGTTACCTCCAATAGTCAAGATAGAGACTACATCATTGAATGATCGATAATCAACACAAACACAATGAAAATCTATATGAGTATACAACCCAGGTGATATAGCAGGGATAAACATTGAACCTACAAAAATGGGCTCTGTCTGTTAATAACATGCGACTGGAACCAGTCTCCAAATTATCAGGAGAAAGGTATAAAAACATAAATTACAAAAAACAGATAGAATCATAAAAAATGGCAGACTTCGAAGTCTACATTCATTCCTCTCGGGGCCATAGTGTCTAAAACAAAAATCCATCTCATCTCTGTCTTAATTAATTTCTCAATTAAATTATCTCCTCGCCAATTCTTTCTCACTTTTTTCAATTGCCAGAATTTAATTCCTCTTGGATTGCATTGATGGTTATCTCTAAAATGTACTGAAACATTGTGTTTTGCATATCCTCTCGTAATATTACATAAATGTTCATTAATTCTGATGTAGAGAGCTCTCGAGGTCTGACCTACGTACTGTAATCCACATGGGCATTCCAGCACGTATATCACATGGGTGGACAAACAGGTAATAAGTTCTTTAATTTTATATTGTGTTTTTTCCGAAGATTCAAAGTTCTTAATTAGTCTTTTATTACTACCAGTTTTTCTGCATGAAATGCAATGTCCACATCCATAAAAGCCTGGGAGTAGGCCAAACAGATTCTTATCTCTTTTAGCTTTATCATCTCTCTGATGGTTGTGACCAAATCCATTTTAATTGATTTATTACCTCTATAGATAATTCGAGGTTTCTCCGGTAAGATTTTACTAAGAATGGGGTCTCTTTTTAGAATAGGCCAATATTTTACTATTGATTTTCTATTTTCCTATTGTTGATGTTATAGTCCAGGATGAGAGGAACATCTTCTCCTAAGTCCTTCTCTCGTTTTTTATATTTCAGGAGAGTTGTTCTATCCACATCCTGAATTTCTTTTCGAGTGTTATTCAAAGTATCCTCTCTATAGCCCTTTTCTTTAAAATCCTCGATCAGTTTCTCTGATTGAATGAGAAACTGCTCAGTATCAGTGCAATTTCTCATAACCGCAACATCTGACTTTTCGGTATCGCCTTTAACCAGGGTGAATAATGGTCACTTTCAATGGGTATATAACTATTTACATTAACCTCTTTAAAATAGGTCTTGGTCTTAATAATTCCCCCTTCTACATAGATATTGAGGTCTAAAAAATTGACCTGTTGTTTATTAATAACTGAATCCAATTTAATTCCCAATAGGTTCTGATTGAGGTGGGCTATAAACTGTGAAAGACTATCCTCATCACCCTTCCACACAATCAGAATATCATCGATATAGCGCCTATAGAGGACGAGGCTTCGCCCCCAGCCATGCCCCGCCCAGACCACACTGGATTCCCAGTGGGCCATAAAGAGGTTTTTAAGGAAGAGATTTTTAAGAGAAGAGGGTGTAGAGGAGGAAAGGCGACTCAGACAAGAAAAAAGAGGAAGATTTTGGAACCACTAGGGATTTTTAACTTCAGTGGGAGGCCTTTGGCCGAAGGTCAGGTCAGCGTACTTAATAAAGGGCTGAAATTTGTCCCTACGGCGAGAGGAGATCCCTTTAATACTTACATTGATCTGCAAAAATTTAAAAGGAAATTATGTATAAAGCGGTTTTTCTCTAAGACTCCTTTAGAACGACAACTAACGACCAATGATCAATATATCCATACCCAACTTAAGGATAAATCACATTTTTTCCCTAGACATATGGCCTCTAAAGAAATAGAAACCTTTGAACAACTGGTTGCTTTAGATATTAAAAGACTAAATAAACATAAATATATAGATCCTAAACCTAAGAATTTAAGCAAATCTGAGTATGAGGGCTGAAACAACTTAAAAGGGATGAAACGTTAATAATTAAGCCCGCGGATAAAGGAGGGGGAATTGTAGTTCTCAATCAAGAACAATACCATAATGAAACTATGAGACTTTTAAATGACCCCTCACTTACCGTAAATTAGAGAATGACCCTACAAATAGGATTAAAGAAATTTTCTTCGAATATATACAGAAGGGTAAGGACAGTGGCATTCTCAATGAACAGAATTTAAATATTTGAATATCAAATGTCCGCGCATTCCTGTTTTCTACCATCTGCCAAAAGTCCACAAGGATAGGTTTAATCCACTGGACGTCCTATAGTATCTGGAATTAATTCCATTTCCTGTAGGACGTCCGAATATATAGACCATTTGTTGCAGCCTTTGGTGGTAAAAACTAGGGCACACTTAAAAGACACAATTTCAGTACTCCAGCTTCTACAAGAACTTAAGTGGGAGAATGACTATCTTTTTGCGACATGTGATGTTAATTCATTATATACTATTATTCCCTATAAAGAGGGGTGTGAAGCAGTAGAATTTTTTCTACGCAATTCAGGCAATTTCTCAGTGGACCAGCTAGAATTTACAATAGAGGGTATACAATTGATTTTGAACAATAATTATTTTTGGTACGATGGGGATTTTTTTCCTATAGTTAAAAGGTACAGCCATGGGGACGAGGTTTGCCCCCAGCTATGCCAACCTCTTTATGGCCCACTGGGAATCCAGTGTGGTCTGGGCGGGGCATGGCTGGGGGCGAAGCCTCGTCCTCTATAGGCGCTATATCGATGATATTCTGATTGTGTGGAAGGGTGATGAGGATAGTCTTTCACAGTTTATAGCCCACCTCAATCAGAACCTATTGGGAATTAAATTGGATTCAGTTATTAATAAACAACAGGTCAATTTTTTAGACCTCAATATCTATGTAGAAGGGGAATTATTAAGACCAAGACCTATTTTAAAGAGGTTAATGTAAATAGTTATATACCCATTGAAAGTGACCATTATTCACCCTGGTTAAAGGCGATACCGAAAAGTCAGATGTTGCGGGTTATGAGAAATTGCACTGATACTGAGCAGTTTCTCATTCAATCAGAGAAACTGATCGAGGATTTTAAAGAAAAGGGCTATAGAGAGGATACTTTGAATAACACTCGAAAAGAAATTCAGGATGTGGATAGAACAACTCTCCTGAAATATAAAAAACGAGAGAAGGACTTAGGAGAAGATGTTCCTCTCATCCTGGACTATAACATCAACAATAGGAAAATTAGAAAATCAATAGTAAAATATTGGCCTATTCTAAAAAGAGACCCCATTCTTAGTAAAATCTTACCGGAGAAACCTCGAATTATCTATAGAGGTAATAAATCAATTAAAATGGATTTGGTTCACAACCATCAGAGAGATGATAAAGCTAAAAGAGATAAGAATCTGTTTGGCCTACTCCCAGGCTTTTACGGATGTGGACATTGCATTTCATGCAGAAAAACTGGTAGTAATAAAAGACTAATTAAGAACTTTGAATCTTCGGAAAAAACAAACAATATAAAATTAAAGAACTTATTACCTGTTTCCACCCATGTGATATACGTGCTGGAATGCCCATGTGGATTACAGTACGTAGGTCAGACCTCGAGAGCTCTCTACATCAGAATTAATGAACATTTATGTAATATTACGAGAGGATATGCAAAACACAATGTTCAGTACATTTTAGAGATAACCATCAATGCAATCCAAGAGGAATTAAATTCTGGTGAAAATAAGTGAGAAAAATGATGAGAGAATTGCGAGGAGATTTAATTTAATGAGAAATTAATTAAGACAGAGATGAGATGGATTTTTGTTTTAGACACTATGGCCCCGAGAGGAATGAATGTAGACTTCGAAGTCTGCCATTTTTTTATGATTCTATCTGTTTTTGTAATTTATGTTTTTATACCTTTCTCCTGATAATTTGGAGACTGGTTCCAGTCGCATGTGTATTAACAGACAGAGCCCATTTTTGTAGGTTCAATGTTTATCCCTGCTATATCACCTGGGTGTATACTCATATAGATTTTCATTGTGTTTGTGTTGATTATCGATCATTCAATGATGTAGTCTCTATCTTGACTATTGGAGGTAACTTTATTAGTTCCGACCAGTTGTCATTATAGTTTTAGGCTATATGCTGTATAGTATATTTTTTATTTATATGTATTTTTTCCGATTTTTTACTTTTTTTACTTTTTCTGATTTTTCGTTCGAATCGGCTGTTCGAATATTTGCAAGTTAAGATCCGAACGCTTTCATGTTCAAATGAGGAATTGCCGCTATGACAGTCGAATCGGAGATCCGAACGATAATAAAAACGAAATGAAAATTCGTAAACATCCGCCCAAAGATCCGAAAACGGAAAATACGTCACACTGAATTTGACCAATCACAGTGGAACGCAGGTGACCCGCACGCCGAATACATGCGGTTTTTACATGGATACAGACTATATAAGGAGTAAGATGGCTCCTGGGGGACTTTTTATTATAATTTTTGACTGAGGAAGCCTGCAGTAGCAGGTGAAACGCGTCTCGCACTTTATACACCTTCCTTGGTGTTTTGTCCTTTAATACAATTTTTATTGCTTTACATTTTGGCCATTTTTATTTATTATTATTTTTATTTTATTTATTTTTTATTTAAATTTTTGCCATTACCTCTCTACTTGCCACATCTCTGTGCATTGGGTTGAACTGTTCTACGGCGGAGCTGTGTTCCAGCGGAAATCCAGTACGAGGATGGACCCCCTCTGATTAGCGGTCCCAGGCCTTATACAGAGCCACTTTCAATAGAGGCTCCTGTAACACGTGAGTGTAACCCTCTCTGGATTTTTATTCTCAATTAATTTACAGTATTACACTATTATTGATTTCTTCCTCGAGATCATAAGTATACCTCCGGTCCAAAGCTACTATCAAGCCTGTAAGAATAAGGATTGTGAATCTCTTTTCCTGAATCTCTTTTCCTGCTGATGGGTGGAGCCCCCCAGAAGAGGCTTAAAGGCATACATTTGGAGTCTTGCAGACTCCCTGTTTGTGAGTGGAAAATCTTATCTTTTTTTCTGATTTTTTGGTGTACACTGATACTATGCAATGAGATTCTCTTTTTGTCTCTTTAGAAGTCGATGCCATTTAACAGATTTGTTATTCCACTGAAAGAAATAAGAACAAGGGAAAGAAAGAAAAATAGACCTTCTTTTTGTCTTGTCTTCTCATTTATATATATTGAGATACATGTGATCTTTGTTTAACTTTTAGCGCTCCTATCTCACTGTATAGTGATTTCTCTCTACACCTTGGTGGTGACACCTACCACCACCAGACAATATATTATGGCTTGCAGTCCTTCCACCCTGGAACCTACATGTAGGAAAAAGACTGTTGCTCGAACTGCAGGTATTCAAGATCCGGGTCTCCCCAGCCGTGTATATGCCTCTAATGGAACCAGGGTTCGCAGAGAGGACCTGAAGGTATTTGAAGATGCATTGGTGATAAGGGAGGCTGCAAAACAACTTGTAGAGTCCATTCATGTATTGACTACAGCTCCCATCACCCTTGCAGGTCATTGCATGCTCTCTCCTGTATCTGCTTCCTTCTCAGCTCCAGTCCCCCAATGGCCTGTAGGAAGAGAGCCAGCCGTGCCTCCTCCTGCTATAGAGCACCGCATGCCTTGGTAAGACCTGCCACTGCCTTCACCATGCCCATCCTGGCATGATCCTGAATCCGATGGTGAATGGACATCCCTGGAATCAGAAGGCGAGGTGGTGGCAGTCCAAGATCCCAAGACGCCACTGCAGTGGCATGGCGTCTCCAAGGGCCCCCTGGTGGCCATGCCAGGTACATTGGTACCACTACCAAGAACCTTGTCCCTAGTCCTGAGGTTCACTTACCAGAGGTGACTCGTCGATCTACGATCCCCCATTATGACCCACTAAAGAATTTCTTGCCTCTTAATGACTCCTCTATGGACGATGAGTATATCCCAGACTGGGGATCTAGTGAAGGAAACCTGGATAACCTGTCTACGCTACAGGAACTGACATTGACAGCTGAGGAGGAGAGAAGATGTGGCTACCTGGGTACTACCATCATGCCTAAGACTTCCAGCGACGAGGAGATCCCTGTCCTTGTGCCACCACGTAGTGTGGGCACTATTATTGCAGACATTCCTGTTGCCCACACCATCCTGAAAGAAAATGCCAGCAAAACATCCAGAACCCAGACAAGGAGGCGCCAAAGAAAGCGTACTCAAGTCAGCAGTACAGACCCCAATATTGGAATGCCTAAGGAACCTGCTGACCCCTATTCTACCTTTCAATGGTGCATGGCATACCTGTCCTGTCACTCACCGGGGTGACCCTGTATTTCTGTTTTGAACTTTTTTCCTGCCCACAGGTGCCAGCCCACGAACGAGCTGTGGTCACCCGGAGGCCTCCCCTTGAGGGGGGTCTGTCAGGATCCATCCCTGCATCATTTCATGCAAGTGGCAGCTACTTGAAAGGTGCTGCCCTTCTGCTGAGTGTCAGTACTCAAACAGTTAATCACCTGAAACACACACACCACACCCCTCTGTCAGAATAAAGGGTCCACACCCCCTCTGCTCCATGCTCCATTATTGCAGCTCGTTCAATGAGACAGAGGTGCTACACCCTGCTCTGATCCTGTGTTATACCTGATTCAGTTAACCCGGCCTTCCCTGAACCCTATCTGGATATCTGTCCCTGTTCACCCACCTCACCTTCTGGATCCTTCATCATGAACCCCCATCTCCCTGCAATAATCCACCTGGTCTGCCTCCACTTTTCCTCCATTCCTCAGACCCACCTACGCCAGACCAGCTACCCCTGCATACTGGGCTCAGGCCCCCCTGTACCTGCCCTGTCACCCCTGTGGCAGACCCTGACAACGATAAAACATAACATGACCCACAATGAGTTAGTATAAAGCTCTGATAAGGGGACTAGCCATCAAAGGTTAAGGAATAGCATAAAGGCGAATAACACCTCTCCGGGAGTGCGTAACCCCTACCTCAGTTCCAAACAATAGCACCTAATGCAATACAAGACTCTGGATGAGGAAATGTCCATAGAATGTCCATGCTCAAGTCCCGAGCTCCATTTAGTCAATAATGTGAAAGGGACACATGCAATAAGCACAGAAAAAAGCCACTGCTATTTAGTAGGTAGCAAATGACAGGCCTACTAGTTCACGGGCGACCGCAGTGGCACTGTAACCAAAGATTTTGCCTTATGCTTTTGTTTTCTGGAACCAGCAGGGACGTTGAGGCAGTGGGTTGCATTAGAGCGGCTGCTCTATACCTCTCCAGAATGTCCAGCTTTGCTAGGTCCAGGACCTTCAAAAATCTGGAATGTCTTCTTGACCAGTGATTGTAAGGCTCTGATTATCCTTTGCAACATAGATGAACATAGGGAATACCCACCTATAACGTATGCCACTTTCACGTAGACCATCTGTACAAGGTGTCAAATCCCTGCAGGCCTGCAGCATAGCCCAGGAGACATCTTGGAATATCAATATGGAGTGGCCATTAACCTCAATTTCTGCAGTTTTCACGTTGCTTTATGAATGTCCTCTTTCAAAGCTAAATCATGAATGCGACATATAACATCAGATGAAGACTGGGTTTCATGGTGGCACAGTGCTATATGAGCTCTGTCAAACTTCAGAGGAGCATCCTCAGGGTGATCCAAAGATCATTAAATAAATCTCATAAAAAATCAAGTCCACTGAGCTGATGCCGTCTCAGGGTATCCTTTAATGCGTAAATTATTGCGTTACCCCCTGTTGTCAATACCATCCAGGTATCTATGAAACGTGGTCAGGTGTTTGCCTGTTCCGGTGGTTCTCATGTGCAGAAAGATAGGCTCTATCCTCCTCTAGATCCACAATGTGACCCACCAGTCCATAACAATATCACACACAGCATACTCAGTGCATCACCAGTCCATTATTTGAATTTCAAGAAATAACTAAACCAATTAGCCTGCAGCTGGATTTCTCTCCAGGCAAAACAGGAATAATGTCACTGTTCAAACCGCCAGCGCAAGAAGGGCAAATGCGGCACTGCTCTGCCATAATCTATCAGCATCCTTCATGCCCTGCCCCTCATGACTCAGGTCTCTCCTCTGCTTGCACTGACCAGCTGCTCCTTGTTACTCCAGGAGCACTTAAGCAAGGCACACCCATCCCTCCAATGCTTCTGCATTGTATTGTGATTTGGTTATTGCCTATCCAGAAGCTAACAGCATGCTCCATTGATTCCTGTGTACCAGACCTTCTGCTTTCCTCAGACCAGCTTGTTCTTCTCCAGCGCTCGATCCACGGCATGCCATAGACCTCGCTTTTGGATGCCCCTCTGGATTAATCTGCTTTACCATAGACTCTTGCTACACTAACGTTTCCTGCTGTGCCAAGTTTCCTACTGTGCTATGCATCCTGCTGTGCCATAGACTTACCTTCCTGTCTCAGCTGTAGGTGTCTTGTGTAAGTGTTTCTCTTGTATCAGTGTCCAGTATTTCCCCTGTGTTCTGTCTCAAGTATGCAGGCCACAGTACCCAGCTAGCCCCTTTCCTGTATCGCTCCTCGTTATTTCTTGCTGTGTATATATATGCAATAAACCCCTGTTTATGCATCGTAACTTGGCTTCCTTGTATGTATCACCGCATCCTGGGCTAGTACCCTCGCCTCCCTGTGACAAATAGAGAGGAGAAACCAAGATATCAAACTGCAAAGCATAGTATAGACCAGGGATATCAAACGGTGACCCACAGATGTTGATGGCCTGAAACTTGTATTTGGTTTTTGACTGCAATAGATGGCCAGAGAAACATGGATGTTGTAGTTCAGAAATACAGAGGAGGGTGGAAGTTTGATATCCCTAGTCTAGAAGGGCAAAAGAAGGGCTAAAATTAGGTTTATGATTAAGCTTACAGTCCGAGTAAAGGATTATTATGACTTTAGTAGCTGCATTCAGAGATAGATATAATGACTTTAGTGGACATGTCTGAAGTGAAGGGTGAGGTATGTATCCTAGGTCAACTCAACTGACACTCCTAATCTGGAACCATCTAGTTTCAGTCGCCAACCTATCCTACCTCTGGGCATCACAGTCCCAGACATACTCATGACCACCATTTTGGCTCCTAATTACTGTTCTTAGCACAAAGGATATCGACAAGGTCTGCAATTGCTCACTCATTGCAATCCATTGCCTTCTTTTTTACAGTAGTATAATGTCCATGCCTCATCCAATCTATCACACTACACATAATGGGCCCTATTACAATCTTTGCGTTAAAACGCGGGCGCAAGGGAGGAAAAACTGCACCCGTAGTTTTCCCCCTTGTGCCTGCTTTTTAACGCTAGATTACAATGCAGGCGCAAAAATGCTGCTTGCACTGTTTACAGGCACTAAAATCAGGGATGCGCTCGACAGCGCTGAGCGCAGCCGCAAGCATCCACTCGCTGGAGTCCATAGGACTCCATTGAGTTTCCCCCTGCCGGTCTGTGGGAGAGTTTATTCAATTAAGAAATGTATTCGAGATATATACAATAATAACACTATCTCGCCAAAACATCTCCTGAGTTTGTTTTCACTTGGCCCAATATTTTTGTAAACAAAACAGACATCTAGTCTGCCCAATTACATGGATACTTTACCTGGATTTATCTTTTGTTTAGGATAGCCTTATGCCTATCCCATGCCTGCTTAAATTCAATTACTGTTTTGGCCTCTACCACTTCAACTGGAAGGCTGTTCCATGTATCCACCACCCTCTCAGTAAAATAATGCTTCCTGATGTTACTTTTAAACCTTTGCCCCTCTAATCTAAGACTATGTCCTCTTGTTTTGCTACTTTGTTTCCTTTTAAATATACTCCCTTCCTCTACCTTGTGGATTCCCTTTACGTATTTAAATGTTTCTATCATATCGCCTCTGTCTCGTCTTTTTTCCAAGCTGTACATGTTAAGATCATTACGCCTTTCCTGGTAACTTTTCTCGTTCAAGCCGTACACCATTTTAGTAGCCCTTCTCTGAACTCTCTCTAAGATGTCTATATCCTTCTGGAGATACGGTCTCCAGTACTGCAGACAGTACTCCAAGTGAGGTCTCACCAGTGCTCTGTACAGTGGCATGAGCACTTCCCTTTTCCTACTGCTAATACCTCTCCCTACACAACCAAGCATTCTGCTAGCATTTCCTGCTGCTCTATTACATTGACTACTTACCCTTAGATCCTCTGAAATAATAACCCCTAAATCCCTTTCCTCAGATGTTGAGGTTAGGACTGTATCAAATATTCTATATTCAGCCCTTGGGTTTTTACATCCCAGGTGCATTATCTTGCACTTATCCACATTAAAACTCAATTGCCACAGCTCCGACCATTTTTTTAGTTTACCTAAATCATTTGTCATTTGGCTGATCCCTCCAGGAACGTCAACCCTGTTGCAAATCTTTGTGTCATCAGCAAAAAGACATACTGAAATCTAAATAAGCAATGTCTACTGCACCACCAATGTCTATTATTTTTGTTACCCATTCAAAAAAATCAATAAGATTAGTTTGGCATGATCTCCCTGAGGTAAACCCATGTTGTTTCTGATCCTGTAATCTATGTGTTTTTAGATGTTCAGCAATCCTTTCCTTTAACATGGTTTCCATTAATTTCCCCACTACTGACGTAAGACTAACTGGCCTATAGTTTCCCGATTCCTCCCTACTACCCTTCTTGTAAATGGGCACAACATTTGCTAATTTCCAGTCTTCTGGGACGACTCCCGTTAACAAGGATGCGTTAAATAAATCTGTTAACGGTTTTGCTATTACACCACTGAGCTCTTTTAATAATTTAGGGTGGATCCCATCAGGCCCCATTGACTTATTTGTCTTTACTTTAGACAGCTGCTGTAGAACCTTCTCCTCTGTAAACTCATATGTAAATGTCTCGTTAGTGTTTCCTCCCAACTGACGTCCCTTTCCTTCCTTTTGTTCTGCAAAGACTGAACATAAATATTCATTGAGGCAGTCAGCGAGACTTTTATCCTCTTCTACATACCTTCCTTCCTTTGTTTTTAATCTAACTAATCCTTGTTTTACTTTTCTTTTCTCGTTTATGTATCTAAAAAATGTTTTGTCCCCCTTTTTTACTGACTGAGCTATTTTCTCTTCTGCGTGTGCTTTGGAAGCTCTTATAAATTGCTTTGCCTCTTTCTGCCTAATATTATAGGTTTGGGGGGAGTACAGCGGAGGCGCTAGTATTGTTGGGTGAATGTATTGGTGTTATGCAGCCTACTGGGATTTGTACACAAAACCTCGACTGAAATGTGTGAAAGATACAGTGGAAAAAGGGGGAGGTCCTAGTGGCGCAATCTTTGGGAAGAGTGATTATTTATGTGTAGGTGGGCACAGTTTCGGGTATGCCTGAAGTACTGTGTGGTCACTGACCTAGAGTAAATGCACGGTCAGAAAAGACCACTACAGTGCTGTCGTGAAAGGTCAGGGTGCACGATGGTCACTTTGCAGCTATGCTGTTAATACATGTGTTTAAAACACAAAGAGCGGCCTAAATCACATAAGTGCAAATGCATGAAAAATGCGTAATAAAACAGTCGACAGGAAAGAATAAAATCAATTCAATGGAGAACCCATATGTTGTGCAATTGTAACATCACATAAAGTGCAAGTGTGATCGAAAACACATAAAGTGCAAATGCTTCAAGTGCAAAAAGGTGCAAAATAGTGTTCCTGGGTAAGACAGTGGAGTCCTATTGGCCAAGGTATCTGGTAGATAAAATCAGATAAAAGTCCAACCGGCCATACGTATTACGTTGGAGAAGAGGTGGTCTGATTAGGTTCCATATGGGTAGTTGAGGATGTGCGTCTGAGTCCTGGTATAATGTCCTCACTGGCGTCCTATAAGGGCTTCCAATCCCCAAATAGTGGGAAAATGGAGTGGAGAGAAAAAAGAAGAAGACTAATAGTGCAATAAGGTCTATAAGAGATCGAGTGTTCGTAGACAATGGAACACTTACAGTTTAAAAAGAGCCTTATGGACCGGCTCTGGTGTGGATTGCCTCGGGCCTAGTTGAGGGTGGCCTCTACCCTTCTTTAGGGTGTTCTTTAACGGTGATTACTGCCGATCTATGGGTTGATCATCTCAGGTATAGAGATAGAGAAATATTCATAGCGTAGCTTGCAGGTAAATGTGAGGTAGGTAGGATTAAACGAACTCACCGTTGGTGGAGCCTAGGATTTCAGGCTCAGCTCGTAAGCGTGTAGTACACCTATTCGGTGGGTACTTTCACCTCTTTGGTCTGCGTGAAGTTTTCCTATGCGCAATCCTCCTGCGTCACATGTGTGGTGGGAGAGGGCAAATGGAAAAGGTTGGTTTAAAGACAGGCTTTAAACAGAGGTGGATAAAACATAAAAAATTTATTGGTCATATAAAACTAATAAAAACGGAAAGAACAATAAAAACGGGGGAATGCTGGGGATACGCGTTTCGGCTGTAAATAAAAAGCCTTCTTCAGTCCCTGTGCAGGTAAAAAAATAGCGGATCTGAGGCACTCCACGTGTCCCTGTATATATAGTGCTTGAAAGCAGTCATTTCGGAATCACTTCCGGATTCACGGATGGTGTAGTCACGTGATGCGTGCCGCGTCATCGCTGTGCGTCGCGGCCATCTTGGACATGCGTTCCATTTGGGGTCTGTTTGCGTTCCACTTGGCGATGTGGTTTGCGGTTTTCAGCTGTGTTATATCCGATGGGTAAAGAACATAGTCTATTCGCAGGGGAGAGGTCCCCAGTGTACATGGTGGGTCCAGAGTGGCCCAGTGGTCAGATTACTCGATGGCATAAAAATGGTTTCAATATTATTAAAATCGCAAATGATCATAAATGGTTGGAATAGTATTAAAAACACAATGATCATAAAATGGGACATAATAGTCAAGGTATCAACAGCAGCAGGTATAGGCGCTATTACATGCCTTAGAATAGTCTCTAAGGAGTCAAATGGCATTATGGTTATATCCATAAGCGGATAAGGAGATAAGGAGATGAGCGCTGACTGATCTCTTCCGAATTGGGGACATCTGGGCTATTGCACGTGATAAATTAGGGATCAGGGTTAAAATTAAATTAGAAATAAAATAGCCTGATAAAGAGCTGGGACATATCTATTGTACTTGAAAGGAAGGGGGGGGAAGGGGAGACATCTGTAGTAGTGCCCGTGATTGGAGGCTGATCTTACACCTAGGTCTATAGTGTAGATCCTGAGCTGGGTAGATCTCAAGGGCAAGAGTTCGGTTGTATCTGGAAATCTGTAGGTCTCATTGATAGGGCATGATATCAGTGAGTAGTTAGGTGTAAAGGTCTGTGGGTTGTATTAATGTCATAGGGCTAAGAAGGAAGGTGCTAAAAGTTCAGGTTTATTAGTTGAGAAAATGGCATAACTCAAAATCAGCGTTTAATCCCTGAGGTTGGAGTGTCCCTAAATTGAAGATCCAACTCATCTCTTCTTTACCAATGGTCTTTTCGAAGTTGCCACCTCTCCAGGGTATCTCAACTTTTCTGATCCCGATAAAGGACAGTCCTTCGGGGTTCATTGCATGTTTCTGTTTAAAATGTAGAGGGACACTGTGATTCTCATTTCCATTGCGGATATTCCTGATATGTTCTTGGATGCGTATGTTCAAGGGTCTGGTTGTTCTTCCTACGTATCTTAGGCAGCAGGGACATGTTAGCAGATATATCACGTTTTTAGTAAAACAGGTGATCACGTCCCTTATTTTTATAGGTCCTGTGATCCCGTTAACCTGTGTGATAATCTGCTTTCTGCTTCTCGTGTTGCGGCAGTTCAGGCAGTTCCCACATTGGTGGAACCCTTTCTGTATGTCGTAATGGTTGTTTTTTATAGAGGCTTTTTTTGGATTTTGCGTCAATTTCATTTTGAGATTGCCGACACCTCTACAGATCATCCTTGGTTTCTCCGGTAGAATATCTTTTAGCAGTGGGTCCTTCCTCAGTAGGGGCCAGTACTTCTTTATAGTCTTTCTGATTAGTTGGTTTTCAGCGTTGTACGAGAAAATAAAAATATTCTCAACACCTACCAACACCAACACAGGAATATCAACCTAACAAAACCTTCCCAAGAACACCTTTACCCCAAAGGCCGAAAGGGCGCTACAATCAAAACCAGGCCTTTCACAACGACAGGTTCACACAGGAACCACCCCAATATACCAGATCCAGATACTATAATAGACCCTTGAACACCTATCGCCCACCGAACCGGACCTACCAGGGTTCTACAGGAAGACCCTGGATTGGCAACCCGAGGAGAAGAGACGACAATCACTTTACATATCAAACCAACACAATTCCAATTACGAACCGATACGACCCCCTGAGGGAACAAGGGGATTTTCACAGGAACCCCGAACAACCAGACAGGGACCTCACTACCCTGAGGAGAGGCTGGTCACCCGGCAAAAGACCCCACCGAGACGAGGATGCAGAGGAAGGCGAACTAGAAGAAGGAAAGAGGAGGGAGAAGCACAGCAGGATGGAGGGATCTTTAATTTAACCGGCACTCCACTGACAAATGTAGAAATTCAAGTCCTAAAAAAGGGCATGAAATACGCACCCACTGCCCACATGAACCTATTCGACGTATATATTGACCTGCAGAAATTTAAAAAGAACCTGTGTTTAAAAAAATATTTTTTAAAAAATCCAATGGAAAGATCCAACAATTTCCATTTTTATCACCATACCAACTTGAAAGAAAAATCGACCTTCTTTCCAAAATCCCTCATCTCTCAGGAGATTAACACTTTTGAGCAGATGATAATGACCGATCTAGGTAAACTTAAGACATCCACGAAATCCAACAATTTAACCAGAAAGGAAAGGGAAGCATTGAAAGGACTAACATCAAACGATAAGATTGAAATCAAACCAGCTGACAAAGGAGGAGGTACGGTCATCATGAAGGCCGAATACTATCAGGAAGAATCCAACCGGATCCTCAATGATGCTAATACGTACAAAAAACTGAATAAAAACCCAGGAAAGGACATTCAGGAGAAATTTGTACGATATCTCGAAGAAGGGCATACATTAGGTATACTTAACGATCAAGAATTTAAATATCTTAAAGTTGAACACCCAAGGACCCCAGTTTTTTACTTTCTCCCTAAAATACACAAAGATCCCATTAACCCACCAGGGAGACCTATTATCTCTGGAGTGGGGTCTGTATCCAGCAGAATTTCAGAGTACATAGACCATCAACTCCAACCATTTGTGACCAACACTATTGCCCACCTAAAAGACACCACAGAGATCCTAAACGTACTGAATAACATCACATGGGAGAATGACCTATTCATGGTCACGAGCGATGTAAAGTCACTGTACACCATCATTCCTCACAAGAAAGGGATAGAGGCCACTGAATATTTTCTGAAGAAAAATGACACTTTACAACCGGAACAAATCATTTTTATTTTAGAAGGCATACGCTTAATTTTAGAGAATAATTACTTTTATTTCCACAATGACTTTTTTATACAACTAAATGGCACTGCGATGGGGACACGGTTTGCCCCATCATATGCCAATCTCTTTATGGCATTTTGGGAAGAAACCTTCCTATCTAGATATGCCAATAACCTCGTATGTTACAAGAGATACATTGACGATGTGTTTTTTATCTGGAGGGGCGGTGAGAACACCTTACAGAAGTTTTTACAAGAACTTAACCGAAACGACAGGGACATCGAACTAACGACCACATGGAGCAATGAACGCATCAACTTTTTAGATCTAAGTATATTTATCCAAGACGGCACAATCAAAACTGAAACCTTCTTCAAAAAAGTAGATGTAAATAGTTTTATAGAAACCAACAGTTGCCATTTGCCCCAATGGTTGGACGGGGTTCCAAAAAGCCAATTTTTAAGAATAAGGAGAAATTGTACGGACCTGTCCACGTATGAGGCACAGTCAAATAAACTGAAAACAGATTTCTTGGAAAAAGGATATGACTCAGATACACTGGAAGATACTAGAATTAAAATCAAGGGCATAGAACGTACCAACCTACTAGAAAAAAACGAAAATAGGACCTCAATATACCACCGATGTACCTTTTATTTTCTCGTACAACGCTGAAAACCAACTAATCAGAAAGACTATAAAGAAGTACTGGCCCCTACTGAGGAAGGACCCACTGCTAAAAGATATTCTACCGGAGAAACCAAGGATGATCTGTAGAGGTGTCGGCAATCTCAAAATGAAATTGACGCAAAATCACACCAAAAAAGCCTCTATAAAAAACAACCATTACGACATACAGAAAGGGTTCCACCAATGTGGGAACTGCCTGAACTGCCGCAACACGAGAAGCAGAAAGCAGATTATCACACAGGTTAACGGGATCACAGGACCTATAAAAATAAGGGACGTGATCACCTGTTTTACTAAAAACGTGATATATCTGCTAACATGTCCCTGCGGCCTAAGATACGTAGGAAGAACGACCAGACCCTTGAACATACGCATCCAAGAACATATCAGGAATATCCGCAATGGAAATGAGAATCACAGTGTCCCTCTACATTTTAAACAGAAACATGCAATGAACCCCGAAGGACTGTCCTTTATCGGGATCAGAAAAGTTGAGATACCCTGGAGGGGTGGCAACTTCGAAAAGACCATTGGTAAAGAAGAGATGAGTTGGATCTTCAATTTAGGGACACTCCAACCTCAGGGATTAAACGCTGATTTTGAGTTATGCCATTTTCTCAACTAATAAACCTGAACTTTTAGCACCTTCCTTCTTAGCCCTATGACCTTAATACAACAACCCACAGACCTTTATATCTAACTACTCACTGATATCATGCCCTATCGATGAGACCTATAGATTTCCAGATATAACCGTACTCTTGCCCTTGAGATCTACCCAGCTCAGGATCTACACTATAGACCTAGGTGTAAGATCAGCCTCTAATCACGGGCACTATTACAGATGTCTCCCCTTCTCCCCCCCCCCTTCCTTGCAAGTGCAATAGATATGTCCCAGCTCTTGCTATTACTCCTCTTTATCAGGCCATTATTATATTTTTAATTTAATTTAACCCTGATCCCTAATCTATCACGTGCAATAACCTAGATGTCCCCAATTCGGAAGAGATCAGTCAGCGCTCATCTCCTTATCTCCTTATCCGCTTATGGATATAACCATAATGCCATTTGACTCCTTAGAGACTATTCTAAGGCATGTAATAGCGCCTATACCTGCTGCTGTTGATACCTTGACTATTATGTCCCATTTTATGATCATTTGTTTTTAATAATATTCCAACCATTTATGATCATTTGCGATTTTAATAATATTGAAACCATTTTTATGCCATCGAGTAATCTGACCACTGGGCCACTCTGGACCCACCATGTACACTGGGGACCTCTCCCCTGCGAATAGACTATGTTCTTTACCCATCGGATATAACACAGCTGAAAACCGCAAACCACATCGCCAAGTGGAACGCAAACAGACCCCAAATGGAACGCATGTCCAAGATGGCCGCGACGCACAGCGATGACGCGGCACGCATCACGTGACTACACCATCCGTGAATCCGGAAGTGATTCCGAAATGACTGCTTTCAAGCACTATATATACAGGGACACGTGGAGTGCCTCAGATCCGCTATTTTTTTACCTGCACAGGGACTGAAGAAGGCTTTTTATTTACAGCCGAAACGCGTATCCCCAGCATTCCCCCGTTTTTATTGTTCTTTCCGTTTTTATTAGTTTTATATGACCAATAAATTTTTATGTTTTATCCACCTCTGTTTAAAGCCTGTCTTTAAACCAACCTTTTCCATTTGCCCTCTCCCACCACACATGTGACGCAGGAGGATTGCGCATAGGAAAACTTCACGCAGACCAAAGAGGTGAAAGTACCCACCGAATAGGTGTACTACACGCTTACGAGCTGAGCCTGAAATCCTAGGCTCCACCAACGGTGAGTTCGTTTAATCCTACCTACCTCACATTTACCTGCAAGCTACGCTATGAATATTTCTCTATCTCTATACCTGAGATGATCAACCCATAGATCGGCAGTAATCACCGTTAAAGAACACCCTAAAGAAGGGTAGAGGCCACCCTCAACTAGGCCCGAGGCAATCCACACCAGAGCCGGTCCATAAGGCTCTTTAAACTGTAAGTGTTCCATTGTCTACGAACACTCGATCTCTTATAGACCTTATTGCACTATTAGTCTTCTTCTTTTTTCTCTCCACTCCATTTTCCCACTATTTGGGGATTGGAAGCCCTTATAGGACGCCAGTGAGGACATTATACCAGGACTCAGACGCACATCCTCAAACTACCCATATGGAAACCTAATCAGACCACCTCTTCTCCAACGTAATACGTATGGCCGGTTGGACTTTTATCTGATTTTATCTACCAGATACCTTGGCCAATAGGACTCCACTGTCTTACCCAGGAACACTATTTTGCACCTTTTTGCACTTGAAGCATTTGCACTTTATGTGTTTTCGATCACACTTGCACTTTATGTGATGTTACAATTGCACAACATATGGTTCTCCATTGAATTGATTTTATTCTTCCTGTCGACTGTTTTATTACGCATTTTTCATGCATTTGCACTTATGTGATTTAGGCCGCTCTTTTGTGTTTTAAACACATGTATTAACAGCATAGCTGCAAAGTGACCATCGTGCACCCTGACCTTTCACGACAGCACTTTAGTGGTCTTTTCTGACCGTGCATTTACTCTAGGTCAGTGACCACACAGTACTTCAGGCATACCCGAAACTGTGCCCACCTACACATAAATAATATTATAGGTTTGCCTATCTTCTTCACTCTGAGTTTTTTTATAATTATTGAATGCTATCTTTTTGTTCTTCACTATTTTGGCCACTTCTGCAGAGTACCACAGTGGTTTCTTCCCTTTTTTGTTTTTGCTAACAAGCCGAATGCAATTGCCTGTGGCCTTCAATAATGTTTCCTTTAAATAATCCCATTTCTCCTGGACTCCCTTTAAACTCCTCCAGTCTGATAATGACTCATTCACACAAAATCTCATTTTAGAAAAATCAGTATTTTTAAAGTCCAAAACTTTTGTTTTTGTGTGGTGCGTCTCCTTCCCTGTTCTTATATTAAACCACACTGACTGGTGATCACTAGATCCCAAATTTTCACCTACAACAACGTCTGATACCAAACCTCCATTTGTGAGTATTAAATCCAATATGGCCTCTTTACGGGTCGGCTCTTCAACTACTTGTGTTAGAGATAATCCCAGTAGGGAGTTTAGAATATTTGTACTCCTGGTGCACCCAGCTATTTTGGTTTTCCAGTTCACATCAGGAAGATTAAAGTCCCCCATGATAATAACTTCCCCTTTCATTGCCATTTTGGCTATTTCCTCAAGCAGCAGATTATCTAGCTCTTATACTTGTCCAGGGGGTCTATAGATCACACCTACACGAGCTACTGTATGATTGCCAAATGTTAGCGTAACCCAAACTGACTCTATGTTCACCTCGCTCACTTTTATTTGGTTCGTTTTTATGTTGTTTTTCACATACAGGGCCATCCTCCTCCTTTCCTACCTTCTCTGTCTTTTCTATATAAAGAGTACCCCGGTATTGTTATGTCCCAGTTATTTTTCTCACTGAACCATGTCTCAGTAACCGCCACTAAATCTACTTTTTCAGCTGCCATCATTGCCACCAGTTCATTGATTTTATTGACTAAACTGCGAGCATTTATAGACACGACTCAAAGCTTGTCATTTTTTACCCCGCATGTTGCTTGCACCCTCCGATTTAGTTTTGGGGGACAATCGGGCAGATTGTTTTTTACCATTTTGTCCCCCCCCTCCTAGTTTAAATATTCCTTTGTGAAAACTTTGAACTTCTCACTAAGAACATATGTTCCCCTATGAGTAAGATGCAAACCATCTTTTTTATACAGTTCCTTTCTGCTCCAATTAGAGCTATCATGGGACACAAAGCCAAATCCTTGCTCCCGACACCATTCCCGAAGCCACAAATTAAATTCCCTATTGCGCATCTGCCTATCCTGAATGTTATGCACAGGCAGAACTTCAGAGAATGACACAGTGGACGAAATCTGCTGTATTTCACCACCAAGAACACAAAAATCTTCCTTAATCTCAGAAACCTTATTGCTAGCCAAGTCATTTGTCCATAGATGGACTAGAACGTCCACTTCCCCTTGCTGCTTTGCTTGTTTGACAATATTGAGAATACGTCTCTTGTCTCTACGAGCAGTAGCCCCAGGAAGACATCTCACCAAACCCCTACTCTCCAGCTCAACACCTCTTATGATAGAATCACCCAGCAACAATTGCCTTCTATCAAGTCCCACCTTTTCCTTTTTGTCCTTGGTTGCAGTCCTGCATACCTTAGGCATAGGGGCAATGAGTTCTGCAGCATTTGGCTGAATGTGAGCAGATAATATTGCCCGAAACACTTCAGAATTCATCCTGCTGCTTTTGTCAGCAGTCACATCATCAATAAGTTCAAGAGAACCAGTTCCATTGGCAGCCATACATGCCCACGCCATGACACTACCACCACCATGCTTCACTGATGAAGTGGTATGCTTAGGATCATGAGCAGTTCCTTTCCTTCTCCATACTCTTCTCTTCCCATCACTCTGGTACAAGTTGATCTTGGTCTCATCTGTCCATAGGATCTTGTTCCAGAACTGTGAAGGCTTTGTTAAGCCTTTGTTAAGCAAACTCTAATCTGGCCTTCCTGTTTTTGAGGCTCACCAATGGTTTACATCTTGTGGTGAACCCTCTGTATTCACTCTGGTGAAGTCTTCTCTTGATTGTTGACTTTGACACACATACACCTACCTTCTGGAGAGTGTTCTTGATCTGGCCAACTGTTGTGAAGGGTGTTTTCTTCACCAGGGAAAGAATTCTTCAGTCATCCACCACAGTTGTTTTCCGTGGTCTCCCGGGTCTTTTGGTGTTGCTGAGCTCACCGGTGCGTTCCTTCTTTTTGAGAATGTTCCAAACAGTTGTTTTGGCCACACCAAATGTTCTTGCTATCTCTCTGATGGGTTTGTTTTGCTTCTTCAGCCTAATGAATGATGGCTTGCTTCACTAATAGTGACGGCTCTTTGGAGATCATCTTGAGCGTTGACAGCAACAGATTCCTAATGCAAATAGCACACTTGAAATAAACTCTGGGCCTTTTATCTGCACATTGTAATTGGGGTAATGAGGGAATATCACACACCTGGCCATGGAACAGCTGAGAAGCCAATTGTCCCATTACCTTTGGTCCCTTAACGAGCGGGAGGCACATCTGCAAACTGCTGTAAGTCCTACACCGTTCACCTGAGTTGGATGTACATACCCTCAAATTAAAGCTGACAGTCTGCAGTTAAAGCACATTGTGTTTGTTTCATTCCAGCTCCATTGTGGTGGTGTATAGAGTGAAAGATGTTAGAATTGTGTTGATGTCCCAATATTTCTGGACCTGACTGTATATCTCTCTTTTGACATATCTTAGCACTTATCACTACAACATATATCATATAGAAACACTATGGCATCTTCATGTCTGACACAATAATAGTCATTTAAACTTTGTATGACTTCCCTTCTTGAAAAGTAGGTGAAAAGTAATTCAAGGAAAAAAATGTTTTATAAGAAAGAATGGATTATACAAAGATACACAAAATGGCGACAGAATCCATTTTGTTTTCCTATGAAAATACCGTACAGGTCACATGACCAGCCGGATCTCGCCTTGCAAGATCCGGCTGGTCAGCGTAGTGATATGCAGGGAAAGACTTGGGGAGACTTTTCCCCCCAGTCTTTCCCTGCTCCTGCCGGACGGAGGAGGCAGTTGGAGCTGCGGTCCTCGCCACGGGACAGAGGGTGAGTATAAGATTCATTTTATACTTTTTTTTGCTGGTGTTAACGGATTCTGCAGAAGCGGAATCCATTAACACTAGGGATGAGCTGTTTGGGTCGATCGGTTCGCAGTTCGATTCGAGCATCGCCTTTTCGCATGTTCACGAACTACGAACATTTCCGCGTGTTCGCCGCATGTTCGCCCACAATGCACCACAATGGACCACAATGCACTTTTCCACTGGCCTTAAGCTTGTAATTGGCTACAGCGTGCACCTGACCACAGTTTAGGTGCAAGACAGGTGCAAGACTATGCCAATCACGGCTCAGAGTCCTGATTGGGCAAATTGTGCCCAATCATGGGCTCACAGAGCTAAGTCCCGCAGCACACTATATAAGGCGTCCCTTGCAGCCCCAGCACGTTTTTTTTGAGAGGAGATTGTTAGTGAGTGTTCTCACTGCCAGTCTGCCAGCAGCTATTGGGGGGGGGGTCTCATTTCTACAAAATATCTGGGAATTGTTGTAATCTTTGTGTTCTCACTGCCACCAGCAATTGTGGGGGTCTAATTTCTACAAAATATCTGGGAATTGTTGTAATCTTTGTGTTCTCACTGCCACCAGCAATTGTGGGGGTCTAATTTCTACAAAATATCTGGGAATTGTTCTAATCTTTGTGTTCTCACTGCCACCAGCAATTTTGGGGGTCGGTCATTTTTACAAAATATCTGGGAATTGTTGTAATCTTTGTGTTCTCACTGCCACCAGCAGTTTTGGGGGTCAGTCATTTATACAAAATATCTGGGAATTGTTCTAATCTTTGTGTTCTCACTGCCACCAGCAATTGTGGGGGTCTCATTTCTACAAAATATCTGGGAATTGTTCTAAGCTGTGTGTTCTCACTGCCACCCATCAGGAGGTCTCACTGATTTATAGGAGGTTTCTGGGAATTGTAATCTGTGTCTTCTCACTACCAGCTATCAGGGGGTCCCACATACTTCTAGCAGATTTCTGAGAATTGTAATCTGTGTCTTCTCACTGTTGCCAGCTATCAGGGGGTCCTATCAGGGTGCCTCACTGACTTATAGGAGGTTGCTGGGAATTGTAATCTGTGTCTTGTCACTGGCTACCAGCTATCGGGGTGTCTCACTGAGTTATACAAGAGTTCTGGAAATCTTTAATCTTTATACCAGAGTTGAATCAGAGTTCTATATATCTTTAATCTATATATCACTCACCATGTCAGAAAGACCAAAAAGGACAGGCACACGCTCCCAGACACAGATAAGAGGGCAAGCAGCCTCTGTGTCGGGAGGCTGTGCCTCTGGTCGTCGTGGACATGGTGCATCCTCTGCAGGGGAAACGCTTGTCCTTTCTGTATTTAAAGATTTTTATTTTGCAACATAAAATTCAACATTACATATATCAGAGACGTAAAACATCCAAGTACCAGTTGTTGGTTTGAGTAAAAACGTATAGAAGCTATATGAACAGCAAAAACGGGTAATTACAAAATATCAAGGCAGAGCCATGCATGTGAGTTACTCATTATCCCGCCGTCCCAGAGTCGGGATTCGACCGCACGTCGAACATGTCGTGGGTAATGGTAATGACTTCATGTTAATCTTCCATCGTGTATGTGCATATGAGCAGCCAGTAATACAGTAATAGGGACAGCGGTATTGGTCTAAAGCAAAGTGAAAGTGTTAAAAAGAGACAGAGACAAGGGGAAGGAAAGAGAAAGATGGAGAAGAAGGGGAGGGGGGAGATTACACAAACAGCTACAACATACACGACAGGACACGAGCATCCCAAGTCTGCCAGGCCAGCCCAAGGAAAGAATGTTATAGGAAGAGAAGAAAAGAAGGGGAAAGGAAGAAGAGAAAAGAAAAATAGAAAAAAAAAAGGGGGGATAGGGGGGAGGTGAGGACAAAGAGAGGATACATCGTTTGCGTAGCAAAGCTCTCAGAAGAGAAGAGGGTCCTCAACCGGGTAAGACTATGAAAAAAGCAAACCTATCCGTCTCATATCCCTCCCCAGGGGTCCCGCCAAAGTGGTATGCATCCCCAAACATCTCGTGGGAAATTATTTAGCACAAGGGCCTCGTCACATCCCAGCCACAGGAGACCCACCTCTCCGAAAAAAGAGGACCCAGTCAGATCCCAGAAGGCAAACCCCCAGATCCCCGTTCCAGGGTCTACTAAGCCGTCTGCTCCTCTCCAATTCGAGCAGGAGCAGACAGTTCCGCTGCCAATCTGTTGCGGAGCGAGGTCGAAGTTACAAACCTTTGCCAATAGAACCAGATAGGGCCGAGGGTCGGGAGAGTGCCCGCATGAGAAGCGATCCGTTCCTCCACCAAGTACATCTCCTCCACCTGTGTCACCCATTCACGGAGGGAAGGGACGACCTTCGCCTCCAGTGCCTCGGGATCAGCTGGCGTGCCACCAGCAGAAGGCGGAACGCCACGGATTTCTTAAAAGAAGCTGTCGATAGACCGGTAAGCATCAATAAGAACGTCTGAGGTGAATGTTCGAGCGTGAGGTCCGTTATCTCCCGAATCACCGCTCCAACCCACTTCCAGTAGCTCTGCAAAGGTGAACAGTACCACCAAATATGGAGGTAGGAGCCTAGCTCCTCACCACATCTCCAGCAGTCCAGGTCCGTTGATCCCACACATTGAAAAAGTCTAAGCGGGGTACAATACCACCGTACTAAGATTTTATAGGACGTTTCATGGTATCGGACCATTCGCGTGCCATGATGTGTCAGGAAGAGGACAGTCGACCAGTCGGCGTCCGTCAGGGTAATGTTCAATTCGGCTTCCCAACGCCCCATAAAAGGGGGA
The DNA here is from genome assembly GCA_009667805.1 of Leptobrachium leishanense. Taxonomy (NCBI): domain Eukaryota; kingdom Metazoa; phylum Chordata; class Amphibia; order Anura; family Megophryidae; genus Leptobrachium; species Leptobrachium leishanense. The sequence goes on from CM019071.1 coordinate 90,236,800, forward strand.
GGGTCTGTTTCCTTGGACTGAAGAAGAGCGTATATTGTGGATATCCCATGCGTTAGTGGAAGTTTTTGAGTGCATAGACGCTCATATGAGGATAGGGCCCTAGTTAGGGCGTGACCCCCCTGCAGAGAGCCCAGGTAATGGTGCATTTGCTGAAAGTTGAACCTGTCTAATAAAGACAAGGGAGGCAGACCGGGTCTCGGAACAAGTGCCTGCAAAGAAGGGATATGCGCCACATGAAGGGCAAGAAGCCGGTTGCCATCTGTTAAGTGTCGTTGAAGGGTCCGCCATATTCCCGGCAAGAAAAGGGGGTTAGAGGACAGTGGCAGAAGGAGCGAAGGGCTGGAAGACAACGAATGCGAGAACTTCAGCCTATCCCACAGTCGCAGGGTGGCCCCCACTAAGGGGTGGCTCCTGGCCTCCTTTGGTACCGCCCGATGTGGTAGCCACGGCAGGGACCACAGCGGCACTCCCATGCCCTCCCCCTCTAAGTCAAGCCATCGTTTGACACTGCCCGTGGTCGTCCAGTCTACCAGTCGTGTGAGTTGGGCCGCCCGGTGGTAAGCAACAAGGTCTGGGAGAGCCAAACCGCCAGATTCCTTAGGTCTGTACAACACCGAGACACTTAGCCGAGGTTTGCGTCCTGCCCAAACAAACTTGATCATGTCCGACCTTACGGATTTGAAGAATATTCCCGGGAGTGCCACCGGAACAGTTTGAAAGAGGTACAAAAGCCTAGGAAATATGTTCATTTTAAAGACGGCCACTCGGCCCATCCAGGAAATGAATTTAGTGTTCCATTCCGCCAAGTCTCCACGGAGCGTCTCAAGAAGGGGTTTAAAGTTCAAAGCATATAGGTCCTGTAGTGATGGTGATATCCAAATCCCTAAGTATTTCATCTTAGTTTCACACCAGTGAAACGGGAATGCGGCCGAGAGGCCGACTGCCTCCCTTGCCGGCAAGGTGACATTAAGGATCTCAGATTTCATCATGTTGATTTTCATACCTGCTAATCTGCCATATCGTTTGAAAGAAGCTACAACCGCCGGTAAAGAGTTTGGGGCATCTGTCAAAAAAAACAGCATGTTGTCTGCGTACGCGGAAACCTTATGCGTGTGACAAACTCCTTTTATTCCTGGTATCACCGGGTCACTCCTAACCGCCTCCAGGAAAGGTTCCAAGGAAAGAGCGAATAGTAGTGGGGAAAGGGGGCATCCCTGGCAGGTACCGTTAAATATCTGGAAGTTATCAGATAACGCCCCGTTAACTTTAACCCTAGCCGTGGGAGAGATATACAATGCCTGAATCCAGGCCAAGAAATCCAGTCCAATCCCCAGGCTTCTTAGCGTCTGAAAGAGGAAGGGCCAACTCACCTAGTCAAAAGCCTTCTCCGCGTCTGGAGAGAGCAGGAGAAGGCGCTGACCCGAGCCCCGCTCTGCCACAACAGCATTAAGGGCCCGCTGCGTACCATCACGAGCCTTTCTACCCAGGATGAACCCCACCTGATCCGGGTATATCAAGCGGGGGAGGCAGGACTTTAGTCTATCTGCCAAGACACGTGCCAATAGCTTAACGTCACTGTTGAGAAGGGAGATGGGTCTGTAGCTTTCACATGCCGCCGGGTCTTTCCATGGCTTTGGTAATACAGTAATGGTAGCGCACAAAGTATGGGGGTGAAAAGGCGTCTCCTTGTTAAGAGCATTAAGGGTCGCCAGCAAGGGGGGAAGGAGGAGGTCCTGAAACTCCTTATAATACTCTGCCGGGAGCCCATCCGGGCCCGGGCTCTTCCCATTCTTGGTAGATTTCAGTGCCTGTAATAGTTCCTTCTTCGAGATCGGTTCATCCAACAGAGTAGCCTCTGAGTCCTGAAGTCTAGTGTGGAGATTAGTTTCAATATATTCTCGGATCTTGTCCAATGAAGATATTGTAGGCGGAGTATCCACCAAATGATACAGCGAGGCGTAATAAGCCCGAAAGGCCGCTGAGATTTCCTCAGGTCTCAACGTAATTGCACCTCCCGCAGTCTTAATTTTAGGGATGTATGCCATTAGCCGTTTTTTGCGGAGTATTCGAGCTAAAAGTTTCCCCGGCCTGTTCTCATGCAATGCAAAGAAACATTAAGTGCGGGCAGCGGTCTGTTTAAGCTGAAATGACAACAGATCATTCAAGGAGCGTCGGACCACCAACAAGCGCTGTTGTGTCTCCGCTTCTGAGTCCCCCCCTCTACGTAGTTCCAGGGAGCGGATCTCTTCCAGTAGAGTCACCCGCAGCTCATCCTTGCTCTTTTTAAGTGCTGTACCTCTGCTAATCAGATCCCCCGAACCACAGCCTTGTGTGCTTCCCACATAACGGGCCGCGATACCTCCTCCGACGCATTTTCTTCAAAATATCTGGCGAGTAGCTCTCTTGTTCCTGATGCAACTGCAGGGTCTGATAGAAGGGAGGTGTTAAGCCGCCATGTGCGTTCACGTGGGCGGAACAAAGGTGACTTCATGCGCACAGAGATAGGTGCATGATCCGACCATGTAGAAGGGCGGATGCATGCCTCCACTATAAAAATGGAATCGTGAAATTGTTCGAGAAATATGTAATCTAATCTAGAAAAGACTCGATGTGGTCCAGAGTAAAACGTGAAATCTCGTTCACCTGGGTGAAGAGCCCGCCACGTGTCCACGAGCTGCAGATCATGGAGAGTCCGTCTGATAGCACATAGAGTATTAGGTGTCAGAGCTGACCTACCACACGAGGTGTCCATCGAAGGTTGTAAGGCCGCGTTCAAGTCACTGGCTACTACAAGAATGCCGTCCTGGAACCGCCTTAGTTTCATCATGATTCTCGAAAGGCACGATGATTGAGCTGAATTAGCTACATAGATTGTAGTGTGTAACGTTGGGAGCTTCCAGCCCTACCTGTGTGCTTGAGGGCAGCATGTCTGATGCTGCTCGCTGACCAATGCCCGGTTTAAATGGAGACAGGCAGGGAGGTGGTTGCATGAGGCGCGGCTTGAGTGGGGGGCGTGGCCTGGTGAAGGTCTTTAAAAACCCTCAGTGTATTCTCAGCAGTTGCCAGATGGTGGTTATCCATACCTGAGCTCCTTGTACCTGACTGCTATATTGAATTAACCCGTTATTGACCTCTGCTTGTTTCTGACTATTCTGCCTTCTGTTGCCCTAGACCATTTTCTTGTACTACGCCACTGCTCTGATATCGACCCGGCTATTCCATTTGACCATTCTGAACTCTGTATTCCTGATTCTGGCTCGGCTGACTACTCCCTGTGTTGTTAACCCTTTCTGTCTAGCTTGTTTACCTGGCCAATTCTAAGGACCAGACAGTTAGAGATCTTTCACGGCTACTCTGTTGGTAGCTTCTGGGCTCTGTGGAGTGTGGGGTGTTAAGTACTGCGTGGTGGGATCTGGGAACCGTGACATTACGATCTGGCCACTATGGATCCCGCAGACTTAACACAGCACTTGGCTAACTTTGTATTCAGACAGGATGAGCAGGATCATAGGATGGATCAGTTTGCTATTGCCTTACAAACCATCCTGACTCGTACGGCTCACCTGGAACCAGCTGGGGTTGCCCCCGCTTGATATACCTGTGTCCCCTGTCGTTCAGACATCCCAGGTACACATGACCGCTCCTATGAGGTTTGACAGTACTCCCTCAGAGTGCCGGGGATTTTTGGTCCATGTGGATATTCATTTTAAATTAAATCCACAGATGTTTTTCTCTGACATTGCCAAAGTGGGGTTCATTATTAATCATCTGTCTGGCAGAGCATTGACATGGGCGACTCCGTTATGGGAGGCAGAGAAGCCTATCATACGGGATTATAAAGAATTCATAGCCGAGTTACAACGTACATTTAATCCTACCAGAAAGGCAACGGTAGCTGGCAAATCCTTGTTCCGCATACGTCAAGGGAACAGGACTGTTTCTGATTATGCCATAGAATTTAAAACTTTGATCTCTGATGTGAACTGGACAAATGAGACACTGATTCTGGCTTTTATGGAGGGGTTATCAGAGTCATTGATGCATGAATTGGCTCCACGTAAACTACCTGAGGTATTGTGTGAACTCATTGTTTATTGTATAGATCTGGATAATCAGATAAGGGACAGAAGGACTCCAAGAGAGAAGCCCAAGAGACTGTTACCTAGGTTGGCCCCTGTCTTTCAGGCACCACCAAGAGAGTTATCTCCTCCCTCTGAGCCTATGCAACTAGGCCGTACTAGGCTTACAGAGGAAGAGAGAACAAGGCGTTTTTGTGAGGGATTGTGCCTGTATTGTGGTTTGGGGGGTCATGTACGATTTCAATGTCCTACTCGTCCTAAGAAGCATGATAAGCCGGAAAAACTACCGCACCTAAGGCAGCTGAGGAGACAGGCCTTGGGTGTGACGTGCATGTCTCCTGTCAAAGACACTAAACTTATGTTACCAGTATCCTTGGCTTGGGAGACCAAGACCACACAGACTACCGCTTTTTTGGATTCTGGGGCTGCTGGCAACTTTATCGATGTTAACTACGCTTCTTCCATTTCTCTACCTCTGGTTGTAAGAGAGACACCCTTAGCCGTCGAAGCCATAGACGGCAGACCGTTATCTTGCCCTAGGATTACTCACGATACGGTTACAGTGGTTCTTACCACTGGTCTCTTGCATAAAGAAGAAATCATATTTCAAGTTATCCATTCACCTTCCAATCCTGTTGTACTTGGTTTCCCTTGGTTGGTGGAACATAATCCTGTTATTGATTGGGCTAAGGGAGAGATACTGTCTTGGAGTCCTGCTTGTTTTGGGACTTGTTTAATACCCATTCAGCATGTCGGTGCCCTGAACACACCCACAGCTCCTCCATTGTCTACAGAGGTTCCTGACCAATACGCCGACCTCAGGGCTGTATTTGATGAAAGAGAGGCAGAGAAACTGCCTCCACATAGACCATATGATTGTGCCATTGATAGTCATTCTGGTACCATGCCTCCTCGAGGCAAAGTATATCCTCTTTCCATAAAGGAGAACCAAATTATGGAAGAGTACATAAAGGAGAATTTGGAGAGAGGTTTTATCCGACGTTCCTCTTCTCCAGCAGGGGCTGGGTTCTTTTTTGAGTCTAAAAAAGAGGGAGATTTAAGCCCGTGTATCGATTATAGGGGGCTTAACAAGATCACCATTAAGAACGTGTACCCTATCCCTCTCGTATCAGAACTGTTCGACAGGTTAAGGGGGTCAGCAGTATACACAAAACTTGATTTAAGAGGAGCTTACAACCTGATACGTATAAAAGAGGGGCATGAGTGGAGAACAGCATTTAACACCAGGAGTGGGCATTATGAATACTTGGTCATGCCTTTCGGTCTTTGTAATGCTCCAGCGGTATTCCAGGATTTTATTAATGATGTGCTCAGAGATTTCTTACAAACCTTTGTTATAGTATACCTAGACGATATATTGATTTACTCTCCCGATCTGAAAACCCACCATGCACATGTCAGACAGGTATTAGCAAAATTACTGGACAATGGTCTTTATTGCAAACTGGAGAAGTGTTTATTCGACATTACTACTGTGAAATTCCTTGGTTATATATTATCACTCCAGAAGGTTTTGAGATGGATCCTTCTAAACTCACGGCCATCTCAGAATGGCCTCTCCCTCAAGGTCTCAAGGCCATACAGAGGTTTCTGGGGTTTTCCAACTATTATAGGAGATTTATCAAGAATTATTCCGCTGTAGCCTCCCCTATCATTAATATGACACGTAAAGGTCTGAAGAACCAGATCTGGTCTTCTCAATCCAAACAAGCATTCAAAGCCCTCAAACAAGCTTTCACTTCCGCTCCCGTGTTACGGCATCCTGATCCCAGGATTCCGTTTGTTCTTGAGGTTGATGCTTCCGAGATAGGCATTGGGGCTGTCCTGTCTCAAAGAGAGTCTCCAGGAAAACCTCTACATCGTTGTGGGTTCTTTTCAAGAAAATTATCACCAGCAGAACGCAATTATGATATTGGTAACAGAGAATTGCTTGCTATTGTGTCTGCCCTATCAGAGTGGAGACATTTGTTGGAAGGTACTCTTGACCCTTTATTGATAATTACTGATCATAAGAACCTTACGTACATCGGGGATGCTAAACATTTGAACGCGAGACAGGCCAGGTGGTCATTGCTACAGTTTCGGTTTAATTTTGTATTGACTTACAGACCAGGTGACCACAATGTAAAGGCTGATGCCTTATCTCGTCAATATGACCCGTATGAGTCTAATACACAAGACCACAATCCTATAGTTCCTCCTGAACGTATTGTGGCTTCCACAGTCTTGACTGTCTCCTCGCCTTTCTTGGAACGCCTCCAGGCAGTTCAAGTAGGGGCTCCACCTGACAAGCCTCCAGATATGTTGTTTGTACCTGAAAAGGAAAGACAAGAATTACTCATAATGTTTCATGATTCTAAACCAGCAGGTCATCCTGGTATTACTAAGACTCTTACCAGTATCTCCAGACAGTTCTGGTGGCCCACCATGCGACAGGACGTACGTCTGTTTGTTTTGGCTTGTCAAGTCTGTGCCAGAAGCAAAACCAGTAAATCATTGCCTGTCGGTCTATTGCAGCCTTTACCTATGCCTAAGAGGCCTTGGTCTCATCTATCTATGGATTTTATTGTGGACTTGCCGAAGTCCAAGGGTCATACTGTGGTTCTGACAGTTGTAGACCGCTTCTCCAAAATGGCTCATTTTGTCCCTCTACCTAAGCTTCCTACAGCCAAAGAACTGGCGGTGTGTTTGCTTGCTAGAGATTGTACGAATACATGGGGTTCCGTCTGAAATAGTCTCTGACAGAGGAGCCCAGTTCGTCTCTCGTTTCTGGAGGGTTTTCTGTGCAGAGATGGGGGTGCGATTGGCCTTCTCTTCAGCATATCATCCACAAACCAATGGGGCAGCAGAGAGGGCAAATCAGGGTCTCGAGCAGTACATATGTTGCTTTACCACACAACAACAAGACAATTGGTCGGAGTTGTTGCCCTGGGCTGAGTATGCACGTAATAACGCCGTTAACGAGACCACTGGCCACTCTCCTTTTTCTGCCATCTATGGTTTTTTCCCTCCGGCTCTACCGCTTCAGTTTACTGAACATGCCATCCCGGCTCTCGATGACCATCTCACTCAACTGCAAGAGATTTGGAGACAGATTCGAGAAAATATGGAGCGCAATGTTGCTGTCCAGAAACGCAAGGCTGACAGGCATAGGTTACAAGCTCCATCATATAACGTGGGGGATAGAGTTTGGTTGTCCACTAGGAACGTGAAGTTGCGGGTGCCTTCTATGAAAATGGCACCTCGGTTTATAGGTCCATATAAGATCATTCGCCGCATTAATCCTGTGGCTTATGCTCTTGCCCTTCCTAAACATCTTCGCATGCACAACGTCTTCCATACCTCCCTACTGAAGCCATTGTTGTGTAACAGGTACACGCGGGTCGTTCCTCCTCCTCCACCTATTCAGGTTGATGGTGAATCTGAGTATGAGGTTAGGAGGGTTTTGGATTCTAGGCTGTGCAGGGGCGCTCTGCAGTACTTGGTCGATTGGGTGGGTTATGGTCCAGAAGACCGGTCCTGGATTCCAGCTTCCGACATGTCTGCCTCTAGGTTGGTCAGGGCGTTCCATGCCTCACACCCTGATCGCCCTGGTGGTCGTCCTGCCGCTCGTCCTGTTGGTCGTCCGGTGGCCTCCCGTGGAGAGGGGGATACTGTAACGTTGGGAGCTTCCAGCCCTAACTGTGTGCTTGAGGGCAGCATGTCTGATGCTGCTCGCTGACCAATGCCCGGTTTAAATGGAGACAGGCAGGGAGGTGGTTGCATGAGGCGCGGCTTGAGTGGGGGGCGTGGCCTGGTGAAGGTCTTTAAAAACCCTCAGTGTATTCTCAGCAGTTGCCAGATGGTGGTTATCCATACCTGAGCTCCTTGTACCTGACTGCTATATTGAATTAACCCGTTATTGACCTCTGCTTGTTTCTGACTATTCTGCCTTCTGTTGCCCTAGGCCATTTTCTTGTACTACGCCACTGCTCTGATATCGACCCGGCTATTCCATTTGACCATTCTGAACTCTGTATTCCTGATTCTGGCTCGGCTGACTACTCCCTGTGTTGTTAACCCTTTCTGTCTAGCTAGTTTACCTGGCCAATTCTAAGGACCAGACAGTTAGAGATCTTTCACGGCTACTCTGTTGGTAGCTTCTGGGCTCTGTGGAGTGTGGGGTGTTAAGTACTGCGTGGTGGGATCTGGGAACCGTGACATAGTGAACGTGTAGGTGACATCAGCAATGGTCCTCTTCACAAAGAGGTATCTACCCTGGTCATCCGAACAGCTATCCTACAAAACAAACGGGACATCGCCAGCAAACAAAATGGCCACACCTCTAGATTTCCCCCCCGAATAGTTGCCAAAAAATCCGACCGGGAACCTCCGATCGCGGAGTGCTGGTGCCGCTCCCTCACGGAAGTGGGTCTCCTGCAGCAGACGCGCGCGCCAAGAACAAATCCTGCAGCAATCTAGACCTATTTTCTGGAGCATTAAGCCCCTTTACATTATATGACAGCAGTATGAGATCCTTGGGGACAAAGCATGAGGGTGTGTAGGGTACACTAGCCATCCCGATCCCCAGGTGAGAGATACAAGACCACGGCCCGCAAAAAAGGGTATATCCACCAGACGACAGGAATCAAACGAGACACTGGTGGTAAAAGAGAGCGAGAGAGAAAATAAATTAGGTAATGATAGAAATAAAAATTTAAAAAAAAAGGGGGGGGGAGTGAGAGAGGGCTGGGCCCAGCAGACAGGGAGACAAAGAAAAAAAAGGGGGAGAAGAAGAGGCGTGAAAGAGGCAAAGGATGTGAAGAAGTCAAAGAAAAGGACAGAAGAAAAATGGAGGGAGGGAAGCACGCCACTAGGGAGAGGGGTCAGGCCTAGCCCGAGGCCACTCCCAAGGAGTATAGGCGTCAACCCTTGGGGGGGTAGTGACTCCGAGGTGGAGTCTCGGAGGAACTAGACGGCAGTTACAGTCCCTATAAGGAGGAAGTAGAGAGAAAGGTGTGAAAAGAGGAAGACCAAGGGGAAAATAGAATAAAGAGAAGGAAAAGCATCACTAATGCCCCACCACGAGGCAAAAGAAGCACATCAAAATATTGTATAGCAGGGATCCAGCCATGGCCCGTGTGGCACACATCCAGTGGGGCCCCGCTGAGATGGCCAGCGCCCACATAGAGCAAGCATGAATGCCCAGGGTGAAGTAAAAAAAACCAAAAAAAATCAGTATGTGTCTAAACATAGTCAGAAACGTAGAACAGAACCCAGTATGCAACGCAATACGACAACTCTCCCACCCCCTCCCCTAGTTCCCCCTTTCCCCTTATTTCCTGTTTGCCTTCTTATTTTTTTTTCTTTTTTCTTAGTTTTCTCCCTTTCCCCCCTTCTTTTCCCCCCCTGTACACCCACCCCCAGGCAAACTGAAACGATATTAGTCTGTACCCACCTCCCCCATCCCCCATTCCTTACAAGAAAGCACTCCGGTACCTAGATTTACTAATCCCCCCACCCTCTAAGTCCCACCCTAACCCCAAACTCCCTCCAAGTATGGAGAAGCTTGAGAAAAGCAGACCCGTACCAGGAACGCCCCCCTCCCAACAAAGGTCCAGTTTCCAAGAAGCATAGTGAGGAACGCAAGAAATGTATAATACTTCCCCCCACTTGCCAACGCCCTCCCTAACCCTAAAGCCCAGCAAAAGGTTAATGCAAAACAATAGCGAGCAAATAGGTGGGTTGAACTGTAAGAGGAGAATGCTAACAAAATGCATGCATGAAAAACATATAGCATAGCCCCACCTCCAGAACCCTCCTTATCCCCAAGATCTGACCAAAAGTTGAGGTACATATAACACCCCCAAAAAAAAAGGAGGGGGAGAGTTCCAATACGTCCAGCCGCATAGTAGAAAGCATCAGGGGTACAAGGGGGGAAAAAACGGTCAACTAGGTATCAGTGAGGAGAGGGAGAAAATGACAAGAACCGTCTCCTTTACGCTGCCCCCTTCTTGGGCAGAGCAACCTCCTGGGTCAGTGACAGGCGCCATCCAAAGAGCGGCTCCTTGATCTCCGTCTCTCCCTCCTTGAGAGACCTTCTACCGATCCGGTAACAGTGCGGGGTTCCGCAATTAGTGACACCCAGTCTTTAATCCGGAGCTCCGGGAGCTCTAGTGACACCAGAAAATCCGGAATGTCCGATACGGATCGAATGGTCGCAGAGACGTTGTTTGAAGGAGCTATAAGAGCAAATGGAAAAGACCAACAATATCAATATGCTATCCCCCTGTTACTGACGAGGGAGGTCAAGGGGCGCAAGGCCCTACGTGCCTGTAGAGTAGACTGAGCTAGATCCGGAAAAATTTCCAGCCGGTCGCTACCAATCTCCCATACGCTTCTAGAGCGGGCTGCGATCATAATAGCCTGTTTAAGCCGATAGTCTGCAACCCGGCAAATCACATCCCGGGGCGGTGCAGAGTCTGCAGGTCGAGGCCGCAGTGCCCAGTGTGCTCTGTCAAAGCTGGATGGGTGCACCATGATGGTGTTGAAAATGCGCGACAAACAATTCTCAATATCCGTGACCGCCTCTCTGAGGCCCCACATGCGGATATTATTGCGGCGGGACCTATTCACGAGGTCGTCCAGGCGGCGCCATACCTCGGAGACCACTGGAAGGGACTGCAGGCCATCTTGTACGATAGGTGCTGCAGCAGGTACGTGGTCCCGCGCCAGCTTCCAGGGCAGACACTCTCTTTTCCAGGGAGTCAATATCAGTCCGCATTACCGTGAGGTCCTGTCGCAGAGTCTCCTCTACCGCCGCGAGCAGCGTCTGTACATATTCCTGGGTAGGGAGTCCGGCGATGAGTTCCGCCACGCGGTCAGACGCCGAAGGTTCAGGGCCCTGCCTCGGCGGGTCCGGTACCAATGTAGGCCGCAATTCTGGTGGAGATGCCGGAGGCTGCAAATATGAATCCAGGGGCCCCACTGGAGTTTTCTTCGGGGTCTCCGTCATTCCAGAGTGTAACGGATCACCGCTACCCTGCACGGGTAGATCTGCCGTCAGCGCCGAGCTTGTCTGAAGTTGTAGAGTCAGGGGTAGCGGGCTGTATGAATTCGGCGGTGATTAAGCGCTTTTGCACGATCCTTGAAGCGTCGCGGTTCCCCAAGCCCTGTTATCCCCAATTACTAGCCGAGGCAGGAGTAAAGGTTCAAACAGGTACCAGTTTTTTTACATGGGGGATACAGGGTATTTATGGGTTATGAAACCATTGTTCTCCCCCTGGCCCGCCCTCAGTCCTCCTGCGGTGATCTTTACCTTTGCCTCGAGCCATTGCCCAATCTGCCTTGGTTAACCTGGGGGACCCCTGCTGTGCGCAGCCCTTATCTCGGGTCTCGGCCCAGCTCATCTGTCCCCCCCCTCCCAGAACCTCTCCCTGTCCGGGCAGCGCCCGGCCCCCCCTGTGGTGTGAGCACTCCTTTGTCCTGGTGGTTCCCTGTGGCTTTCAGCCCGAGTTTGGGGTTTTACCAGGGATTTCGGGGTGATCCCCTGGGAGCGGTGGCACGCTGGGGGTACAGCCTGGTAGCTCGGGTCCGGGAGCTGGTTCAGTCCAAAAAGCGCCCTGATCGGATCAACGGAGCCCGAGCTGTGGAGGGGGAAAGTCCGGCGGCTGTACCCGAGCAAGAGTCACTGTTTGCCGGCCGCGCTCCCGGCGAGGGATCCCTGGTCGGCGTTCGGGTTTCCCGGGGCGCTTCGTTCTGAAATTCGCACCCCCGTAAGAACCTATTTTTAGGAGCATACTGGCCAAGAAGCGGTCTTCTGCGTGGTTTCCACGCTGCGGGGCAAGGCGGGCAAGTTTGGGTGGCTTGGCAGAGACAGTTAGCGGCGGCTCGAGGCATTCACAGACCGGGCGTCTTCCCGGGGCTGTGGACAGGCGGGGAACAGGTCAACAATGGGGAGAATTACAGGGGGAACTTATAAAAATACAACCTAATGAATTCTTTAATACACCACACCAAATCAACATTTTAAAAATTTGTACCGCGCTACGGTATAGTGGCGGCCGTTCCGTCACACATATCCCCCAAGTTTCCAGATGGCAGACCCGGTGAGACCCTCTTCGGATCCGCTTGGGGATGTCCATGGCCCCCACCCACCCTAAGTTTCAAGCTCAGTCTGGCGGGATAGTCCGTCCGCATTGACATTTTGCTTCCCAGGCCAGTACTGGATGGTAAAATTGAAGGGCTGGAGGGCCAGGCTCCACCGCAAGAGCCTGCCGTTGTCCCCGGCCACCCGGTTCAGCCATACCAGGGGGTTGTGGTCTGTGAGGACCGTGAAGGAGCGCCCATACAAATACGGTTGCAATTTCTTCAGTGCCCATACCAGGGCAAGGCACTCCTTCTCGATGTACCGGCTGGGTGAGTAGAGGTAATGTCACCGCTCTGCATGGAGAGAAGCCTGTGGAGTCATGGGTTCGATCCAGCGAGCAACCTCTCCAGTAAGTGTCCTTGGCAAGACACCTAACGGTACATACTCGCCACCCAGGACATACTTGAAAACGAGAGAAATCTCAATGTATCCTTCCTGGTAAAATCCTTTCACAAAAAAAAATAAAAAAAATAAGCCACCTCCCTTGGTAAAAGTTTCCGGCTGATGTAGGCAACCGGGTGGTCGTGCCCGTCTTCACCGACCTGGCTCAGCACTGCTCCCAATCCGAACATAGAGGCGTCTGTGTGGACAACAAAACGTTTAGTGGAATCAGGAGCAGTCAACACGGGGGCTTCCACCAAGGCTCGCTTGAGCTGCTGGAAGGCTTCTTCACACTCAGGGGACCACAGTACCTGTCGGGGAAGGTTCTTGCTGGTCAGGTCAGTCAGGGGTTTGGCAATGGCGCTGTAGTTGGGGACGAAGCGGCGGTAGTATCCTGTCGTACCTAGAAAGGCTAACACCTGGGTCTTGGTGCGGGGAGTGGGCCACTGGGCAACAGCTTCAACCTTGGCGGGTTCTGGGCGCTGCCTTCCGTAGCCCACCCGGTGGCCCAGGTACTGGACCTCGGACATGCCGACGTGGCACTTGTCTGGTTTTATGGTCAGACCGGCGGTGCCAAGGCAGTCCAGTACGGCCTGTAAATGCTGTAAGTGTTCCTCCCAGGTGTTGCTGAAGATGGCTATGTCATCTAGGTAGGCGCTGGTAAAGTCTTGCATTCCCTCTAGCAGCCGATCCACCATGCGTTGGAAAGTGGCCGGGGCATTCTTCATCCCGAATGGCATAACCCGAAATTGGTATAAGCCAAACGGAGTGATGAATGCCGATTTTGGCACACCTTCCTCGGCAAGGGGAATCTGCCAGTACCCCTTACATAGGTCAATGGTGGTGAGAAAGTTTCCCTGGGCAATCCGGTCTAGGAGCTCGTCGACTCGGGGCATGGGGTATGCGTCAGTGACAGTGTGGTCATTTAACTTTCTATAGTCCACACAGAACCTGGTAGTGCCATCCTTCTTGGGTACTAGAACCACCGGGGAGGCCCAGGGGCTCGGCGGGTTCTATTACCCCTAGATCCAACATCTCACGGATCTCTTTCTGCATCCCGTCTCTCACTGCATCGGGAATTCGGTACGCCGTCTGCCACAAAGGGGCTTGACTCTGGGTATCAACCCGATGCAGGGCTACGGAGGTGTATCCGGGATGAGATGAGAACAGGTCTCGGTGCTCCTGTAGCACCTGCTGAGGCTGTTCCTTGTGGCGGGGGGTGAGCCCCTCACCCAGCCGGAAATCGGCTACCCCCTGGGCGCTTGGATCCCCGGGCAGTACCGGCAGGGGGAGATCCTCCAGACTCCCCCGCGTCCGGCGCGCAGATGGCGGCTACTGCCTCTTCCCTTTCGAAAAACGGTTTCAGCATGTTCACATGAAAGGTTCTGTGTATCCTTTCATCTGAACATCTGGCTGCGGTGAAGGTGGTATCGCAGATCTTTTCTATGATTTTGTAGGGTCCTTCCCAGTCTGCCTGCAACTTATTTTGTTTGACCGGTCGGAGTGCTAACACTTTCTGCCCTATCTGGAAGGTGCGTTCCCTAGCCGACCGGTCATACCACCTCTTCTGCTTGGTTTGGGCCGCTTGGAGATTGTCCTGTACCAGGGCGGTCAATTCCTGCAGCCGGTCCCTAAACTCAAGCACATAATCTATGGCCGAGGTCCCCTCCTCGGCCAGAGCACCTTCCCAGTGCTCCCAGAGCAAGTCCAAGGGGCCTCGGACTCTCCGGCCGTACAGTAGCTCAAAGGGAGAGAAGCCTGTGGCTTCCTGGGGTACCTCCCGGTACGCGAACAGAAGGTGGGGCAGATGGCGTTCCAAGTCCTTATGGGACATGGTAAAGGTGCGGAGAAGCTGTTTGAGGGTGCCGTTGAACCACTCGCAGAGACCATTGGTCTGCGGGTGGTAAGGGGAGCTGTACAGGGGTTTAATCCCGCACAGTCTCCAGAGCTGCTGGGTCCCCTCGGCCGTAAATTGTGTGCCCTGGTCAGACAGGATTTCCTGGGGAAATCCGACCCTGGAGAATATCTGCAGCAGAGCTCCGGCAACGGTCTCTGCGTGGATATCCCGGAGGGCCACGGCTTCGGGGTACCTGGTGGCGTAGTCCACTACGGTCAAGATATACTTCTTGCCCGTAGGGCTAGGCACTGCCAAGGGTCCTACCAGATCCACCGCCACCCGTCTAAAAGGTTCTCCCACTATGGGCAAGGGTCTCAGGGGAGCTTTCTTGGCGTCCCCCTGCTTCCCTACTTGCTGGCATACCCCGCACGTCCGACAGTAGTCCCTAACCTCCCCTGATAATCCGGGCCAAAAGAAGCTCTGGGTCAGGCGGTGCAATGTCCGCCGGTGCCCGAGATGGCTCGCAAGGGGAATATCATGCGCGATCCTTAACAGATCGCGCCGATATTTCGCCGGCACTACCAGCTGCCTGTGGGGTACTCGGTCTATTCCCTGGCTCATCCCCCCGATGTCCTGTACAGCTTCCCTTGGTCCCAGGCAAATCTCACCTCCCCTAACCCTCCCGGGTCCCTCCCTGCTTGTTGTCGGTATGGGGCAAGGGTAATATCGTCCCGGGTGGCTTGGGCAAAGTCCGTCGGGGAATCCCAGGTCAGGGCAGGGGTGTTGTCAGGGCCAAGGGGGGGTGTTGGTCTGGTCTGGCTTACCGTGGTCCCCTCGGAGTCGGTGTGTGGTGCCTTCCGCGCTTGGTTGCGGGTGGTAACGAGGCATACCCCGCCAGGATGAGGGTCCTCAAAGGTGGAGGTCAGCAGTCCCAGGTCGTTGCCAAGTAAGACCTCGGACGGTCGATTCTTCATGACCCCGACCTCCACGTCCCGGGCATTCATGCCCCAATCTAGATGGACGCGGGCCGTAGGGATTCGATACACATGGCCGCCAGCGACTCTGACGGCCACCGAATACCCGGTTGAAGCAGCCGAGTGGATAAGATGGGGCTGTGCCAGGGTAAGGGTTGCACTGGTGTCTCGCAGACCACTGGCAAGTTGTCCATTCACCCGGACTTGTTGGCGATGGTGTTGACGGTTGTCCTGCGTGGCTGCTTGCACTGGGTCGGCCTCATGCAGGATGCCCCAGTCTTCCTCGAGGGCGGCTGTGGGTTCCGGTTCCTGATGGCAACAGTATGCCGCAGCTCGGCTCGGTGGGTGCGCTGCCCGGGATGGTGCCAGACGATGGGTGTTCAGGGCACAACGGTCCCGTATGTGTCCGATCTGGTTACACCCATAGCACCGGGGTCCTACCCGAGGAGCCGGGGTGGGGGGGGCCGGTGGCCTGGGTGCTCGTTCGAGGGGAGCAGGGCGTAACTGTGGCGCTGGATGGCAGCGGGGTGGTGGGGCTCGGATGACCGGAGGGGCTACTCGCCTGGCGTCCTGGTACTCATCGGCAAGGTGGGTGGCTTCAGACAGGGTGAGGGGGCGCCAGTCTCGTACCCAGTCCCGGACCTCTGGAGGAGAGTAGTTGTAGAGCTGCTCCAGTAATAGCAGCTGGACGATCTGGTCCAGTTCGGTAGCTTGTCACCCCTGTATCCAGCTACGGAGCACCTGCTGCATCCTGTGTCCCCACTCCGCATAAGAGTCCTGAGTGCCCCTTCTTAAGGCTCGAAATCGGACTTGATACGCCTCCGGGGTGAGTGCATAGCGGGCCAGCAGATGTTCATTGACCCGCTCGTACACCATACAGTCTTCGTCCGCCACCGCCCGATAGGCTTCAGCCGCTCTGCCGGTCAATTTGCTCGCCAGGATGGGTACCCAGTCTCGGACCGCCACCTCCTGCAGGGCACATTGCCTCTCGAAATCCTGCAGGAACCCGTCGATGTCTTCACTTCCCTCTGGGAAGAGCTTGAACGCCACGAACGTTATTTTCTGTTTGGGGGTCCGGTGCTGCCTTGGGGGGACAGCGACCCCCGGACCTTTGCTACATCTCTGCCTGGCGGAGCTTGTCTGTGTTGGCCAGGACCCTCCCGATGATGTCGGCGGAGGGGTCCGTTCCGTATAGGGCCAGCCGCCACTGCACCTCTCGCCTCCATTCCGAGGTCTCGGAGCCCTCAGAGGGAGCCACGCTGTTGCGGTCGTCCTCCATCAGTTCTCCGATGATGACCGCTTTCGCCTTGCCTCCGGGCGCCTTGCCTCTGGCTTTTAACAGTTCTTTCAGGACGTGCGCTTCAGCCCTTCGTAGCGCTGTGCCATATGGGGTCACCGCCGTTGCTGGTACTGTCCACCTCTCGAACCCAGGGGTGTCTGAGACCGGGGTCAAGCCAGCGGCTCTATCTCCCCCTAGTGGGCTGGTCTCAGATTCTCCCCCCGGATGATGTCTACTCCAGACGCTCGGCGTGTCGTGGTGGCTGAGACCAGGGTCAAGCCAGCGGCTGTATCTCCCCCTGCTTGTCTGGTCTCAACCAATCCCAGCGCTGGCAGCCAATGTAACGGATCACCGCTACCCTGCATGGGTAGATCCGCCATCAGCGCCGAGCTTCTCTGGAGGTGTAAGTCAGGGGTAGCGGGTTGTATGAATTCGGCGGTGATTAAGCGCTTTTGCATGATCCTTGAAGCGTCGCGGTTCCCCAAGCCCTGTTATCCCCAATTACTAGCCGAGGCAGGAGTAAAGGTTCAAACAGGTACCAGTTTATTTAACATGGGGGATACAGGGGTATTTATGGGGAATGAAACCATTGTTCTCCCCTGGCCCGCCCTCAGTCCTCCTGCGGTGATCTTTACCTTTGCCTCGAGCCATTGCCCAATCTGCCTTGTTAACCTGGGGGACCCCTGCTGTGCGCAGCCCTTATCTCGGGTCTCGGCGCCAGCTCGTCTGTCCCCCCCTCCCAGAACCTCTTCCTGTCCGGGCAGCGCCCGGCCCCCCCTGTGGTGTGAGCGCTCCTTTGTCCTGGCGGCTCCCTGTGGCTTTCAGCCCGAGTTTGGGGTTTTACCAGGGATTTCGGGGTGATCCCCTGGGAGCGGTGGCACGCTGGGGGTACAGCCTGGTAGCTCGGGTCCGGGGGCTGGTTCAGTCCAAAAAGCGCCCTGATCGGATCAACGGAGCCCAAGCTGTTGAGGGGGAAAGTCCGGCGGCTGTACCCGAGCAAGAGTCACTGTTTGCCGGCCGCGCTCCCGGCGAGGGATCCCTGGTCGGCGTTCGGGTTTCCCGGGGCGTTTCGTTCTGAAATTCGCACCCCCGTAAGAACCTATTTTTAGGAGCATACTGGCCAAGAAGCGCTCTTCTGCGTGGCTTCCACGCTGCGGGGCAAGGCGGGCAAGTTTGGGTGGCTTGGCAGAGACAGTTAGCAGCGGCTCGAGGCATTCACAGACCGGGCGTCTTCCCGGGACTGTGGACAGGCGTGGAACAGGTCAACAATGGGGAGAATTACAGGGGGAACTTATAAAAATACAACCTAACGAATTCTTTAATACACCACACGAAATCAACATTTAAAAAATTTGTACCGCGCTACGGTATAGTGGCGGCCGTTCCGTCACACAGAGCCCTTTAGCACTTTCTTGAGACGACCCATGGCTAGGATCCGCTGCTGAAATCGACTGAAAAACGCGGTGGAGGCACAGAGCTAGTCTCTCACACGTCCATCTTAGGCTAGGGACAGATGAGCGCATTTTCTGCGGCCACCGTCAAAATGTACGTCGATGCGTGCGCACGCATTTTTTCACGGAATACGCTTAAGTGGTCAGACGATGCGCAATTCTGGACGTATTTCATGACGATGGGGTGAAAAGAAGTCTAGGGAAATCCGGCTGTTTGAACGTTATGTTGGCCGCACACTAGCAGCGTCTGACATCTCCTAATCACGCACACACGCTGCTATGCGGCCGCAGCGCACTCTGTACGTCAGTACCAGCGGTTTAACGTTCTGATAAAAATGCGTTCATTTGCTGGTTGCGTGGTGTCGGCGCACTTTCGTACGCACGTACTGCGTATATTGGCCGTCATTGGCCGTTATGTGCTGCTACTGCCGCCGTGATTTAGTGCGTCTGCACGCGCGTTCCGACTGCCCCACTCTGACCCTAGCCTAAGGTGCCGTCCAAGCCATGCCCCACGCTTGTCCTTTCTAACTGGTGCTGGCCGTCTTAAGCAGCAGCACCATACAGAGGATTTTGTGGATTGGCTAACCAGGCCAACCTCATCCTCCGAGTACTCTGCCAGCCAGGCTTGTAGTGGTTTACAGTCCACCTCAGCTGCCAAAGCATCTAATGCAGCCTCCATGTCCACAGCTACTCCTGCCGCAGCCTCACCAACATACACGGAGTCAGATGAATTGTTTGACTACAATGACAGTGACATGCTGCTTGAGGATGCGCAGCAACTCCAGTGCTCTGATTCAAACTCTGAGGTTGAGGAAGGGAGTAAAACCAGTAAATGCCAGCTTAGCAAAATTACTCTCATTACAGCTGCTGCCTTTCCAGCTGGTGGACTCTGCTTCCTTCCTTGAATTTGCAGCATGTGCTGTACCACAGTGGCCGGTTCCAAAACGCCATTTCTTTTCACGGAAGGCCATTCCAGCACTATACCAGCACATGGAACACAATGTTATGGAGTCATTGGGAAAGGCAGTCAGCAGCAAGGTGCACATTACTTTAGACTCGTGGTCCAGCAAGCATGGACAGGGCTGTTACATTTCCTTCATGGCACACTGGGTAACTCTGCTTGCAGCTGGTAGGGATACAGGACGGGGCTCTCTGCTGGAGCTTGCTTATCCACCATGCCTCCAGAAAGCTGCTTATATGAGGTCTGTCTGCTCCACCACCTCTTCCTCTTCCTCCTCCTCCTCCTTCAATGTCTCTGGTGAAGTGGCAGTTAATCCGACGCGTGGAAAGGGCTATGCAATGGCTCATGCAAAAATATGTCATACTGTGCTTGAGCTGGTTTGTTTAGGGGACAGGAGCCACACCGGGCCAGAAATTCTGTCACCTCTGCAGGGCAGGCGTTGAGATGGTTAACACCACGCCAGCTTCAGCTGGGAATGGTCGTCTGTGCTGGTATAATGGCAGCAACCTTCTCTCTGCCCTACACCAGGGTAAGTTGACAAATGTACCATGCCTAGCACACATCCTAAATCTGGTGGTACAGCGTTTCCTAACCAGGTACCCAGGGCTGCGAGAGCTTCTCAGCCAGACCAGAAAAGTCTGCAGCCACTTCAGACAGTCATTCCCAGCAAGTGTTCGCCTGGCAGAAATTCAAAGAGAATTCCACCCTCCCACAAACCGCCTGATCTGTGACATGCCCACCAGGTGGAACTCGACATTGGCAATGCTGCAGCATCTGCACAAGCAGCAGAGGGCAAACAATGAGTACCTGTGTGAGTATGGCTCAAGGACAGGTTCAGTTCAACTTCCCCCCTTGCAGTGGCTGATGATCAAGGATGCATGCACTGTACTGTCACCATTTGAGGAGGCAACGAGGATGGTGAACAGGGACAGTGCATGCATCAGTGACACAATTCCTTTAGTGTTCCTGCTGGAGCGCACTCTGCGGGCAATTATAGATGTGGCACTAGAGGCAGAGCAGCGGGAGGAAGAGGAGGCCTTCCCTAGCTCTGAAGGCCCCAGTCTTTCCGCAGACAGCATTCCAGCAGGTCCTACTCAGATCAGACAGGAGGAGGAGGAGGAGGAGGAATATTTAAGTAGTGGGGGCATTGAAGGTGGGGATTCCTGAAGGGAGGGTTTTGTGTGCCCAGAAACACTAGGGCTAGTGCGTGGCTGGGAGGAGGAAGATAAAGGTCTTGGGGTTTGAAGCGGGGAGCGCTACGTCATTTCGATGACAACCAGTGGTTGGGCCTGGTGGCCATTTTGTTGGATTACCCCTGGCTGCGACATAGCTGGTGACTCCACGGATGGGCTTCCTATGTTGTTTATAGGTCGCATGTCTGCGAAGAAGACCCAAATGCCGGAGGGCTCTGGGCAGAGGGACATCCGTGATGCTTTGGGTGAGACCCGACGGAAACGGCAAGGTGAGCCCCCCACTTGCCTATCTCCCAGGACGGGCTCCTCAGAGAACAGAGGCTGATATTGGTCGGAGGCCTCCGTGGCTGCACGGCAGTTGCCACGGATGCCGGGGAGACTGTTGTCTCAGAGCACACATGCAGGAACTCTGCTGTCTGGGAGCTCTTTTAGAAATGTGCAGCAGACCGCACCATTGCTATTTGTAAACTATGTCAGATGAGGATCAAGCGTGGGAATGACACCGGACGCTTGGGTACCACGTGCTTGAGGCGACATATGACCACCATCCCATTGGCGCAACACTTTGCGTAGGTCCTCCTCTCCTGTCTCTACCCCCACTATATGTCCTGCCATGTCATTGACTCCAACCTCCACTGACAGGGATGATGCTACAGTAATGGATGTACCAGGTCCTTCCTCACAATGTGACAGCATCCCATCAGCTGAAGATTTACGCAGTCAGATTACGTTGCCCCAGCTGCTGCAGTGTAAGAAAAAATATAGTCCCAACCACCCCAAGCACCGCGTCTAAATGCCAGCTTAGCAAAATTACTCACATTGCAGCTGCTGCTTTTCCAGCTGGTGGACTCTGCTTCCTTCCGTGAATTTGCTGAATGTGCTGTACCACAGTGGCAGGTTCCAAAACGCCATTTCTTTTCACGGAAGGCCATTCCAGCACTATACCAGCATGTGGAACATCAATGTTATGGAGTCATTGGGAAAGGCAGTCAGCAGCAAGGTGCACGTGACTTTAGACACGTGGTCCAGCAAGCATGGACAGGGCCGTTACCTTTCCTTCACGGCACACTGGATAACTCTGATTGCAGCTGGTAGGGATCCAAGACGGGGCTCTGTGCTGGAGCTTGCTCATCCACCACACCTCCAGAAAGCTGCTTGTATGAGGTCTGTCTGCTCCACCACCACCTCTCCCTCTTCCTCCTCCTCCTTTTCTGGCGAGGTGGCAGTTAAACTGACGCGTGGCAGGGGCTACGCAATGGCCCAAGCAAAAAGATGCCATACTGTGCTTGAGCTGGTTTGTTTAGGGCACGGGAGCCACACCGGGCCAGAAATTCTGTAAGCTCTGCAGGGGCAGGTGCAGAGATGGTTAACACCACGCCAGCTTCAGCTGGGAATGGTCATCTGTGATAATGGCAGCAACCTTCTCTCCGCCCTACGCCAGGGTAAGTTGACGCATGTACCATGCCTAGCACACATCCTAAATCTGGTGGTACAGCATTTCCTAGCCAGGTACCCAGGGCTGGCAGAACTTCTCAGTCAGGCCAGAAAAGTCTGCAGCCACTTCAGATGGTCATTCCCAGCAAGTGTTCACCTGGCAGAAATTCGAAGAGAATTCCACCTTCCCACAAACCGTCTGATCTGTGACATGCCCACCAGGTGGAACTCGACATTAGCAATGCTGCAGCATCTGCACAAGCAGCAGAGGGCCATTAACGAGTACCTGTTTGAGTATGGCACAAGGACAGGTTCAGGTCAACTTGGTTCCCCCCCGCAGTGGCTGATGATCAAGGATGCATGCACTGTACTGTCATCATTTGAGGAGGGAACTGACATCTATATTACCAGATTTATATCATTTTAAAATTGGACCGCAGGGTCCAACCCTGCACTCTTCCACAATACCACAGAGGGGTTACTTACAGTTTGAAGGCACTTGCTGCCACCAAAGGCACAATATTTGGGTGCCCTGCCACTGACGCCTATATTACCAGATTTATATCATTTTAATTTTTTGGAACGCAGGGTCCAACCCTGCACTCTTCCACAATACCACAGAGGGATTACGGTGTGACGGCACTGTTGCCGACACTAAAGGCCCAATTTTAAAGCACCTATTGTTACTTTCATCCAAAGCCTGCATTCGTTTCACCATAATTTACCCAAAACAAATCGCTAAACTTGTTCTGCGTGTCCTAAAATGTCTCCTCTTTTCATAGAGACTGCCACCCCAAGCAGTTGTTTATGAATAGATTAAAGGAAAACCATTTACCTTCATTTGAAATGTCATTTTTTTGTTTTTAAATGTTTCTATACATCCTACAAATCCGCCACTTCACGGCAGGTTATGGGGACCTCCTAGGCACGATATTTGAAGGAATTTTTTGTTTTTATTTTTAACCCTTATTTCATGGAAAACTCACTGTTCCTTTAAAAACTTTTTTTTAAAACTTTTTGTCCCGGTTTCCTGTCCCCCAGGGCACTACCTGGACCCCCATACACCTTTTATGGCAAATATCTAGCATATATGCCCTCTTGGAGGGCACTCTAAAAATCTAACTTTCGGGTCCCATTGACTTACATTGAGTTCGGTTCGTGTTCGAGTTCGAACTCGAACTTTTGAAATTTTTCGAGTTCGAATGCGAACCGAACCCGGGGGTGTTAGGCTCATCCCTATTGAAGAGATGAGGGCAGGATGGCGTGCCGACTTTGCGGCCTTAACTACGGACCTGAAGAAGGTTAAAGGACGGCTGACGGCTGTTGAAGCTCAGGTTGAGGAGACTGTGGCGATGCAGGCCCTGCTTCTGCCGCAGGTGGAATCCTTACAATCCCAGGTTAAGATGCTCACGAGAGCGGTGGAGGCGGCTGAAAACCGGCATCGCTGATGAAACGTACGTATCCGGGGGATCCCTGAGATGATTGCCGACGACGCCCTGCTGCCGTATGTTAACAAATTTGTATCACACGTCATGGAGACACCGAACGGGACTGTTTTTGGGAAAGCTATCTGCCTAAGGAAAGCGGCTAGGGCCCCGGCTGAGTCACGCCGCAATGTGCTAGCGGTGGCAGGGAATGAGGCCGATAGGCGTAGTTTGATGTCGACTACTGCAGCCCGAGGCCCCAATCGCTTTTGAGGACTCATCTTTGTCATGATATAATTATTTGCCTTTTGTCACACTGATTGCATGTCGTCAATTTCAAAAAGTCTCGGCTTTTCTGAGGGGTTATGGGATCCGATATAGATGGGGGGCGGCTGGATCCATGTATATAAAACACGACAACCTGTCTCATTTGGTGTCCACCCCGGTGGAAGCCTGGTCTCTGCTACGCTCCTTGGGCCTCTATTCTACCCTGGTGTCTCCCGGCCTTGTCCCCGGGGCTTCATCTCCTGCTGTGCTAGATCTGGGTTAGAGTTGCAATACGGATGAGTTCAATCTGTGTATTCGCCTTTGTGGACTTTACTATTTCTTCTTCCTCCCTCCTTACGGTTCTCTGGGACTTTAGTTTCTCTCATTTTGTTTTATTTTTTTTCTGGCTACCTTGTCCTGATCCTGAGTTTTATATATGTTTTTTCAAAACGTGCTGATTTTGAAGACTTTAAATTTGTATGTTGTCTCTGTGATTTACGTGTTTGGCCCTGCGTGGTCAAGATTGATAGTCGATGTATGACCTTTTTGTGCTTTACAAAATAAAACTTTCAATTTTAAAATAAAAAAAAGCACGCAGATTGGTAGGGCCGGCCCGGGTAAACACTGCCTGGGCGCCGTGTGGCCCTGTCTCTTGTTTCTTAATGCTCAGATTCTGTATCAGACTCTGGAATTCCGAATCTGATTAGTCTGGTCTGCTCTTACTCTCAGGGGGCTGACAGCTGCTGCAGCGTGCCTCCCACCCAGATACTGAACACACTGTTGGGTATGCACAATGCATTGGTGCTGCCCCTTCATTCACCATGTGATGCGCATAGAATGTCCCGGTGTATCTCACTCACGTTCGGAAGGCCAGCCAACGGCCGTTGTAAACTCCTGGGACGACAGTACACTGCCGTACCTTGGTAAATTTTATACCCATTGCATGTGGCGGCAGGCTCTCATCTCGGAGCTGGAGGAAAGGCAAGATGACAGCAGCAGCAGCAGCACTGAGTCTGAGTGCCGACAGTTGGCGAGTGACACAATTTGTTGCAGGATGAATTGAACCCCCCAGCCGGCAGGCCCCTCACATTCTTTTGAGACCCCCCCAGCAGGTCCCTCACTTTTTTCTACCGCCTCCAGTGCCCGCAAGATCAGAAGAGGGGGGTAGAAGAAAGGGAGGGACCTGCTGGGGGCTTAAAAGAATGTGAGGGGTGTAAAAAGGCTGTGGAGCTCTGTGATACGCTCAGACACACCACACATTGATGTCAGTTTTGTTGCTGTGCAGCTCTGTGATATAGTAATGCACAGTGTGTATTAGTGTATCACAGAGCAGCACAGTAATAAAACTCACAGTAATATGCGGTGTGTACAAGCATATCACAGTGCTGCACAACAATAAAACCCACAGTAATGTGTGGTGTGTATGAGCGTATCACAGAGCTGCACAACAACGAGACAGTAATATGCAGTTCGTATCAACGTGTTTTTGCTGTGCAGCTCTGTGATATGCTCATACACACCACATATTACTGTGGGTTTTATTGTTGTGAAGCTCTGTGATACGCTCATACACACCGCATATTACTGTGTCACAGAGCTGCATAGCAATAAAACCCACAGTAATATGTGGTGTGTATGAGCATATCACAGAGCTGCACAGCAAAAACACGTTGATACGAACTGCATATTTCTGTCTCGTTGTTGTGCAGCTCTGTGATACGCTTTTATTGCTGTGCACAGGGCCGGTGCTAGACTATTTTGTGCCCTAGGCAAGACCAGCTACTTGCACCCCTCCAAAAAAAGAAAGCGACAACATGAAACTGCTACATTTCTTTTTATTAGGTGGTTCCCGGCAAGCGGCCAAGCTGCATGCCAGCGGCCGCTTGCCTCATAGGGAGAAGAACGCCGGTGGATACGTGGAGCCTGGGGCCTGGCAGCAGAAGAGGCAGGGGCGGATCCAGACACAGGTTTCGGAGAGGGCATTCTACCAGTTTTGGCCAAGAGCTGGTGTTGGGTTCGGAGTGACAGGCGGATATACTGTATTTACCACCAGCTCACATGGATATATATATTGCCCCCAGCTCACATGGATATATATATTTGCCCCCAGCTCACATGGATATATATATATTGCCCCAGCTCACATGGATATATTTGCCCCAGCTCACATGGATATATTGCCCCCAGCTCACATGGATATATTGCCCCAGCTCACATGGATATATTGCCCCCAGCTCCCATGGATATATATATTTACCCCAGCTCACATGGATATATTTGCCCCAACTCATATGGATATAATTGCCCCACCTCACATGGGTATATTTGCCCCCATCTCAGATGGATATATTGCCCCAGCTCACATGGATGTATTGCCCCAGCTCACATGGATGTATTGCCCCCAGCTCACATGGATGTATTGCCCCCAGCTCACATGGGTATATTTGTCCCAGCTCACATCACATGGGTATATTTGCCCCAGCTCACATCACATGGGTATATTTTCCCCCAGCTCACATGGATATATTTGCCCCCAGCTCACATGGATATATTTGCCCCCAGCTCACATGGATATATTTGCCCCCCCCAGCTCACATGGATATATTTCCCCCCCCCAGCTCACATGGATATATTTGCCCTCCCAGCTCACATGGATATATTTGCCCCCCAGCTCACATGGATATATTTGCCCCCCCCAGCTCACATGGATATATTTGCCCCACCCAGCTCACATGGATATATTTGCCCCCAGCTCACATGGATATATTTGCCCCCCCCCCCAGCTCACATGGATATATTTCCCCCCCAGCTCACATGGATATATTTGCCCCCCCCAGCTCACATGGATATATTTGCCCCCCCCAGCTCACATGGATATATTTGCCCCCCCCAGCTCACATGGATATATTTGCCCCACCCAGCTCACATGGATATATTTGCCCCAGCTCACATGGATATATTTGCCCCCAGCTCACATGGATATATTTGCCCCCAGCTCACATGGATATATTTGCCCCCAGCTCACATCACATGGGTAACAAAAAAAGCCACTGAAGCGGCTATTGCAATTTGGAAATTAATTAAAATGTGTTAACATTTTAATTATTTTCCAAATTGAAATAGCCGCTTCAGTGGCTGTTTTTTTGTTAATCAAGAGTGGGTAGTTAGACATGTGCATTAGTTTTAGTACTAAAGCAATTTAGTCCGAATTTTGGGATAATTTAGTTTTAGTATGACTCAAGAGATACGAAACTGCTCAGTACAAAAAACGAGAGAAACTATAATAAAATGCACTACATTTTAGTTTCAGTCCTTTTTGTGATATTACATTTGATGAGTGAAGGAGACCAGTAATGAAGCGCAACATCGCAAAGCTACAGAAAAGGTTTGTATGCGTAATCCTTCCCGACCCCTACCCGAAAATCTGACAGTGATAGAGCTCCAGAATACTCACTCGCTGCACAGACAGCCAGCACAGGAGAGGAAACCTTTACTTAAGATGATAAAAGCAGCTGGAGAAGGAAAACATTCAAATAAATCACACTGAAAGCTAATGACAGAGGAGGGCTGGATAGTAAAAAACCCTTTATAACAAGCAGCGCTGGGAGAAGAGAGGGACTTTATAAAACGTGTGTTATCTCCCCTCTCGCTCTGCATAATAGGGGCTTAGGTCTGATACATTTTATATTATCCAGGAGCACTATCCCCCTTTCCTCATCTATAATACACATTTTATATAAAGTCCCTCTCCTCTCCCAGTGCTGCTTGTTATAATTTTTTTTTACGTCTGATACATTTAGTATCCAGCGCTCACAGTTACTCTGTCATTATGAGCCTTCAGTGTGAGTTATTTGAATGTTTTCACTAGATTTAAAGTGCTTTATTTTATTATAAAAATCAATTTGCACCGGTCATCTCTTCGCTGAGCTTTCAGACTGATTTACGTTAATATTTTCCCTCTCCCCTGCTTTTATATTCCTGTGTCTCCCCCCCACAGAGATACAACGTTAAGTAAAAGTTCCCTCTCCTGTGCTGGATAAGCATTGCATTCCAAAGTTCTGCACCCTCCACATACCAATGCAGTAGGATGTTCTATACAGAGAGGGGCATTAATTAATGCAGGTGGATGTTGTATACATTATACAGAGAGGGGTATTAATTAATGAAGGTGGATGTTCTATACATTATCTAGTGGCTGTGAGCGCTGAGATCGGCTGCTTGTTATATTATCTTTCAGTACAATGTATCAGGCTCAGCTGTTACAGTAACTGACTGTAACAGCGCTCAGAGTTTCAGTAAAACAAGGAAATAATATTGTTCTAACCTCTTATATATAAAAATATTATTTACTAGTTTTACTGAAACTCTGAGCGCTGTGATGATGAGCAGCAGTCAGTTACTGTAACAGCTTCGCCTGGCACATTGTGCTGAGAGTGAGTGATACTGTAACAAGCAGCGATCTCAGCCCCCTGAGGAGCCATTACAATAGTAATTGTATCCACTGGTTTTCGGATGAATGAAATTAGTTTTCATACTAAAGAACTGAAAATG
Organism: Leptobrachium leishanense; assembly: GCA_009667805.1. Classification (NCBI taxonomy): domain Eukaryota; kingdom Metazoa; phylum Chordata; class Amphibia; order Anura; family Megophryidae; genus Leptobrachium; species Leptobrachium leishanense. The sequence continues at coordinate 90,264,780 of CM019071.1, forward strand.
AATTTCTTTAGCAACTAAATAAATTGCATTTTAGGACTAATCCATTAGTTCGAAACGAAATTTTGTGCTGTGCACATGTCTAGTCAAGAGTAGGAACTAATCCAGCTCAGATCCTCTATACAGGACTCATTTTTATGGGCTACTGTATAACCATAAACACATCACATGGGTATATTTGCCCCCCAGCTCAGATGGATATATTTGCCCCAGCTCACATGGGTATATTTGCCCCAGCTCACATGGGTATATTTCCCCCCAGCTCATATCACATGGGTATATTTGCCCCAGCTCACATGGGTATATTTGCCTCTAGCTCTCACGTACCATAGAGACAGTGACCAGGACAGTCAGAGCAGCTTCGTCTTACACTCAGTCACGGCACATCGTCTGCTCTCCGACTCCGCCTCCTTCACGTGAGACTCCCCCAGAGCCTGCGACTGACGTGAGGGCACGTGTGCTTCCGCCAGCCCCAACACGTGCCGGCATCAGCCGCTGGCGTCAAGGAGACGGGGACGTGCTGTGGCTGGTGTGTGAGTGAGCGTGCATGCCACGAGTAAATTGTGGCGCCTGGCTGCCTCACGGACACAATGATTTAATTTCTTCAGTGGTCAGGCCCGGCTGCACGCTAGGCGGGCACTGCGCTCTAGGCGGTGCCTAGCTCGCCTAGCGGCAGTGCCGGCCCTGGCTGTGCAGCTCTGATATGCATCCTTTTAGTTTGCACTTATCACAATACAGGACTGGAATAAAAAAAATGTCCAGGGCTGCTTTTTATTCCCAGTCCAGCCCTGCCTCTGTGTCACGAGGCGTGTGCGGTTCTGGTATGAGCCCAGCAGGCGGCAACACAGAGGGGAGGCCAAACAGAAATCATACAATGAAGATACTTTAATGAAACATAAATAGTCCTTAACTGCAGGTACTTGAATGAACAAAGGAAATCTAAAAAGTCCTGGGAGAGTTCTAGACTGGAGGGTCTGAGGTTTGTGGGCTATGCAGTCCCAGACTGCAGACAGGGCCCACCAAGGAGAAGTCTGGACAGAGGTACCTTGGCCAGAGACAGAGATTAACTGATGATCCACAGGTAGAGATCGCTGAGAGTCCCTTGCACAGACAGATGTATCCAGGAATAACAGGGTAGATGGATGGACACTGGATACACAGGATAAACAGGATAAGCTGGAGCAGGTAAGCACACATCCAGATGACTTCAGTCAAGGATAACAATAATGCAGACCCACTGCTAGTTGGGTCTCTCTACTATTTAAGGAGGCTTGATAGCAGATGGGACTCAGCTGTAATTCCTAGGCTTGACAGGAAAACCCAGGCTGGATCTCCAGGAGCCTGGACATGGCACTGGGCTGAAGGAAACCCCGGATTGGAGCCTAATACAGAAGCATTCCAGGACAAAAGGCAGTCGGGACCAGGCTGAGCAATATGGGTACCCCGGGTGGACTGTGACAGTACCCCCCCCCCCTGACGGGTGCCCTCCGGGCACCGAGGCTGGAACAGGAGATGGAGCACAGATCACCACCCTCCAACGTTCCAGAGTCTGGATTGCCATAAACGTCACCATAAGCACGTAGGGCCCTCTCGAAATGTGGCAGGTTCTCTTTCCGGACCAACGTGCCATTGGATGCCCAGACGCAGCCCTCGGGAGCAAGACGTACAATGGGTGATGGACCCTTGGCAAAGTTCGGTAGGGCAGCACCCTTGGCACGGCTTAGTGGGGCTGCGCCCTTGGTGCCGCTCAGTAGGGCAGCGCCCTTGGCAAAGCTCGATGGGGCAGAGCCCCTGGCAATGACCGGTGGGGCAGCGCCCTTGGCAAGGCTCCATGGGGCAAAGCCCCTGGCAAGGTTCGATGGGGCAGCGCCCCTGGCGAGGCACAGAGGGGCAGCGCCCTTGGCGTGGCACGGAGGGGCAGCGCCCTTGGCGAGGTCCTTGGTACAGCATGGCTCAATGGTGGCAACCTTGGTGAGGCACGGCACTTGAGCGACCTGGGTACTGCACGGCACTTGATCGACCTGGGTACTGCACGGCACTTAAGCGACCTGGGTACTGCATGGCTCAACGGTGGCAACCTTGGTGAGGCACGGCACTTGAGCGACCTGGGTACTGCACGGCACTTGAGCATCCTGGGTACTGCACGGCACTTGAGCGACCTGGGTACTGCACGGTAGACATGTGCATTCGTTTTAGTACTAAAACGATTTAGTCCGAATTTTGGAATAATTTAGTTTTAGTATGACTCAAGAGAAACGAAACTGCTCAGTACAAAAAACGAAAGAAACTAAAATAAAATGCACTACATTTTAGTTTCAGTCCTTTTTGTGATATTACATTGATGAGTGAAGGAGACCAGCAATGAAGATCGCAACATCGCAACATCCGAAGTTCTGCACCCTCCACATGCCAATGCAGTAGGATGTTCTATACAGAGAGTGGCATTAATTAATGCAGGAGTATGTTCTATACATTATACAGAGAGGGGTATTAATGCAGGAGGATGTTATATACATTATACAGAGAAAGGTATAAATTGAGGAGAATGTTCTATACAGAGAGGGACATTAATTAGTTCAGGAGGATGTTCTATATATTATACAGAGAGGGGTATTAATGCAGGAGGATGTTATATACATTATACAGAGAAAGGTATAAATTGAGGAGAATGTTCTATACAGAGAGGGACATTAATGCAGGAGGATGTTATCTACATTATACAGAGAGGAGCCTTTTTTTTAGCCCTTTAAATCCAGTGGCTGTGAGCGCTGAGATCGGCTGCTTGTTACATTATATCTCAGTACAATGTATCAGGCTCAGTTGTTACAGTAACTGACTGTAACAGCGCTCAGAGTTTCAGTAAAACAAGGAAATAATATTGTTCTAACCTCTTACATATAAAAATATTATTTACTAGTTTTACAGAAACTCTGAGCGCTGTGATGAGCAGCAGTCAGTTACTGTAACAGCTTTGCCTGACACGGGGCAGTATTACAATGTTGGTGCTAACTTAACCTGTTGTAAACTGAAAACCTCCATAGGCTATAATGGCTCTGGGAAGGTTACAACAGCTCTGGTTAAGTTAGCACCAACTATGTAATATGGCCACATTGTGCTGAGAGTGAGAGATACTGTAACAAGCAGCGATCTCAGCCCTCTGAGAGCCACCACAACAATAGTAATTGTATCCACTGGTTTTCGGATGAACGAAATTAGTTTTCATACTAAAGAACTGAAAACTAATTTCTTTAGCAACTAAATAAATTGCATTTTAGTACTAATGCATTAGTTCAAAACGAAATTTTGTGCTGTGCACATGTCTACTGCACGGCACTTGAGCGACCTCAGTACTGCACGGCACTTGAGCGACCTCGGTACTGCACGGCACTTGAGCGACCTCGGTACTGCATGGCTCTGCGGCGACCTGGGTACAGCACGGCTCTTGCTGGGCAGTGAGCAGCTTGGCCTTACGGCGGCGTCGACGACCCCGTGGCGGTGATAGCTCAGGATAACCTGCGGGATGCAGGGCAGCGACCTCCGGGGACCCTGCGAGATGCAGGGCAGAGAGTTCTGGAGATCCTGCGGGATGCAGGGCAGCGACAACTGGAGATCCTGCGGGATGCAGGGCAGCGGCAACTGGAGATCCTGCGGGTTGCAGGGCAGCGACCTCTGGAGATCCTGCGGGTTGCAGGGCAGCGACCTCTGGAGATCCTGCGGGTTGCAGGGCAGCGACCTCTGGAGATCCTGCGGGTTGCAGGGCAGCAACCTCTGTAGTCAGTGTCAAAGCAACCTCCATGGGCATATAAGGCTCCAAATCTGTGGGCAAGATAGGTTCCATGTCCATGGGTTCAACGTCAGCAGGCTCAGGTGGCGGGGTCTCCAAGTAATCAGAGAGGGAGTCATCCTCTGTACTCTCCAAATCAGAGAAGGTTTCCCTAAATTCAGGTCTCTTAGATCTGGGTACTGGAGTGTGGTGAGACATGCCAACTGTGGTAGCCTGGCGAGGCCTAGCAGGAACAGAGACTGGGCGAGGTTTGGCTGTGGGCTGGCGAAGTTTGACAGCAGCTTGGCGAGACTTGGCAGGATTTGAGACTGGCATGACTTGGCTGTGACCTGGCGAGGCTTGATAGTAGCTTGGCGAGGGCTGGCAGAGACAGGGTGCTGTCGAGCTTTGGCACTTGGAGTTCGCTTAGACTTTGATGGCAAGGACTCGGCAGGTAATGTCTCTTTGCTTTTAGCATGCACAGACACGGGAGGAGCAACCAGTTGAGAAGCAGGAGTAACAAGGTTGACTCTGGTCTGTGCAGGGGATGGCTTGGGTGGGCGCACAGGGCACGCAGATATGAAATGTGAGCCCGCACTACAATAGAAGCACAGTCCCAAAGACCTCCTCCTGGATCGTTCCTCCTCAGACAAGGGTCTCCTGCAGCCAGAAATCAAAGTTGAAGAGCGCACCTTAGGTGAGGTGCCCCTTAATCCTTACAGCACTTTAAGCAACATAGAATCCAGTTGCTGCAGGAAGTTCTCCACAGCCATTTTCATGGATGCCACCACCGCCTGTATCACCGCAGACTCGTAATAAGAAGGGGTCTGCATTCTGTCACGAGGCATGTGCGGTTCTGGTATGAGCCCAGCAGGCGGCGACACAGAGGGGAGGCCAAACAGAAATCATACAATGAAGATACTTTAATGAAACATAAATAGTCCTTAACTGCAGGTACTTGAACGAACAAAGGAAATCTATAAAGTCTTGGGAGAGTTCTAGACTGGAGGGTCTGAGGTTTGTGGGCTATGCAGTCCCAGACTGCAGACAGGGCCCACCAGGGAGAAGTCTGGACAGCGGTACCTTGGTCAGAGACAGAGATTAACTGATGATCCACAGGTAGAGATCGCTGAGAGTCCCTTGCACAGACAGATGTACCCAGGAATAACAGGGTAGATGGATGGACACTGGATACACAGGATGGATAAACTGGATAAGCTGGAGCAGGTAAGCACACATCCAGATGACTTCAGTCAAGGATAACAATAATGCAGACCCACTGCTAGTTGGGTCTCTCTACTATTTAAGGAGGCTTGATAGCAGATGGGCCTCAGCTGTAATTCCTAGGCTTGACAGGAAAACCCAGGCTGGATCTCCAGGAGCCTGGACATGGCACTGGGCTGAAGTAAACCCCGGATTGGAGCCCAATACAGAAGCATTCCAGGACAAAAGGCAGTCAGGACCAGGCTGAGCAATATGGGTACCCCGGGTGGACTGTGACACTCTGCTCACCCCATTTTGAGACTTTTTGTACTAATACCACTCTATACGACCACATAATCTCGAATATATATTGTTATATCCTACAGGGTGTTTATCAGGGGGATTTTCCCCTCGTTTACATATGGGAAGGGGACCTCGGGGTGAAAATGCCTCTGGACTGGACGAGAGCATTCAATCTCACTTACAGTTGTGTTCAAAATTATTCAACCCCCACTGAAATTGAGTGTTTTGGCCAGTTTGACATTGATTTTGATCCTTCAGTCATCTTGCTTACAATTAAATCAAAGAGGCACGTGTAGGTCAGACAAATATAACATAACATTTATAATGAAATAACCACAAATGTCTTTTCTGTGCTCACATCATTATCAGTTTTATTCAACCCCCAAGTGACATTCAATCTTAGTACTTAGTACAACATCCTTTTACAGTTATAACAGCTTTTAAACGTGAAGCATAGCTTGACACAAGTGTCTTGCAGAGATCTACGGGTATCTTCGCCCATTCGTCATGGGCAAAAGCCTCTAGTTCAGTCACATTCTTAGGCTTGCGCACTGCAACTGCTTTCTTTAAGTCCCACCAGAGGTTCTCAATCGGATTTAAGTCAGGTGACTGCGATGGCCACTCCAAAATTTTCCAGCCTTTAATCTGCAACCATGCTCTAGTGGACTTGGAGGTATGCTTGGGATCATTGTCCTGTTGAAAGGTCCAACGTCTCCCAAGCCTCAGGTTTGTGACGGACTGCATCACATTGTCATCCAATATCTCCTGGTACTGAAGAGAATTCATGGTACCTTGCACACGCTGAAGCTTCCCTGTACCTGCAGAAGCAAAACAGCCCCAAAGCATGATTGACCCCCCGCCATGCTTCACAGTAGGCAAGGTGTTCTTTTCTTCATAGGCCTTGTTCTTCCTCCTCTAAACATAGCGTTGATCCATGGGCCCAAACAGTTCTAATTTTGTTTCATCAGTCCACAGAACACTATCCCAAAACTTCTGTGGTTTGTCCACATGACTTTTGGCATACTGCAGTCGACTCTTCTTATTCTTTGGAGACAGCAAGGGGGTGCGCCTGGGAGTTCTGGCATGGAGGCCTTCATTACGCAGTGTGTGCCGTATTGTCTGAGCTGAAACTTCAGTACCCATATCTGACAAATCTTTTCTCAGTTCCTCAGCAGTCACACGGGGATTTTCCTCCACTCTACGCTTCAGGTAGCGCACAGCAGTCGAAGTCAGCATCTTCTTTCTGCCACGACCAGGTAGCGTTTCAACAGTGCCCTTTGCCTTGATTTTGCGAATGATGCTTCCTATGGTCTCTCTTGGTATGTTTAACATTTTTGCAATCTTCTTATAGCCATTGCCCTTCCTGTGAAGAGTAATCACCTCTTCTCTTGTCTTCCTGGACCATTCTCTTGACTTCACCATGTTTGTAACCACACCAGTAAATGTCTAGAAGGAGCTGAGTATCACAGTCATTTTAAAGCTGCCTAATTGGTGCTTATTATGCTTTATTGCTGCTTCGTGACATCCACAGGTGTTTTCAATACCTGATTGAAAACACTTGAATGAACCTCTGTTCTTCAGAGTGGTAGTCTTTAAGGGGTTGAATAATTGTGTCAATGAAGAATTCACAAAAGAAACATTTACTACTGTATTACAAAACCAATTGATATCATTTTAGTTGCATATGGTTCTTTAAAAAGTCCTTGTAGGATTTCATTCTGAACACCATTACAAATGTACACTAAATTCCCTAAAACCCTTTACAGCATTGGGGGTTGAATAATTTTGAACACAACTGTATTAAGCATCTAGGAGTAGGCACTCTGTGAGGCCAATTGTATATTGTGTTTGCGATTATATCTAACCCCAGTGATCTTAAAATTAAACCTACAATGCTCAGTGAGTGCTGGCGATGTTTGGCTGCATTAGGTGACTACATCTACGACTTCTGGACCTGCCCTAAACTCAGGGGATATTGGTCTGGAGTAGCTCATCATATTGCCTTAACCCTGCAATCGAAATTTATCTGCTTAATCTGCTGTCCTGCTCCTATAATTCCTAGAAGAATTCTCTTCTCTCCATAATGCTGTTTTTCACAAGGGCTTTGATCCCAGTTTACTAGAAATGTGATTACCCACCCTCACTCTGGGATTAGGTGCTTTGGTTCGAGGGGTGAGGGTACTGGAGGAGGTTCACTATTCAGCCCTGGGTAAATATGCCATTGCTGGATCATTAAGGTACAGGACAATGGTGGGGAGGTAGAATGCTGAAGGCTGCAGGCAGGGTCTTCTGGGAGGGAAAAGTTTGAGGACTCCATAACTTGGATATCATCAACCAGCTTTGTATGTATATATTTTTGTATGTTGTTGTTCGCCTTTATTCTTTGTAATGTATAAGACTTTATTGTGTGATCTACGAGATCTTCTACAATTGTTGACTGAATATTGACACGATATGCATGTCAAGCACATGCTATTGTTCGTATAGCTTTGCACTTAAGCCAATAAAAAAATACACAAAAAATGTGATTTTAGAGCTTTATCTTAAAAAATGTTATTGTCATTCTCTATGAAATAATTATAGATATATATATTATTTGCCAAGAACACATGCACAGGCCATAGCAATTGTGAGGTAGCTTTATCCTGATACGTGCTAATATAAAAGCAAGCTATTGTTTTGGAGTAAACCAACACCTTTTATAAATTGATGCTATTAGAAAGGAATTATAGGGGCAGAATGTTAAAACTGGCCATTCTGGAATTCTTACGGTCCCGTGTTACCTTTGGTCTAGTTAGAAAACTAACTATTAAATACAAAGTAACCCCATCATAGCATACTGTTTTAAAAGGATTGTTCCTAACCCTATTTAAACATTCATTTAAATTTTTATATATATTGTCAGAAAAGCACAGTAATTGGAGGGTGTACCACTTTTTTATTGTACGCTGCAAAGTCTCTTTAACAATCGGGTACACTGTCCCCTTTGAGTAGTACACCTTGCAGTGCCAAACAAAATAAACAAAACAAATAGGCCTACTCCTTTCTTGGGAAGCTGACTAAACAAAATTATTCCATAACTAGGGGCTCCTGGGGCAGCTATCCTGTCCCCTAGTAGAAACAAACAAAACAAGCATTTATAATCACAGTATATAAGTATGCAAGCAAACCTTTTCTCTGCAGCTCTGTGATCTCCAACCTTCTCCTTGGACATACAGTCTATACCTGACTTCCCCCGTTCTGAGAACTGCTATAATGGATCCTTAACGAGCTGCAGCTGTACCTGCTGCCAGGGAAGGTTTAACCCCTTATTGACCTGGGAATATCGCATCATTCAGCCTCCTGCTGACATATACAGAGTCTCACACAATTTAGATATATACGCACACAAAAAAAACATTGTGAAAAATTTCATAGACATGTAAGGAGACAACATTTGTCTTGCTACACCCCTTAAGTAAAGGGCTATGTATACTTTACCGAAATAAAAGGTTATTCAAAGAGAATCGAAAAGTCACCGCAAGTTCGGTGACTTTCCGTTCCCTGCAATTCGGCACAAATCGGCGATCCTAGTTCACCGACCCTGCGGTGTATTCAGCAAGCACCACAGGGCCGCCGTACTGCAGGGAAACCCCGCGGCAAACCTGCAGAACACTCACCGAACACTCCCTGAAACCCGCAGAAACAGCTGGATTAACCACGCCGAACACGCCAGAGAAACCTGACTAGCCACCGATCACAGTGCAGAGCAGCCGCTGGAAAAAACCGACACGCAGACGAATGAGGTGAAAAAAAACAGTACGCTTGAAAGTTTGAAATTTTAAATGCTGTTTCCAAAAAAACTACTGAACAAGAATGCCTGGAATTTACATATAAGATCCAATGAATGATAATAAAAAGGCAGTTACAGTAAAAAGAAAAGACGATTTAAAAAAAATGGGAAAAAAAGTTTGCCCAAAAAATGCCTAACAGATCCTTAAAAAATCTATAAATAAAGAGACTTTTTACATATAATATTTAACGGTTTATTAGATATTGAGTTAAAACGGGAATATTTTTAAAGGCTATAGGAATCGCCTGAATAAATTCTTTCGAATGAAACCACCGAACAGCAGGACATTTCGGCAACTTTTCTCTGCTGTTTTGTGTTCTCTGAATAGATGAAGCATTGCTTCTCTATGGGGATTTCATTGCCCTCGAACAGGCACCGAACAGGCACCGTATGTGCAGGCAATTCGCCAACATTTGGCGAACTGCCTGCTCTCTGAATAGCCGAATGGCCAGGAAAGGTAACCGTATGCTGAATTTCAGTGTTTGGTTAGCTTTTGGCCACAATTCGGATCTCTTTGAATAACCCTGTGGCATTGACATAGTAGATCCTAAATCTTAATCATTACTATTATGGCCTGCTTTTCCATAATTATGTCAACGAAGCATGTCCCATACAGTTTTTAGTTAATTACTGCCACTCTGTGAACACACAGTCCTGGTTCAAAGCTTGATCCAGCGTCACTGTCCCTGTGGACTGAGCACAAAATCAAGATCTTACAGACAAACATCTTATTACCCGAATTATGTTTACCATATATGTTACTAATATATCAAAGCTAAAATCTAAACAAGCCTGATAATATCCTCAAATCACTGTCCAGAGTTAAAAACAATTCCAGTCTCAATCACTTATTGGGTTCGTGATTACCTTTAGAATATTGTATCCACTGATATGTAATCCTAACCCTAATTCTAAACCATGAACAAACACTAAATATAAACCTAAAAGTAACTTTAATTTGAACCTGAGCCTAATATTTAACTCTGTTTCTACACCAAAATTTAGGAATTGTGGGATATAATGAAATTATGTATTTGCACGTAAATACAAACATAGGTATTTAGAGATTGACTTTGTGTTCGTGAGACATGAAATATGTACTCTATTGACTCACATACTAACGGAATTAAAACTCAGTGCGTCACTCAAGGAACATTGTGTAACAAGTTTATTTTTAAACATAACACACCCTTCTAAGTAAATATACAGTACTTCTTAGAGTATGAATACGTAGTTTGTTAAATAAAAATGTGTCTCAATATTATTAGGGGTAAGCTCAGACTGTACTGGTTGGTTTCTATGTATATATGTTTGAAATATTGTTAAAAGAAATAGATTGCAGTGTGTTCTATCTGTTGTGCTGTCAATCATTTAAAGGACTCCATAGAATTCAAGTCTTTCTTTGGCTGAATGAGTTTAAGTCTGTAATGATTTAAATATTGATTTTTTTTTCTCCTTATATCGTGCTGTCAGACATATAAGTTAATACTTTTGGATTAAAATGTCTTCACGGAACTTAAACCCTTGACCCTCTCCTCACTGAGACAAGCTAATGTGGCAATAAACATTTATTGCACCTGCTCAGTGACGCCAGAGAAGATTAAAAGAGATAAACCTTTTTGTGGAGAATGTTTATAAAATGTATTAAGATATGTGCAGAAGAACTAGCTTGACTGGCAAAATGTTTGAATGGGTACAAAAACATAAAGAGTCACAATGGCTTTAAGTGGAGTTAGAGGATTCTTTCTTAAGTACCAATATGTTGTAGGTGCATATAACATAATAGAAGTTGTATTGTAATAATTACACATTACTCTACTGCAGCGTTAAGTAATTTGTATAATATGATGTATATTAGAAGAAGAAGAAAAGTTGGAGAGGTGAAAGAAATCTACAGTCATGTTTTTCATCATCATCGTCTTCGGTTCTAGCACAGACATTTTGCAATTAGAGGGTGGAGTGCTGTCGTTAGTAAATATTTACCATGGCAACAAAAATATTGGCAGCGTTCCCTGACATGTCCTTACTGGTATGGCATAAATCCTAGCCGTAAGGCTCGTAGAAGTACAAACAAGGCAAAGGAACAGGCCCTGCAGTTACTGATGTGTGAGATTAATTGCAGTATTATCCTTATACCGGTTCTGTCAGTGATGTCATGGATGCAATTTTACAAATATTTTCCCATGAAATTTCTTACATTAATGTTCACATTCCAGCTAAAAGCAATTCTCGCAATAATTACAGTTCGGAAGGATATAATGGTGCTTGGATTTTACACCAGAAATTAATTTAGCAAACCATTAAAATTTTCATTAATAATTACTAGATAACATCTTCCTTTGAAGCAAGTATTGATTCAAATGCAAATTCCCAAGGTCTGTGTAGTTTGTTTAATGGGAATTTAATGTGACACATTCTATGAATGGGTTATTTGATTTTCAGTTAAGCTTAACAGCCATCTGTGTTGACAATGGCAAGAGACTAGACATTTTGGGAAAACATAAGACAAAAGTCAGAAATGGATAAAGTAAACAATTGTACAGAAAACAAGAATTGAGAAAACAGCAAGAACAATTCATTTTATTTTGCTTTTATACAAACACTTTCTATTCTGCTTTACTTTTTAGCATAGGCGTCTCTACAGGGGGGGCCACTGACTCCCCCTAGATTATTCCTTGCTCCCCATGTACCCCCCCACCAGGGATCAGCATCCAGCTTCCCCCACTTATTCGGACTACTGTATCTCCATCCATGTACATTGTATATGGTCAACGTGTAATTTTAAAGGGCAGAGTTTGGCCTTTTTTCTAATGATATCCAACACGTATCCCTTACACACACACACAATGCAAATCCCTTTAGACAGTCCCTATCTACTCCTTTCGATCCTTAATGGTCGATAAACTGACTACCGCTTAGGAACACAAATATGCAAATAGGTATGCACAGTACAGGATTGCTAGACACTGTTAACCAAACAAGTGGAAAATGTTTTACCAACAACGAGTGGGAAATGTTTTACCAACAACGAGTAGGAAATGTTTTACCAACACAGGACAGAGTATACCTGAATAGCCAGGCAGTATACAACGGTATTTTCTCGTAAGCCAAATCGATCAGAGTTAGAATGGTCAGGAATATCCAAAACGGTACACGAGGGGTATCAATCATACAAGCCAAAATCAATCAGAGTTTTAGTGGTCAGGAATAGCCAAGGACTGGTACACGGGGGTGGTTCTCATACAAGCCAAGTATATAACGGAGATAGCAAAATAAATCAAGAAAGTGAATCACCAGGAGACACTCAGCGCTGAGGGGAGCAAACTCTACGACAGTGCAAAAGAGTAATGCAGCAAGCTGGCTTTTAAACCCTGTGGCTCCTCGTTAACATGCCGCGCCCTACCCCTGGGCCAGTCATGTGATTGCTCTGAGCCGGTATATCACTTGGCACCTGGCCAGCGAGCAGCGAGGATGATGCTGCTGGTTGCTGGGGGACTCCAGAGACCACAGACGTGACACATATTCAGTAAAACAATAACGTAACATTCGCTTTTTTACAGGGTTGAACTGGCTCAGCAGTGACCGCAGACGTGACAGAACCCCCTCTATGGGTAGCCACTGGATGATCACCAGGTGCTGACGGATGAGAGGCATGAAAGGCCCTAACCAGGCGAGGTGCATGGACCTCTGAAGCAGGCAGCCATGACCTGTCCTCAGGCCCATAACCCTCCCAATCAACCAGGTACTGCAAGATACGTCTGGGCACACAGGATTTCAGTATAGCATGACCTCATACTCCTCGCCACCCTCCAACTGCACAGGAAGAGGAGAGGTATGGACCCTATTAAACCGGTTACATATGAGTGGTTTGAGGAGACTAACATGAAACACATTGTGTATGCGTAAATGAGGAGGTAGTGCCAACGCCTAGGAAACTGGGTTCACCCTGCACAAGACCTTCTATGGACCAATGAACCTGGGAGCCATTTTCATGGAGGGGACCAGAAGTTTAAAATGATGCGTAGATAACCACACCTTATCCCCAACAGTATATACAGGCGCTTGCTTCCTATGTCAGTCGGCCTTTTCTTTTTGGTTCTTTGCACTATTCTCGATAGCGACCTTGACCTTATCCCAGGTTTCTTTCGAAGAGAGCAGATGCTCATCCAGAGCAGGAAATGTGGTCCTTTGAAAACTAGTCGGGAGCACACAAGGATCGAATCCATATACTGTATGAAAGGGGGAATGACCCGTTGTCTCGCTAACAGCATTGTTCAATGAGTACTCGGCCCGTGGCAAAAAATCAGACTATTCATTTTGTTTTTCAGAGACAAAACATTTTGGACTCTATTATGTTCTTCGCGTTAAAACGCGGGCACAAGGGAGGAAAGACTGAGCCCGCAGTTTTCCCGCTTGTGCCCGCATTTTAACGCTGGATTACAATGCAGGCGCAAAAAAAATGCTGCCTGCATTGTGATCGTGCGTTAAATTTCTGGATGCTCGCGGCAGCGCTGAGGGCAGCCGCGAGCATCCACTCGCTGGAGTCCATAGGACTCCAATGAGTTCTCCCCTGTTGGTCATGTGACCAGCCGGATCTCGCCTCGCGAGATCCGGCCAGTCAGCATAGTGATACGCAGGGAAAGACTGGGGGGAGTTTTTCACCCAGTCTTTCCCTGTTCCCGCCGGCCAGAGGAGGCAGACAGAGCCGCGATCCTCGCCGTGGGACAGAGGGTGAGCCTAAGGCTGGTGTTAATGGATTCTGCAGAAGCGGATTTCGTTAACACCAAGTCCTGGCTCTGGTTAACTTTTCGCTGACCAGAGCCAGGTGTTAATCAGTGCTGGGACTTTGTAATACCAGCGCTGATTAACACTTTGCGCTCCCCATGTTAAGTTGTACCGGCTGGGTGGAGTAGAGGTAATGTCACTGCTCTGCATGGAGAGAGCCTGTGGACTCATGGGTTCAATCCCAGCGAGCAACCTCTCCAGTAACTGTCCTTGGCAAGACACCTAACGGTACATACTCGCCACCCAGGACACACTTGAAAACAGGAGAAATCTCAATGTATCCTTCCTGGTAAAATCCTTTCACAAAAAAAAAAGTATAGGGAGCACAAAGTACAGTAACCTCACGAGCGCAAGGTACCAAACGCAAACGGGTTTTTTAACCTATTTGGATTGTAATATGCGGTAAACACCGCAGCAAACGTTAATGCTCACGCAAGTGAGCGTTAACGTTTGCGTCAACAATGTGATTGAGCCCCTTAGGTATTGCTCTTAGACATGTGCACAGCATAAAATTTCGTTTTGAACTAAAGGATTAGTCCTAAAATGCAATTTATTTATTGCTAAAGAAATTCGTTTTCAGTTCTTTAGTATGAAAACTAATTTCATTCATCTGAAAACCAGTGGATACAATTACAATTGTAGTGGCTCCTCAGTGGGCTGAGATCGCTGCTTGTTACAGTATCTCTCACTCTCAGCACAATGTGTCAAGCAAAGCTGTTACAGTAACTGACTGCTGCTCATCACAGCGCTCAGTTTCAGTAAAACTAGTAAATAATATTTTTATATATGAGGTTAGAACAATGTTATTTACTTGTTTTACTGAAACTCGGAGCGCTGTGATGAGCAGCAGTCAGTTACTGTAACAGCTGAGCCTGATACATTGTACTGAGAGATAATATAATAAGCAGCCGTTCTCATCAGCGCTCACAGCCACTGGATTTAAAGGGCTAAAAAAAAGGCTCCTCTCTGTATAATGTAGATAACATCCTCCTGCATTAATTAATACCCCTCTCTGTATAATGGATACAACATCCACCTGCATTAATTAATACCCCTCTCTGTATAATGTATACAACATTTTCTTGAATTAATTAATGTCCCTTTCTGTATAGAACATCCTCCTCAATTTATACCTTTCTCTGTATAATATATAGAACATCCTCCTGCATTAATACCCCTCTCTGTATAATGTAGATAACATCCTCCTGCATTAATTAATACCCCTCTCTGTATAATTGTCGGATATAATCTCTGCACGTGAATACAACACGTTCTATATTGGATTTATCAGCCAAGCCTCCAATATGTCTATATTGGACTTACTGGACCCACCTCGGCAGTTGCCTCCAATATATCAGGGATTATTATTTCATAAGAAACTTATACGAGACACAAATATCAATCATTTATATTTCTTAGAAATTATCCTGAATTCTTTTAATTGTCTGTGTTTTGCTTTAAAAAATACAATAATCAATAATTGGATAAAAATATATATATATTTATTACGTATAGAAAAAAAAAATTCAAATCTCATATCATAAACAAAAATTTATAAACCACAATCCATCAGCATATAAAAACTAGCTTCACAATATATGTATCTCTGGTTAGTAACTGCATATATGATTAATATCATTTACCTTATCAGTTAGTAACTAATACACAAATGGTTAATAAACATTTCTGCTTAATACAACATGCATTTCCCAGCAAACAATGTTTAACCAGCCAGCTCTTATAGATATATATATACAGTTGTGTTCAAAATTATTCAACCCCCACTGAAATTGAGTGTTTTGGCCAGTTCGACATTGATTTTGATCATTCAGTCATCTGGCTTACAATTAAATCAAAGAGGCACGTGTAGGTCAGACAAATATAACATAACATTTATAATGAAATAACCACAAATGTCTTTTCTGTGCTCACATCATAATCAGTTTTATTCAACCCCCAAGTGACATTCAATCTTAGTACTTAGTACAACATCCTTTTACAGTTATAACAGCTTTTAAACGTGAAGCATAGCTTGACACAAGTGTCTTGCAGCGATCTACGGGTATCTTCGCCCATTCGTCATGGGAAAAAGCCTCCAGTTCAGTCACATTCTTAGGCTTGCGCACTGCAACTGCTTTCTTTAAGTCCCACCAGAGGTTCTCAATCGGATTTAAGTCAGGTGACTGCGATGGCCACTCCAAAATGTCCCAGCCTTTAATCTGCAACCATGCTCTAGTGGACTTGGAGGTATGCTTGGGATCATTGTCCTGTTGAAAGGTCCAACGTCTCCCAAGCCTCAGGTTTGTGACGGACTGCATCACATTGTCATCCAATATCTCCTGGTACTGAAGAGAATTCATGGTACCTTGCACATGCTGAAGCTTCCCTGTACCTGCAGAAGCAAAACAGGCCCAAAGCATGATTGACCCCCCCGCCATGCTTCACAGTAGGCAAGGTGTTCTTTTCTTCATAGGCCTTGTTCTTTCTCCTCCAAACATAGCGTTGATCCATGGGCCCAAACAGTTCTAATTTTGTTTCATCAGTCCACAGAACACTATCCCAAAACTTCTGTGGTTTGTCCACATGACTTTTGGCATACTGCAGTCGACTCTTCTTATTCTTTGGAGACAGCAAGGGGGTGCGCCTGGGAGTTCTGGCATGGAGGCCTTCATTATGCAGTGTGCGCCGTATTGTTTGAGCTGAAACTTCAGTACCCACATCTGACAATTCTTTTCTCAGTTCCTCAGCAGTCACACGGGGACTTTTCTCCACTCTACGCTTCAGGTAGCGCACAGCAGTCGAAGTCAGCATCTTCTTTCTGCCACGACCAGGTAGCGTTTCAACAGGGCCCTTTGCCTTGAATTTGCGAATGATGCTTCCTATGGTCTCTCTTGGTATGTTTAACATCTTTGCAATCTTCTTATAGCCATTGCCCTTCCTGTGAGGAGTAATCACCTCTTCTCTTGTCTTCCTGGACCATTCTTTTGACTTCACCATGTCTGTAACCACACCAGTAAAAGTCTAGAAGGAGCTGAGTATCACAGTCATTTTAAAGCTGCCTAATTGGTGCTTATTATGCTTTATTGCTGCTCCGTGACATCCACAGGTGTTTTCAATACCTGATTGAAAACACTTGAATGAACCTCTGTTCTTCAGAGTGGTAGTCTTTAAGGGGTTGAATAATTGTGTCAATGAAGAATTCACAAAAGAAACATTTCCTACTGTATTACAAAACCAATTGATGTCATTTTAGTTTGCCAATGGTTCTTTAAAAAGTCCTTGTAGGATTTCATTCTGAATACAATTACAAATGTACACTAAATTCCCTAAAACCCTTTACAGCATTGGGGGTTGAATAATTTTGAACACAACTGTATATCTCTATACTACATGGATCAACAAAAGATGAGCTAATTTAATAATAAGTAATAAAAACTTATTTAGTGAATCCTCCCCTAATCTTGAGAATTAAACTTCTAATCTTTTGCTTTTTATTTTGTAGTTATATAATTCCTTGCCCATTAATTTTAATCACAGTAATTTCCAAATTCAATATATATATTGGCATCAATCTTACAACATTTCTTTTAGGAATAAATCCTTATATCCACTTCTTCAAATTTCTATCTGCAGAATAGAAAATACTTAGAATTTGAATCTAACCCAAATCTCTGAGAAGTCTCAGTCTACGTTGCAAGAATATCTACAAATATATATTTACATTAATTCCTTAATTTCTTTCATACATTACCTGTCCAATTTGGATGTTGATAAATCTTGGAATTTTCTATGTGATGCTTTGTTTTGGAATATGGGAAAATTATCGATATCAGATAATTAATGCATGTGAGTTAGAGAGTTGGTGAGAGTCAGAAATTTAGTGAGAATCTTGATTTCCTCATGTCTTGGGATCTGCCTGCATCGTGGTGTGAGTCTGAGTGTTGGAATCTTGGACTCTCAGAGTGTCATGTCTAATGCATTGCAGTGTGAGTCTGTGAATGCTGGAATCTCCGACTGACTTGTAACCAACATTGCCACTTATTATAGCCAATTTGACGTCACTGGCTATATTTTTGGTAATATGAATTATAATATTTACTATCCTCTAGAGGGCAGTATTGCACTTCTTAATTAATTCCCCTTTTCTTTTTAATTTTCTTATCTCGGGTCAAAAGTTCAATCTACACAAAAGACCTTCTCTTCTCCCAGCTATTAGACACAGTGTCTCCATCTGTCATCTTTGATTTATATCCCTACTCCCTTTTAGTTACTCACTTTCAGCTGAATTCTTTTCTGGTTAACTCAACAGAATCTATTCTTTAGTAATTTTTATTATTTACCAATTATATACTTTCTACAATATTTATTGGAATATATATTTCCTACTGTAAATATAATAAAATATACCTTGATTATAAACATATATTTTGTGAATATAAATCTATATTAGAGAATATTAACTCTTATTCCTATACCCAAAAACAAAATATCTTTTGTTTTAGAAACTTAAGACAGACCAATAAATTTAATTATGACACGTCTTAGCACTTAAACCTAGCATTATCACACAAAAGAAACATTCTAGGTTCCTTCATATCTGGCACTTCTTAAAAAAAAATATAAAAGGCTTCACCGAGGAATGAACTCTGTAAAAAAATCTCGTTCATTTCTAAACCTAGAGAAAATAGAAAGAAAAACTGTCTTTCAAAACAAAATGGCTACAAGCATCCATTTTAAATTTCCTTTGTGTGTAATATACCTGACATAACCCCCCTTTGGTTTCATCTATTTATTGACCAAATAAATTTGAGGAAAACATATAATATCTCCCCCCTTTACCAATTAGGCTAGGTTTCCACCTTTCACAACACGTTTTTCTTCTTTCATCCATTTAATAATTGAAGGTGCAGTGTTTTTAGACTTCAATGTACGTACTTTCTTTATTAGTACAATCATCCAGTCAGTTAGAAACATAATTACTATACAAATCACAATCTCTGTAATCTTTGGCCCGTTATAAGCAGATAGCAATCTGTGAATACATTGGAGCATAAATTGTTAGATTATCTTTTTATTAGAAGTTCAATAGTATGGTCATGCTAGTTCTTTAGCAAAGATTTCAAATCTGGATTCATAGGTATCTCTTGCCCTTGGAATAGGACAACAATTTGTATCTCTTCATACCAGACTTCATTTATAAAAATAACTTCTCAATAACAACTCTTGATCCTTTAGAAACTTTCACGAGAATGCTGTAGGTATAAACACTCTCTGTTTTGTATCCGATCCGTCCGGTAAACATTTGCTTCTCTTTCTGTAGAACAGCGGTTGCAATAAAATATGCGGCAAATCTTTTCCTTCGGTGGTTCTTGTACATAGCAATCAACGGTATCCTGGCTTTATCCAGCATGTCTTTCAGGCTTGCATGAGCTTGATTCGCATGGGACTTGAGCATTCTCCTTGGAATTGTGCGGAAAACCGTAGAATTTCCAGATAATCGCAGTCTCCTTGTTGGTCCGATTCATCTTTGCGGATTAAGCGTCGCAGTTCGGATTAACCACTTTTCTCAATTTCTATTGAAAGAAAGAGTATAAATAACCATTCATAGACTAGCGATTTCACTCAATTTCCCTATAGATACTCTGATCTCTGATTAAATTTAATTAACCGTACGGATCTATTCTATCTACTAGCTTGAGATAAACATCTGAATGCTGGGAAGAAGAATCACATGTTAATTAAAACATCACTTCACATGATACCAGTTAAATGTCTTCTGTTGGTCCATCTTCACATTCTGAGGTGATCTAGGATGACAATCATGCAATTGAGCTTGGCAGTTTTATTTCTTCTAGAAATACATAACATAACTTCTTCCAATAACATTAGGACTGTCTCCATCATTATCTAGATCTGTTATCCACTCATCTTGAGGATTTGGGTATCTGATCACTTCAGGGTCACTATGTCCATTTGGTTCTGTTTCCCTTTTGTGGAGGTGAATAATTAGCACGTAATTTTCCAGACATATATCTCGAATTCTCTCGGGGGAACACATATGGTGTTATCCTCCCGCACTCCTGGAGTCAGGGGCTTTGGCCTTAAGAAAAAGATATCAGGTGTCTGGCTATTTCTGAAGTTGGCTTCAATAGAATCCGTCCTTTCCTCAATCACGTGGCAGTTACGCTGAGTGTGATGGGATTGGGATCTATCATAGCTGATTGGAACATTTACTTGGGACCAAATAACCTCATTGATAAAATCAATGATTGGATTTAACCTTTTGAGAAGGTCCATTCCAATAATTAGGCGATTTTGGGGCAGATCCACAACAAGCGTTGGATGCCGAATTACTTTATTCCCCAATTTAAAATCCAATTTAGCCGTGCCCAGAACTTTCAGAGATGTGCCACTCACACTCACTAGATTAGCATTAGATTTATCTAATCTAGGCTTCCTGGAGGACAGTTCTTGGACCTGTTCAAAATAATGTGCTGATATTAACGTAACTTGGCTTCCAGTGTCTAGCAAGGACGGAATATGTGGTAAATTATCTTGTAATTCTACATTCACATAATATCGGTCTTCAATGCTATGCAATTTACAGAGAAATTTAGAGTGAGATATGAAATTAGGTTTTGTACAGATTTTACCAACTGATTTTGCTCTCTCAAACGTGCTTTTGGCAGGTGTGCTTTCCATTTCGGATCCAGTCTTCTCAGCTTGCTCGCACTTAGTCTGGGGAGATAAAATACATTTTCCTTCTCTTTGCAGGGAAGGGTTTAAATCATCAACCATACAAACATTTGTATTAATCATTTCATCATCACTTTCTGGTAAATTGTCATGGATACTGGTTACTTCATCAGAAACATCATCTAGTCACTGGTTGGGTGGGGCTGCAGGTGTTGCATCGCTTACAACCTGACCAGGGTTATTTCCAGTCATTAACTGAGTGATCTGATGCAGTTTTTCTGTCAGCACACGGAAATCTTACTGCATTTGACCAATACGCTGGCGTACATTATATCTCCGCTTTCTCTTCGTCCTTGGGGACGAAGCTTGCGCATTATCAGACGCATCAGATTCAGTCTTACCTCTGGTTGCTTCCTGTCTAGGTACATTTTCCCTTGATTTAACCCACTGACTTCTAGGTACCCATTGCTTCCTAGATTGAAATTTACTTCCTGAATTTTCTCTGGCAAACCCTCTTTCCTGATCTGGCTTGGATTTTTCCCTTAGAGGTATGGAGTCATGCAATATTTCCGCATAACTCTTTTTGTGGGACTCAAATTTAATATCACCCTTTTTAACGTGAGTTTCCGCTATTTCCTCAGGTGAGTTTTTCACTCTTTTCCCCTGAGTTTCTTCACTATATTCAAGTACAGTAAATAGGGTCATACTTTCTTTTAGTACCCAATCCAAACCATTTCTCGGGTCATAATCTCTTGCCAAAATAACCTTTATTTTATTTGGGAATGCGTCATAAAATAATTGGATAAATTCAGGGTTTTCAAAATCTGGGTTTCTTTCAGCCAAGCTGTACATATTTTTAAGAACTGAAAGAAATTCACGGGGGCTTTGATTAGGTCTGCATTTTAGAGTTAAAATTGCTCTTTTCGCAGCTAGATTGGTACGGTGAGGCCCAAATTCAGATTTGACCTCGGAGACTATTTTACTCCAGTTCCGTATACCAGATTCTTTCAAAGACTGAAAAAAATACCTATGTTTCCTTTCAAAGACCCATGGGATCAACTCAATTTTCTGAGCATCTGAATTAATACCTAATATTGACAAAGTTTCTTCAAACATATTTAAATGATTTATTATTCTTGGCGATGCCTTAAGGTCAAAAATACCTACTGAGTTTTTTAAGAAATTAATAATTTTCGTTAAATCCTGAACTTTATGAGATTTCTTAATAGGCTGTGGCTGGCTAGAGTGATGTGATTTGAAATACTCCTGTGTAAGAGGCTTTGCTCTTTTTTCATCATGAGATTTAGTTTCACTTTCACATTGGCTCTGCTCACTCTTCAGATAAACAGAGCTGTCAGGCGTAATCAGTGAGTTATAGCTCAAAGCTTTCAAAGGGAACTTCTCTAACGAAGGATTTTTAACCCTTCGAACATCAGTTTCAACCTGACGTAGCTCATCAGCGAATTTCTCATGTTCATGTTTCATTCTCGCCAACTTTTTGTTTAGCTCCTTATTTAATTTGGATAATTGAGCAATCTCATCTTGCAATTGATCTTTTTCTCCTGCACACACTTTCAACTCCATTATCATTCGTTCTGACTCATCTTTTAATTTATTTACGGTATCATGCAAGTCACAATTTTTATTTTCTAATGTGTCACTGGTTTCTTTGTCATCATTCAATCTCTTGTTCATTTCCGCGATCAAGTATATGCATTCAGGCACAATTTTTAAAACAAAAATCTCTTTGTCTTTTTTATTTGTGGCTGCACTTATCTTTCGCAAACACTCAAGAAAATTTGATTTATCTGACCAGATTGAAGCAACATAATTAGATATATTTGATTGCAATTCTTTTATCCAATCAAATAAATCGTCTGTGACGTGTAACTTGTCCTTTAGATAAGACATAACATCTATCAATACTATTTGATCTGCATGTATCTCTACATCTTCCTGAGTCTCAGATTCTGACTCTGACATTTTTACACTGTTTAGTAGATAACCGTAAAAACCACAAGTCAAAATACAACAAGGAGTCAAAATATATATATATATATTTTATCTCTGTCTAATCAGACAATACTGACAATTAAATTCCAAACAAAAACTACAATCTCGGTACAGTGCCTCCAATTTGTTATATTGGATTTACTGAACCTATCTCAGCAGTTGCCTCCAATTTGTCGGATATAATCTCTGCACGTGAATACAACACGTTCTATATTGGACTTATCAGCCAAGCCTCCAATATGTCTATATTGGACTTACTGGACCCACCTCGGCAGTTGCCTCCAATATATCAGGGATTATTATTTCAAAAGAAATTTATACGAGACACAAATATCAATCATTTATATTTCTTAGAAATTATCCTGAATTCTTTTAATTGTCTGTGTTTTGCTTTAAAAAATACAATAATCAATAATCGGATAAAAATATATATATATTTATTACGTATACAAAAAAAAATTTCAAATCTCCTATCCTAAACAAAAATTTATAAACCACAATCCATCAGCATATAAAAACTAGCTTCACAATATATGTATCTCCGGTTAGTAACTGCATATATGATTAATATCATTTACCTTATCAGTTAGTAACTAATACACAAATGGTTAATAAACATTTCTGCTTAATACAACATGCATTTCCCAGCAAACAATGTTTAACCAGCCAGCTCTTATAGATATATATATATATATATATATCTATACTACATGGATCAACAAAAGATGAGCTAATTTAATAATAAGTAATAAAAACTTATTTAGTGAATCCTCCCCTAATCTCGAGAATTAAACTTCTAATCTTTTGCTTTTTATTTTGTAGTTATATAATTCCTTGCCCATTAATTTTAATCACAGTAATTTCCAAATTCAGTATATATATTGTATCAATCTTACAACATTTCTTTTAGGAATAAATCCTTATATCCACTTCTTCATATTTCTATCTGCAGAATAGAAAATACTTAAAATTTGGATCTAACCCAAATCTCTGAGAAGTCTCAGTCTACGTTGCAAGAATATCTACAAATATATATTTACATTAATTCCTTAATTTCTTTCATACATTACCTGTCCAATTTGGATGTTGATAAATCTTGGAATTTTCTATGTGATGCTTTGTTTTGGAATATGGGAAAATTATCGATATCAGATAATTAATGCATGTGAGTTAGAGAGTTGGTGAGAGTCAGAAATTTAGTGAGAATCTTGATTTCCTCATGTCTTGGGATCTGCCTGCATCGTGGTGTGAGTCTGAGTGTTGGAATCTTGGACTCTCAGAGTGTCATGTCTAATGCATTGCAGTGTGAGTCTGTGAATGCTGGAATCTCCGACTGACTTGTAACCAACATTGCCACTTATTATAGCCAATTTGACGTCACTGGCTATATTTTTGGTAATATGAATTATAATATTTACTATCCTCTAGAGGGCAGTATTGCACTTCTTAATTAATTCCCCCTTTTCTTTTTAATTTTCTTATCTCGGGTCAAAAGTTCAATCTACACAAAAGACCTTCTCTTCTCCCAGCTATTAGACACAGTGTCTCCATCTGTCATCTTTGATTTATATCCCTACTCCCTTTTAGTTACTCACTTTCAGCTGAATTCTTTTCTGGTTAACTCAACAGAATCTATTCTTTAGTAATTTTTATTATTTACCAATTATATACTTTCTACAATATTTATTGGAATATATATTTCCTACTGTAAATATAATAAAATATACCTTGATTATAAACATATATTTTGTGAATATAAATCTTTATTAGAGAATATTAACTCTTATTCCTATACCCAAAAACAAAATATCTTTTGTTTTAGAAACTTAAGACAGACCAATAAATTTAATTATGACACGTCTTAACACTTAAACCTAGCATTATCACACAAAAGAAACATTCTAGGTTCCTTCATATCTGGCACTTCTTAAAAAAAATATAAAAGACTTCACCCAGGAATGAACTCTGTAAAAAAAATCTCGTTCATTTCTAAACCTAGAGAAAATAGAAAGAAAAACTGTCTTTCAAAACAAAATGGCTACAAGCATCCATTTTAAATTTCCTTTGTGTGTAATATACCTGACATAATGTATACAACATCCTCCTGCATTAATTAATACCCCTCTCTGTATAATGTATACAACATCCTCCTGAATTAATGTCCCTCTCTGTATAGAACATCCTCCTCAATTTATACCTTTCTCTGTATAATGTATATAACATCCTCCTGCATTAATACCCCTCTCTGTATAATGTATAGAACATCATCCTGCATTAACTAATGCCCCTCTCTGTATAGAACATCCTACTGCATTGGCATGTGGAGGGTGCAGAACTTAGGAATGCAATGCTTATCCAGCACAGGAGAGGGAACTTTTACTTAAACTTTGTATCTCTGTGGGGGAGACACAGGAATATAAAATCAGGGGACAGGGAAAATATTAACGTAAATCGGTCTGAAAGCTCAGAGAAGAGATGACTGGTGCAAATTTATTTTTACAGTAAAATAAAGCACTTTAAATCCAGGGAAAACATTCAAATAAATCACACTGAAGGCTCATAATGACAGAGTAACTGTGAGAGCTGGATACTAAATGTAACAGACGTAAAAAAAAACCTTTATAACAAGCAGCACTGGGAGAGGAGAGGGACTTTATATAAAATGTGTGTTATAGATGAGGAAAGGGGGATAGTGCTCCTGGATAATATAACATGTATCAGACCTAAGCCCCTATTATGCAGAGCGGGAGGGGAGATAACACATGTTCTATAAAATCCCTCTATTCTCCCAGCGCAGCTTGTTATAAAGGGGTTTTTACTATCCAGCCCTCCTGTCATTAGCTTTCAGTGTGATTTATTTGAATGTTTTCCTTCTCCAGCTGCTTTTATCATCTTGTCTGCCTCATAGACATGCAAGGGTTAAGTAAAGGTTTCCTCTCCTGTGCTGGCTGTCTGTGCTGCGAGTAAGCATTCTGGAGCTCTATCACTGTCAGATTTTTGGGTAGAGGTCGGGAAGGATTACGCATACAAATCTTTTCTATAGCTTGCGATGTTGCGCTCTTCATTGCTGGTCTTCTTCACTCATCAATGTAATATCACAAAAAGGACTGAAACTAAAATGTAATGCATTTTATTTTAGTTTCTTTCGTTTTTGTACTGAGCAGTTTCGTATCTCTTGAGTCATACAAAAACTAAATTATCCCAAAATTCGGACTAAATCGTTTTAGTACTAAAACGAATGCACATGTCTAATTGCTCTAAGTTTTGATTTGCCCTCTCTGCTGCCCCATTCGTCTGTGGATGATCAGCAGAAGAGATGGTCAGTGTTATGCCCAGATTTTCACAGAACCCTCTCCAGAAATTGGATACAAACTGCGTACCTCTGTCTGAGACTATTCCCAACGGAATCCCATGAAGCCTGACTAACTCCTTTATGAAGATAGGAACTAGTTCAGCTGCCGAAGACAGTTTGGGTAAAGGCACGTAATGGCCCATTTTGGAGAATCTGTCCACCACCGTAAGTATCACTGTGTTTCCCTTAGAAGGTGGTAATTTCACAATAAAATTCATGGTCAAGTGTGCCCAAGGCCTTTCAGGGATGGCAATGGCTGGAGCAACCCTACGGGCAGAGATTTTGGATTTTTACTTCTACTGCATACCTTGCAAGTAAAAATATACTCAGAAATGTCTTTATGCATTGTGGGACACCAGAACAATTTACCTATACTGGCCATGGTTTTTGTTATACCCATATGGCCAGAAGGTTTGGTATCATGGTATGTAGCTATAATGTAGACTGTCTCTTCCACAGGAACAAAGAGTCTACCAGGTGGCTTATCGTCAGGAGTGGCATCCTGGACAACCTGAAGCCTCTCCAATAGTGGTGATGAGACAGTCATCATGGCGGTGGCTATGATTCTCTCCTGAGGGACAATCAGACTCTGATCAAAAACATGACTTTCATATGCAATCGTATTGCCTAGACAAGGCATCAGCTTTGACATTCTTAGACCCGGGTCTGTATGTGAGCAAAAAATTAAAGCTAGAAAGAAGCAGAGACCATCTAGCCTGTCTTGCATTAAGACGTTTGGCGTCACCAATGTATACCAGATTTTTATGATCAGTGATAATGATGACAGGATCCTTAGATCCTTCTAGCAGATAACGCCATTCAGTCAATGCTGATACTACTGACAACAACTCCCTGTTACCAATATCATAATTTTTCTCCGCAGGGGATCATTTTCTGGAGAAAAATCCACAAGGATGCAAGGGTGAACCACTAGTTTCTCTCTGAGAAAGAACAGCCCCAATGCCGATCTCTGAGGCGTCTACCTCCAGCTGAAATGGCAATCTCGGATTGGGATGTCACAGAACTGGTGCAGAAATAAATGCTTGTTTTAAAGTCTCAAGGGCCTGCATGGCCTGGGGAGTGCATCTTTGGTTTTGGGCACCCTTTTTGTTCTGAGCAACAACAGAAGAAAAGTTTTTTATGAACCTCCTATAATAATTCGTGAACCCCAGAAACCTCTGGATTGCCTTTAACCCCTGGGGTACTGGCCAATCCGTGATGGCAGATAGTTTCTGGGGGTCCATCTGAAACCCATTGGGGCTGATTATGTAACCCAAAAAATGAACAGACGTGATATCAAACAGACACTTTTCGAGTTTAAAGTATAGCCCATTATCAAGCAATCTCTTCAGTACAGTACAGACATGAACGTGGTGTGTTTCGAGATCAGGAGATTATATAAGGATGTCATCCAAATATACTATGATAAACACTTGTAAGAAATCTCGCAATACATCATTAATGAAATCTTGAAAGACTGCAGGTACGTTACAGAGACCGAATGGCATGACCCTATACTTGTAGTGACCACTCCTGGTGTTAAATGCAGTTTTCCACTCGTCTCCTTTTTTCACTCGCACCAAGTTATAAGCCCCTTGCAAATCCAGTTTAGTGTACACCTTGGCATTTCTCAGGCGATCAAATAGCTCTGTGGTTAGAGGATAGGATAAGCGTTACGCACAGTTATCCTGTTCAGACCTCTATAATCAATGCAAGGACACAAATCCCCCTCTTTTTTGGATACAAATAAGAACCCTGCCTCATCAGGGGAAGATGAACGGCGGATAAACCCAAGAGCAAGATTATCACATATATATTCTTCCATGATTTCATTCTCTTTTTGTGACAATGGGTACACATGTCCCCTGGGAGGCATGGTGCCAGGAAACAGTTCTATGGCACAGTCATATGGGCGGTGGGGAGGTAGGATTTCTTTTTTCTTTTTATCGAATACCTCCTTCAGACTGGTATACCACTCTGGTATCTCTGTGGAAAGAGGAGGTGCAGTGGCAACATTCAGATTACCTTTAACAGTACTCATCCCAAAACACCTAGACCAACATTTAGAACTCCAAGACCCTAGTTCCCCATTGGTCCAGTCTATCACTGGATTGTGCTATATCAACCAAAGGAACCCAAATACAATGGGGATCGTGGGAGATTTGATGATCTGTGTCACGGAATGGCCCAGCACCCTCAGCCAGGGGCGGTGCACAAGTACAGTGATATGGCCATGGACAATTAGGTGCGGTGGCACGCACGGAGTTTTAAAGTACGTTTATTTAGATGTGGTTATGTGTGGTGTAATAAAGTGTCCCCGTTGGTGTTGTGAAATGTATTCCCTTTGTCTGCCTTGCCCGCCGCCATTTTCCGATTGCCTCGTGGCCGTTATCAGATTCTTCGAATCGGAAAATGGCCGATTCGAACCATCCGGTTCGAATCGTAAAATGGCCAATTCGGACCATCCGGTCCGAATCGGCGACTCCCCGAACTGTAATGGCCAATGGGTCCTGGGAGGGCGGGCAGGGATTCCCATTGTATTGTAATTTGTGTAAAGTTGATAAATGCCTGAGCTGTGAATAATAAAGCCAGATTTAGCAGTGCATCCAGCCTCGTCTGATGTCTTGATTTCTCCGCCGTACTTCATCGTCTGAGTATTCCCCGCAGTCTCAGGGTACGGTGTCCACTTAGATCCGAACCGAACCGTGCGCTCTGTGCCTGCATCTCGCATCAGGACAGAGGCGCAGCGGATGGTGTTCGGTTCCCAGACGATTAGCCCGAGATCCGATCCGAAGGGCGCGGCCGTGTACCGCGCTTCGGTATTGGAAGAGATTGCGGTAAGATCCGAATACTTTGCCGATCCCGCCAGATCCGAAGCTGCATCCATAGAAGATCCAAAAAGTCCTCCGCAATCAGATCCGAATATTCCTGGAAAAGATCCGATCTCCGAAATCGGCTGGCCGCCCGCAGACGCACTCCACACCCACAAGGTCAGTGAACCAGCTGCTCGGGACGCTGAGTACCGTATGGCTCAGTGGTCGGGCTGGTTCTAGGCAGGGGTCCCCTCCACCGCCCGCTAACCCTTCCCCAGGGTCACGCCAGGCCGCACGAGACGCCGAGTGCGCGTCACTCGGTAGTCAGGCCAGCGGTAAGCGACGGGGCCACGCAGATAGAGCACACCCGCAGGCGGAACAACATCCCATTCCGTCATACTGGTGGCAGCGGTGGGATAAGCTCTCTGCAGGCCCTAGGGGGACCCTCATCATGATCGGGTACAGTGCCTACAAACGGGACGTCCTGCGTGGCATGCTGGAGAACCGGGGCGGCGCCCCGGGCTCCAAGAGCCGGGAGACCATGATGGAGGAGTTGAGGAGGATGGACCAAGAGGCGGCGTTCGCAGCGTTGCCTGCGGATATAGCGCCGGCAACCGTACCCGCCGAGCCCGAAGACAGCGACTTTTGCCAGAAGATGCGAGAGCGGATCTCCATGATGGGTCCGGCCCCATCGGAGGCTGAGATGAGGAGTCTGGTCCGAGAACTCGGCCAGGAAGAGGAGCGTGAGAGGGAGCGAGCGCACGAGCTACGGCTGGCTGAAGTGCGAAGCCGACGGAGTAGCCGTTCCCCTTCGGACCGTTACACTGGGCGCAAAGTGCCGTTTCAGGCGTTCAAGGAGTTCCGAGAAGCAGAGGAGGAGATAGAGAGTTACCTCCAGGACTTCGAGCGCCTGTGCCGAGTGCATGAAGTGCACCGTGCCGACTGGGTGAGGATCTTGGCGTGTAAACTGACCGGTCGGGCTGCCGAGGCTTATCGCACGGTGCCGGACGAAGAGGCCACCAGTTACTCGCACGTCAAGCAGGCGCTGCTGAGCAGATTCGCTGTGACCCCTGAAGCCAGCCGGGTGAAGTTCCGGAATTCCCGCCGGCCCAATGGCGCCACTCACGTGGAGTGGGCCCATCGGTTGCAGCGGGACTTGCGCACCTGGCTCTCGGGAAGCCAAGCGGAGACGGTAACGGAGATTACCCAACTGCTGCTGCTCGAGCAGTTTTTCGAGCACACACCCTCCGCTATCCGGGAGTGGGTGCGCGACAAGAAGCCCCAGACAGTGCAACAAGCGGCCACCTGGGCCGACGAGTACACGGACACTCGGAAGTTGTCGGGGGGGAGCGTCCCTGCCCGTCCGCCCAGCTCTACCCGCTCCACCACCTCCACCACCCCCACCACCGGCGGTCCGGACGCGGTAGCACGGCCCACCAGCCGGCCCACCAACATGGCTAATGTCCGGTGCTACGGGTGCAACCAGGAGGGGCACTACAAGCAGTATTGCCCCAACCGACCGGAGTTGACCCGGCCGGCCGCCAGGCCATCGCGACGGTCCATTGCTGCGACGCCGAAGCTCCGTGGCCGGAGGCCCCGGAGGAATGGGAGCAGCTATATGAGGCCGACCCCGTGCAAGCCGCCGCGGACGACAACCGTCGACATCACCGTCAGGCGGTGTGGATAAACGGGCGGCCCGCTGAGGGGCTGCGGGACTCCGGGGCTACCATCACCCTGGTCCGGCCTCACTTGATTCCGCCAAGCGACTGTCTGCGAAGCACTGTTGCAGTACGGGTGGCGGGGGGAAAGGTGCTCCGGCTCGAGACGGCCCGGGTTCACCTGGACTGGGGGAACGGGGAGAAGGAGGTGAGGGTGGGGTTGTTGAGGCAACTGCCGGCCGAGGTGCTCCTGGGTAACGACCTGGGGCGGCTCGTTTCCGCTTACTCCACAGATGCAGCTACCCCGGTAACCACTAGGCAACAGAGCCAACGCCACGACAGGGGCACTCCGACGGGACCCAGGTGAGATCTCAACCAAAACCATCCTCTCCAAACCTCCCAAACCTCCAAACCTCCCCGACCTCCCAAACCTCCCCGACCCCCAAACCACCTCCCCGACCTCCCAATCCGACCCCGACCCCGCACCGGACCTTCCAGACCACCATCACCTCCCTATCCCGACGGGACCGACCCTTCCCTTCCCACCTGACCTCCCGTCCCTGTGGAGTACCCCGGAGACGCTTCGCCACCAGACCCAGACCGACCCCACACTACAGGGCTACCGGGACCGAGCCGGTCAGGGCCTGGACGACCAGAGAAAGGACAAGTAGAGTGGGAGGATGGGCTGCTGTACCGGTACACCGTGAGGGAGGGGCCAAGAAGAAGCAGGTCCCGCAGAAGCAGTTGGTGGTGCCTCAGGGCCCTAGGCAGGAGCTTCTGCGCTTGGCCCATGACATCCCCCTTGCAGGTCACTTAGGCCAGACGAAAACCCGGCACAGGTTGGCGCGCGCGTTTTTCTGGCCCCGCCTTAGCGAAGACACCCGCGACTATTGCCGCACCTGCCCAGTTTGCCAAAAAACTGGGAAGGCCGGGGATCACCCGAAAGCACCCTTGCGGCCCATGCCCATCATTCAGGAGCCCTTTAGCCGGGTGGCGGTCGACATCATTGGGCCGTTGCCACGGCCCAGTGCCACCGGTAAAAGGTACATCCTTACCGTAGTGGATTATGCCACCCGGTACCCCGAGGCTGTGGCCTTGGCCAACATCCAGGCGGACACCGTAGCGGACGCGCTCCTCCGGGTGTTCACGAGGGTGGGGTTTCCCCGAGAAATCCTATCCGATCAGGGTACCCAGTTCACCGCGGAGCTCACCCAACAGCTCTGGCGTCTCTGTGGTGTGAGGGCGCTGCACAGCGCCCCGTATCACCCTCAGACCAATGGGCTGTGCGAGCGGTTTAAGGGACCCTGAAGCAGCTCATTCGGGCCTTTGTGCACGAGAGCAGGGATTGGGAGAAGTATCTTCCCCACCTGCTGTTCGCCTACCGGGAGGTTCCTCAGGAATCCACCGGTTACTCCCCCTTTGAGCTGCTGTATGGGCGCCAGGGCGACCGAGGACCCCTGGATCTGGTTAGGGCTCAGTGGGAGGGGGCACAGGAGGAGGATGGGGTTCCTGTGGTGGATTACTTGAAGCTCCTTGAGGAGCGCTCCGCGCTTGCGGAACTCGCGGGGTTCGTGCAGGAGAACATGGAGACGGCCCAAGCTCAGCAGAAGGCATGGTACGATCGCGCTGCGTGCAGTCGCTCGTTCTGCGGGCAGAAGGTTCTGGTGTTGAAACCACAGCGACAGAACAAGCTGCAGGGCCTGGCCTGCAAGGTCCCTACAAGGTGGTAACCCAGCTGGGGGATACCACCTATGTGTTGTCAGCTGCGCAGACACCAGAATCCAGCGGACGTTCCACGTCAATATGCTGAAGGCCTTCCATGAGCGGCCGGAGACGGTGGACGCCATATGCGCGCCGGCTGCCGAAGAGACGGAACCGTTTCCGTTGGAAGAACTTCCGGGGGTAGCCAAGCAGCCTTCCGGGGTGGATCAGGTGCAGCTGGGGGAGGAGTTAGGACCCGAGAAACAGGCGCAGGCGCGGCAGCTGCTTCTCGCCTACCCGGGGGTTTTCTCGGCTCTCCCGGGATACACAGACCAGGCCATCCATCAGGTGGACACGCCCGGTCAGAGACCCCTTCGGCAACCTGCATACCGGCTCCCGGAAGCGGTCCGCGAGTCCATGCGGGCCGAGATCCGGGAGATGCTGGAGCTGGGGGTCATTGAACCGTCGGCCAGTCCATGGGCGTCGCCCGTGGTCCTGGTGCCCAAGAAAGACGGTACCACCAGGTTCTGCGTCGACTATCGGCGGATAAACGATTGTACCATTACGGACGCTTATCCGATGCCCCGAGTCGACGAGTTGCTAGACCAGATCTCCGGGGGTCATTTTCTGACCACGGTGGATCTGTGCAAGGGGTATTGGCAGATTCCCCTTGCCGAGGAGGCGACCCCGAAGTCGGCCTTCATCACCCCGTTCGGCTTGTACCAGTTTCGAGTCATGCCGTTCGGGATGAAGAACGCCCCTGCTACCTTCCAGCGGTTAATCGATCGCCTCCTCGATGGCCTCCAGGGATTCGCTTGCGCATACCTGGATGACATAGCCATCTATAGCCAGACCTGGGAGGAACATCTGGACCATGTAGGGACTGTCCTGGGCCGGATTAGGGACGCCAACCTGACCCTGAAGCCGGAGAAATGCAAAGTGGGGATGGCCGAAGTGCAGTATCTGGGCCACCGGGTGGGGTGCGGGATACAACGGCCAGAGCCCGCTAAGATAGAGGCTATCCTGGATTGGCCCACCCCTGTGACCAAGACCCAGGTCCTCGCCTTCCTGGGCCGCGGGTACTACAGAAAATTTGTACCCCATTACAGTGACCTGGCCAAACCCCTGACTGATCTGACAAAGAAATCACTGCCCCCGCCAAGTCCTGTGGTCCCCGGAGTGCGAACAGGCCTTTCGGCAACTGAAGGCCGCCCTGACCCAAGCTCCCCTGCTAGCAGCTCCCAACTATAATAAACGTTTTGTTGTTCACACAGACGCGTCCATGTTCGGACTGGGAGCTGTCCTAAGCCAAGTGGGGGACGACGGGGGGGATCATCCGGTGGCGTTCATCAGCCGGAAGCTGTTGCCACGAGAGGTGGGGTATGCTGCGGTGGAGAAGGAGTGCCTGGCCTTGGTCTGGGCCCTACGGAAGCTCCAACCCTATGTCTACGGTCGGTCCTTCACCGTGATGACCGACCATAACCCCTTGGTATGGCTCAACCGGGTGGCGGGGGAGAACGGCCGCCTGTTGCGGTGGAGCCTGACTCTCCAACCCTTCAATTTTACAATCCAATATCGGCCCGGGTCGCAAAACGGTAACGCAGATGGGTTATCGCGGCAGTCGGCCCGGGAACCAGGGGATTGGGGAGCCCCGACTACCTCGGTACGACCCGTTGGGGTCCAACCGAGTGCGTCGGACCTTGGGAGAGGGGAGGAGTGTCACGGAATGGCTCAGCACCCTCAGCCAGGGGCGGTGGTGACAGTGATATGGCCATGGACAATTAGGTGCGGTGGCACGCATGGAGTTTTAAAGTACGTTTATTTAGATGTGGTTATGTGTGGTGTAATAAAGTGTCCCCGTTTGTGTTGTGAAATGTATTCCCTTTGTCTGCCTTGCCCGCCGCCATTTTCCGATTGCCTCGTGGCCGTTATCAGATTCTTCGAATCGGAAAATGGCCGATTCGAACCATCCGGTTCGAATCGTAAAATGGCCGATTCGGACCATCCGGTCCGAATCGGCGACTCCCCGAACTGTAATGGCCAATGGGTCCTGGGAGGGCGGGCAGGGATTCCCATTGTATTGTAATTTGTGTGAAGTTGATAAATGCCTGAGCTGTGAATAAAAAACCCAGATTTACCAGTGCATCCAGCCTCGTCTGATGACTTTATTTCTCCGCCGTATTTCGTCATCTGAGTATTCCCCGCGGTCTCAGGGTACGGTGTCCCAGTCGATCCGAACCGAACCGAGCGCTCTGTGCCTGCATCTCGCATCAGGACAGAGGCGCAGCGTATGGTGTTCGGTTCTCAGACTTTTAGCCCGAGATCCGATCCGAAGGGCGCGGCCGTGTACCGCGCTTCGGTATTGCGAGGGACTGCGGTAAGATCCGAAGACTCTGCCGATCCCGCAAGATCCGAAGCTACATCCATCCCCGATCCGAAAAGTCCTCCGCGATCAGATCCGAATAGTTGCCGGAAGAGATCCGATTCCCGTAATCGGCCGGCCGCCCGCAGACGTACCCCACCACCCACAAGGTCAGTGAACCAGCTGCTCGGGACGCTGAGTGCCGTATGGCTCAGTGGTCGGGCTGGTTCTAGGCAGGGGTCCCCTCCACCGCCCGCTAACCCTTCCCCAGGGTCACGCCAGGCCGCACGAGACGCCGAGTGCCGCGTCACTCGGTAGTCGGGCCAGCGGCAAGCGACGGGGCCACGCAGATAGAGCACACCCGCAGGCGGAACAACATCCCATTCCGTCATACTGGTGGCAGCGGTGGGATCGCTCTCTGCAGGCCCCTAGGAGACCTACGCCATGGTGGTGTACACCCACTACAACCGGGACACCCTGCGTGGGATGTTGGAGAACCGGGGAGGAACGCCGGGTAATAAGAACCGGAAAACCCTGATCAAGGAGCTGACCAGGATGGATCAGAACAGGGTGACGACGCCCGTCCCCAGCCCTGTCCACGCAGAGGTGGAGGAGGATGCTGGCCTCAGAGAGGTGCGGCGTCGGATTGCCCTGCTCGGGGATGCCCCAGCGGCGGCAGACAGATACAAAGTGATTCGGGACGTTTACCGTGAAGTCGAGCAAGAAAAGGACCGCCAGCACGAGCTGCGGTTGGCAGAGCTCCGCGGAGCAGAGCCGGAATATTTTAACCCCGAACCCTACCCCGTGGAACCCTGGGTCGAGGCTTACAGCTCGACTGGAGCTTCACCCTGGGAATCTGCAACCCCCAGTGATTACCCTTTTGGGACTTACAGCTCGCCTGGAGCCTGTATTGGGGAGATCACACATCCCAGCGACCCTCGGATGGAGACTTACAGCTCGCCACATTCCCCGTTGAGGAGCGGTGCCCCTGTGCCGGCACCTTCGCTGACATAAAGGTTGTGTTTGCAAGAAGGCTGCAGGAGGGCCTAGAGCGGGACCAGGGGTCCACAGAGGAACTTTGGTACGAGGCCCTGGACCATGAGAGGGACTGCCATGGTGTGTACGTTCCCTCCGACGCTGTCATTCACCGGGTGCAGTACGATGTGCGAGCAGCGTTCCTGCAAGGTCGGGCCCCAGAGGAGTGGGAGGCCGAGCTCCGGAGTCTGGTGCAACAGGAGATCGCACTGGACGCCGCGTACCGCGCGCTCCGGTGGCTAACCGCCCCTCCGACAGTGCGCCCTATTGAAGGCAGCTCCACCGCAGGGCCCCGCTACGGGGGCACGGGGCTGCTCTACGAGAGCATGGCCGCCGACCCCGAGTTCGGAGAAGAGACCGAAGAGCGAATGGAGGAGATTCTGGAGCGACGGGAACTGGAGCTCCCGTCCGACATCAGGGACTCGGTGTTTGAGGAACTGGAGTCCCTAGCAGAGCGAGAGTGGAAGCTCGAGGTGGCCTACCGAAGATTGTTGGACGGCGCTCCGCAGTCGAGCCTGAGCTCCTCGTGCTGGGATGGGTCGGCGGAAGAAGTCGACAGTCCCCAGGTCTGGGACTTATGGGAGGCCGAGGCGGTCCCATGGGTGCCCGTGGGGGTTCCAGCAGAGGAAGTTACCCCCTTCACCCCGCAAGCGGACAGGGTGGCCGAGGCCACGGGTCCAGCGGGAGAGCTGGCAACGGGGCAGAGCGCCGCTGGCCTCTGTTCACTCCCCGACGCCAAGAGAGTTGTCCTCCAACCAGCGGAAGAGCTGGCCATGGGGCAGAGTGCCGCTGGCCTCTGCCCACTACCTACAGTCTGCCAGGAAGAGCAGACGGATGGTTCCCCCGGGCTGGGCTGTGAGCAGCCACGGATTGCCCCGGGGGGTGAAGAAACCATCCTCCTGCAAGGTGATCCTCACCCAGCAGGGAAAGTTATCCCCTTCACCCCGCAAGCGGACAGGGTGGCCGAGGCCACGGGTCCAGCGGGGAAGATGGCAACGGGGCAGAGCGCTGCTGGCCTCTGCCCACCCCCAGTTGCAACGAGAGTCGTTCCCCAACCAGCAGAAGAGCTGGCCACTGGGCAGAGCGCCGCTGGCCTCTGCCCACTACCCACGGTCTGCCAGGAGGAGCAGACGGATGGTTCCCCCGGGCTGGGCTGTGAGCAGCCACGAATTGCCCCGGGGGGTGAAGAGACCATCCTCCTGCAAGGTGATCCTCACCCAGCAGGGAAAGTTATCCCCTTCGCCCCGCAAGCGGACAGGGTGGCCGAGGCCACGGGTCCAGCGGGAGAGATGGCAACGGGGCAGAGCGCTGCTGGCCTCTGCCCACCCCCAGTCGCAACGAGAGTCGTTCCTCAACCGGCAGAAGAGCTGGCCACGGGCAGAGCGCCGCTGGCCTCTGCCCACTGCCCACGGTCTGCCAGGAGGAGCGGACGGATGGTTCTCCCGGGCGGGGCTGTGAGCAGCCCTGGATGGTCCCGGGGGTGAAGAAACCATCCTCCTGCAAGGGGATCCTCACTCGGCAGAAAAGATTACCCCTTTCACCCCGCAAGCGGACAGGGTGGCCGAGGCCACGGGTCCAGCGGAGGAGCGGGCAACAGGGCCGAGTGCCGCTGGCCCCTGCCCACTGCCCACAGTCTGCCAGGTGGAGCAGACAGATGGTTCCCCCGGGCTGGGTTGTGCGCAGCCGTTGATTGCCCCGGGGGGGGAAGAAACCATCCTCCCGCAAGGAGATCTCCACCCAGCGGAAGAGCTGACAACGGGGCAGAGCGCCGCTGGCCTCTGCCCATTCCTCCCAATTTGCCCCGAAGGGCAGAGCGAGGATGACCCCGTGCGACTGCCGTTGCAGCTATTTATTTCCCTCTTCGGCTGCCAGGAAGAGCAGCCGGGTTTGACCCCATTGGTCCTCTCGGTTGCCGTTTCCGTACCTGCCTCTCCAGCAGAAGAGCTGGCAACGGGGCAGAGCGCCGCTGGCCTCTGCCCATCTTGGCAACCCTTTGGCTCGGAGGCCTCCCGCAGCCACGGTTCTTTCCCACGGCTGACCTGGGCACCCGGGGCGCGTGCATTTAGCACCCGGTTTCCCCGGGTGAGCGATAACCCTGGAGGGGACACAGGAGGTACTCCTCCCCAGACATATGTCCTTTCGCCCAACCGGGGTAACCCTGAGGAAGTGGGGCCCCGACCAAGCTGGCACGGCCGCAAGGCCAAATGGAGAAGCCTGGTGGCCCGGCCTCCCCAGACAGACTACGGGCCTGGGAGCACCGACTTCCCCGGTATGACCCGGTGGGGTCAGACCAGGTGCGTCGAACTGGGGGAGGGGGAGGAGTGTCACGGAATGGCCCAGCACCCTCAGCCAGGGGCGGTGCACAAGGACAGTGATATGGCCATGGACAATTAGGTGCGGTGGCACGCACGGAGTTTTAAAGTACGTTTATTTAGATGTGGTTATGTGTGGTGTAATAAAGTGTCCCCGTTGGTGTTGTGAAATGTATTCCCTTTGTCTGCCTTGCCCGCCGCCATTTTCCGATTGCCTCGTGGCCGTTATCAGATTCTTCGAATCGGAAAATGGCCGATTCGAACCATCCGGTTCGAATCGTAAAATGGCCGATTCGGACCATCCGGTCCGAATCGGCGACTCCCCGAACTGTAATGGCCAATGGGTCCTGGGAGGGCGGGCAGGGATTCCCATTGTATTGTAATTTGTGTAAAGTTGATAAATGCCTGAGCTGTGAATAATAAAGCCAGATTTAGCAGTGCATCCAGCCTCGTCTGATGTCTTGATTTCTCCGCCGTACTTCATCGTCTGAGTATTCCCCGCAGTCTCAGGGTACGGTGTCCACTTAAATCCGAACCGAACCGTGCGCTCTGTGCCTGCATCTCGCATCAGGACAGAGGCGCAGCGGATGGTGTTCGGTTCCCAGACGATTAGCCCGAGATCCGATCCGAAGGGCGCGGCCGTGTACCGCGCTTCGGTATTGGAAGAGATCGCGGTAAGATCCGAATACTTTGCCGATCCCGCCAGATCCGAAGCTGCATCCATAGAAGATCCGAAAAGTCCTCCGCAATCAGATCCGAATATTCCTGGAAAAGATCCGATCTCCGAAATCGGCTGGCCGCCCGCAGACGCACTCCACACCCACAAGGTCAGTGAACCAGCTGCTCGGGACGCTGAGTACCGTATGGCTCAGTGGTCGGGCTGGTTCTAGGCAGGGGTCCCCTCCACCGCCCGCTAACCCTTCCCCAGGGTCACGCCAGGCCGCACGAGACGCCGAGTGCGCGTCACTCGGTAGTCAGGCCAGCGGTAAGCGACGGGGCCACGCAGATAGAGCACACCCGCAGGCGGAACAACATCCCATTCCGTCATAATCTGGAACTGGATCACTTCACCGTGTAAAACCCCAGTGTACACAGAAAGAGGAATAGTTTTGTGAGTTACATGAGGATGAGCAAGATTTCTACCATCTATTGATTCTATGAGCAGAGGTATCCTCATGCACCTGGTGCATAGCAACAAAACCTGAATCAATAAAATTACAAGCAGAATCAATCAGAGCTTCAGTGTCAAGCTTGGTATTTTCCCAAGCCACAGACACTGGGATGACAATCCTGGTTTAAAGTTTTTTCTTAGGTATGAGAGACACACCGCAGTCATGCCTAGAACCCATCTCTCTGGAGCTTCTAGACACAATAAGTTTTCTGACTGCACAGTGGCACTGAGCCTTTTAGGGCATTGTAAATGGAAATGCCCTCTCCCAGCACAATAGAAGCATAAACCCTCCTTTAACCTGTACCACCTCTCTTCCTGAGAGAGTCCAGTATGACCTATTTGCATAGGCTCATGAATAACTTGTTCAACCCTGGGTGGGGTGGAAGCAACAGCAACAGGAGGCCCAGAGGAAGGAGTGGAAAGTAGCCTACAAGGCCGTTCCCGAGGAGGCCTACTATCACGTATCTGGTCATCTAATGCAATACAGAAATTTAACAGATCTCTGTGCCCGGACAGGGTCACATCTGCTAAATGCTGCTTCCTCACAGGACACCCAGTTTCTCCTCGTGACTCCCACACCTTTCTCTTGTACCTTAGCCACAGCTCAAGGCCCAGTGAATGTAGAGAGCCTGCCTAGCACCCCCAGGAATAAGCTGAAGCTGTAGACCTGGAGCCTGTAGTCCTTGGAACAGCGGGCAGAAGATTCCTGGTACCCCAAATCATGAGTCGTGACTTCAAGCTTGGTCAGAATAGAACTGACTGTTTATTCACAGAGAGGACAGATAGAGTCAAGGACCAGCACATTTGCATACAATCAAACAGACAACATCACAGATCAGATAACTACCCAGGGCCTTCAAACAATGGAGAATGGGGGAAGGAGAAAGCACGTAAACAAAAGGAATTTCTTACTGACAGAATTTACACAATAGCAGGTACTAATACAGAGATTTACACTATACAGGGAATAACACACAGACATCAGAAATCTTTAGTTAACTGGCATATCTATAAAACAGGGAAAATCACATTGGGGTACTTATAAAAATAAGGACTAACGAACTTTTAATAACACACAAATAAATAAACACTTGAACTGTTGTACTGTGCTACAGCGTAGTGGCGGCCGTCCCATCACATATCTCCCCCAAGTTACCAGTTGGCAGACCCGGTGAGACCCTCTGCTGGTTCACTTGGGGATGTCCACGGACCCCACCAAATATCTTTAAAAGGTCCACCAGTTCCCCAATAGTCTCTTTCACGGGCCATAGTCTGTAGGCAGGAGGCTAGCGTGCATCCCCCTCCAAGTAGCACAACAACATTGTGTTCTATCACATATCTCCCCCTTCCAAAACAGACTAACCAGGTCTTCGACCTCCCACAGGTCTAGACCAGCGTTAGTCGCAAACTCCCACCCCAGAAAAACATCTTGCCGGAAAGTTTGATTCAGGCGCTGGGGAGCAAAACTGCTTCTGCAGCCTCCCCTAGATTGCGCTGTCCACTCAGAAGAGATTACAGCTGCCCCATCTCTTGGTATTGCGATCAGCTGCTGGAGAGAATGGGGGGTGGTTGGTGTCTGATCAGGAGATGGCTGGGGATCTGCGCCAACTGCCCAGCACTCAGAGGGCACACACTTGGAAACCATAGTCTCATCTATACTCCCACAGTAAATGTCTCCCACATCCCGGGGGAGGGGGTAAGCAGCACACTTTGACTGGAAAAAGGGGGCACCCCCATCCTCACGCTGGGGCTCGATCTGCTGAGGAGTGAGACCAGCTGTCTCCCTTCCTGGGATTATTACCTGCAGTTGGGGAGAGGTACAAACAGCACTCTCTTCCAGAGATGCCCTCTGTTGCGATGCCAGCTTTTCCGCTGGGTTGGGGTACCGCTCCCCCGTACATAAATGATAATCCATAAGCGCTGGAGCGCCTGCTGATACAAACTTTGAATCTGGGCCAACTGCCCCACATCTTCCAGGCTTCGTGGGAAGGACCGCAGCCTCTTCTTCTAGGGAAATTTGCTGCTCTAGGGGCATAAACTCTGAGCCAAGTTGCTGACCATAATCTAGCATTGCTTGGCAGTCCCCTTGTAGCTGTTCCTCCTCGACGGAACTGTCGGTAAGATCCTTTTTCTCTGTGTCCACCATCTGGGGCCTCTGACCTTCTTCCTCCCCTCGACGTTCCAACACTGCTGCACTTGCTGGGCAGAAACTACTGGCGCTCTGCACCTGGTCTGTGTGTCTGCTGGTCTTTCTAGGTCGACCCAGCCAAATGGAGCCAAGCCTAGCTGTTGATTGGACTCTAACAACGTCTTGTAGGCTATTTCCAGCTCCCATTCCTGGACACCAAGGAATTCCACATCCTTCTGGAACAAAACTTCACCAGAGAGCTCAATGTCTCTCTCTCTCGGCACTCCAAGATATCCTCCAGATGCCACTCTGATTCACTCCTGAAATCTGGATCCTCCTCTAGCTTCTAATGTAACAGTCCAAGGCCGCCGTAGCCATAGCCTTCCGTCGGGCTGTCATCCGCTAGCCAGGGGTACACTTTTGCTGCATACCATCGGAGGGCTCTGTATCTTTCCTCTAGTGCCATTTCCTTCAGAATCAGTCTGCGGAGCTCCTGCACATCCTCTTCTGGTGGCTGTTCTCCCAGGCCCACCATACGACTCTCCAATATTATCTCGTACCTCATGTAGCCCAAGGGGATCATTTTGCCATTGTACATTCGCTCAGCATGAAGAGCTTCCCACCACATCATCAGGCGGATCTTTGCACTCTCTTCCAGCAGGACCTGTTCTGTCATCTGTCCCCTATGCTGGTTCTGCCATTCTCTTAACCTATGTCTGAAGTCTGTCTCTGTGACTGTGGCCATCTTCTGCTTCTGCCGCACCATCTGGATATCGAATCCCGGTGATGGTTTGGATGTCCTTAGACTGTAGGAAGCATCCCACATGCTGTCACCAATGTAACAGATCTATGGGCCCGGACAGGGTCACATCTGCTAAATGCTGCTTCCTCACAGGACACCAAGTTTCTCCTCGTGACTCCCACACCTTTCTCTTGTACCTTAGCCACAGCTCAAGGCCCGGTGAATGTAGAGAGCCTGGCTAGCACCCCCAGGAATAAGCCGAAGCTGTAGACCTGGAGCCTGTAGTCCTTGGAACAGCGGGCAGAAGATTCCTGGTACCCCAAATCATGAGTCTTGACTTCAAGCTTGGTCAGAATAGAACTGACTGTTTATTCACAGAGAGGACAGATAGAGTCAAGGACCACAACATTTGCATACAATCAAAAGCACTGCAATAAATTTTACTTTATTTTATCCTGCCGACTTTTCGTCTGTGACATATCCCGGGGATCCAATATTTCATCTATGGACCAGGTTATCACCACGGATGGTTGCTGGTAGGACGGGCTGGTGAGATCATATCCACAGATATATGCCTATATAGTCCAGAGCCGACTTTATGGGGCTCAGAAAAAGTGAGTTGAATACTTTCTCTCTGGAAATCAGGTGTCATAAGGATGTACTGCGCAATGTATGTCTCCTATTATGTTTTCTAGATTATCTTGAAGTATTACTCACTGGACACTTGGCGTAAGCGCGAGGACTCTACCCATTATTTTATCCATTGACTATTCGCACTTGGGAGTGTGCGTTTGTGCCCTTGCTGCTACCCAAGACTGACCATCTACACATTAGCTGCGCCATTTTT
The DNA here is from genome assembly GCA_009667805.1 of Leptobrachium leishanense. Taxonomy (NCBI): domain Eukaryota; kingdom Metazoa; phylum Chordata; class Amphibia; order Anura; family Megophryidae; genus Leptobrachium; species Leptobrachium leishanense. Next base: position 90,307,493 of record CM019071.1, read on the forward strand.
TCCACCTTATTGTTTTTTCATATAACGAAGATAGCAAAATAACTCAAGAAAGTGAATCACCAGGAGACACTCAGCACTGAGGGGAGCAAACTCCACAACAGCGCAAAGAGAAATGCAGCAAGCTGGCTTTTAAACCCTGTGGCTCCTCGTTAACATGCCGCGCCCCACCCCTGGGCCAGTCATGTGATTGCTCTGAGCCGGTATATCACTTGGCACCTGGCCACGAGCAGCGAGGACGATGCTGCTGGTTGCTGGGCAGCTCCAGAGACCGCAGACGTGACACATATTCAGTATAACAGTAAAACAATAACGTAACATTTGCTTTTTTACAGGGTTGAACTGTCTCAGCAGTGAAGGGGTTAATGGTCAGGCTATCAGGGTTATTCAGGGAAAGATGAAGCTCTGGAGAACTTTTGGAGAAGTGAAAATTCTAGGTCATAATAGCCGATTTGGAAAGTGAGATAAATTTTTCTGGTTTGGCTATTATGAAACAGAAATAGTGGTGAATACAAATACTTAACTTTAGTAATAGGAGTATCTTCCAAGAGATGGTTCACGCTCTCCTTATCAAACAATATAGTATACACAGAAGATATAAATCCTATACACGATGTAAAAGTGATAGAGTAGGGCTTCAGTCATGTAAAACTCACAAAATACTTGGGGAAATTGGTATCTTCATGGTACTCCTTAGTGCTCAGTAGGGATGAGCCGAACACCCCCCGAGTTCGGATCGGGCCCGAACCCGAACTTACCAAATTTTCGGTTCCGAACCCGAACTCGAACTCAATGCAAGTCAATGGGGCTGAAAATTCGGTTTTTAGAGTGCCCTCCAAGAGGGCATATATGCTAGATATTTGCCATAAAAGGTGTATGGGGGTACAGGTAGTGCGCTGGGGGACAGGAAACAAGGTCAAAAAGTAAAAAGAAAACGTTTTTAAAGGGACAGTGAGTTTGCCATGAAATAAGGGTTAAAAATAAAAACGAAAAATTCCTTCAAATATTGTGCCTAGGAGGTCCCCATAACCTGCCCGAGAAGTGGCGGATTTCTAGGATGTATAGAAACACTTAAAAACAAAAAAATGATGTTTCAAATGACAGTAAATGCTTTTCCTTTAATCTATCCATAAACAACTGCTTGGGGCGGCAGTCTGTATGAAAAGAGGAGACATTTTCGTACACGCAGAAAAAGTTTACTGATCTTTTTGGCTAAATTATTGTGAAACTTCTGAAAGGCTTTGGATGAAAGTAACAATAGGTGCTTCAAAATTGGTCCTTTAGCGTCCCCAACAGTGCCGTCACACCGTAACCCCTCTGAGGATATGAATCTGATACACGCGTCAGTGGCACTGCACCCAAATATTGTGCTTTTGGTGCCAGGCCTGCAAGTACTATCATACAGTAACCCCTCTGTGGTATTGTGGAAAAATGCAGGGGTGAACCATGTGGTCTTATATTGAAAAGATATGATTCTGGTCAAGGCATCAGTGCACCCAGATATTGTGCCTTTGGTGCCAGGCCAGCAAGTATCATCATACAGTAACCCCTCTGTGGTATTGTGGAAGAATGCAGGGGTGGACCATGTGGTCTTATATTGAAAAGATATGATTCTGGTCAAGGCATCAGTGCACCCAGATATTGTGCCTTTGGTGCCAGGCCAGCAAGTATCATCATACAGTAACCCCTCTGTGGTATTGTGGAAGAATGCAGGGGTGGACCATGTGGCCCTATATTGAAAAGATATGATTCTGGTCAAGGCGTCAGTGCACCCAGATATTGTGCCTTTGGTGCCAGGCCAGCAAGTATCATCATACAGTAACCCCTCTGTGGTATTGTGGAAGAGTGCAGGGGTGGACCATGTGGTCCTATATTGAAAAGTTTTTTATCTGGTAATGGGCGTCAGTGCACCCAGATAGTGTGCCTTTGGTGCCAGGCCAGCAAGTATCATCATACAGTAACCCCACTGTGGTATTGTGGAAGAGTGCAGGGTTGGACCCTGCTGTTCAAAAAATTAAAATGATATAAATCTGGCACAGGTGTCAGTGCAGCCAAATATTGTGCCTTTCATGGCAGCAAATGCATTCACACCGTAACCCTTTTGTGGTATTGTGGAAGAGTTCAGTGCTGGAGGTTTTGTGCATGCAGAAGACATCCCTGATCTATTCCGTTACGTCAGCATCAGGGGATTGATAACTGCTGATTCAGGACTGATTAATTTTTATAAATGTCAGCCGGTCTACAGAGTCGGTGGACAGACACACTCTTTTGTCTGTGACAAAACCTCCAGTGGCACTGAACGTCCTTTCGGAAAGCACGCTAGATGAAGGGCAACCTAGTAGCTGCATAGCATATTGGCTAAGTTCTGGCCAGTGATCCAATCGCAACACCAAGTAAGCCAGTGGATCATCTGCTGGAAAGGTATCCAGGTCTGCTCTTGCCCCTAGGTAGTCCTGCACCATATGGTGAAGACGCTGGCAATGGGTGCCTACATTTGACGTCCCTGGACGTCGAGGACTAAAAAAATTTAAAATGCATCAGTCAAGCGGCCCTGGCCTTCACCACTATTCCTCTGATCACCCGCAGCCTCAGAAGCACGTGTGTCAGCACTTGGTAATCTACCAGTGCCTGGAAAGGTGTTACACAAGTGTCGCTTTAGAGCGTCCTCAAGTTTTTTCATCCTGTGCTCCCTCTGTGCGGGCAGGATGAGCTCTGCAACTTTACCCTTGTATCGTGGATCAAGAAGGGTTGCCAACCAGTAATGATCCCTCTCCTTGATAGCATGAATCCTGGGGTCCTTTAGCAGGCTTTGCATCATTAGGGAGCCCATGCAGCGTAGGTTGGAGGTGGCATTAGCTTCCGAGTCTTCCTGGTCAATGAGGATGACCTTATTGTGCACTTCCTCCTCCCAGCCATGCACTAGCCCTTGTGTTTCTAAGCACATGAAACCCTCCCTTGAGGAATCCCCACCTTCAATGCCCCCACTACTTAAATATTCTGCCTCCTCCTCCTCCTCATCCTCCTCCTGTCTGATCTGAGTAGGACCCGCTGGAATGATGTCTGCGGAAAGACTGGGGCCTTGAGAGCTAGGGAAGGCCTCCTCTTCCTCCCGCTGCTCTGCCTCTAGAGCCACATCTATAATTCCCCGCAGAGTGTGCTCCAGCAGGAACACTAAAGGAATTGTGTCACTGATGCATGCACTGTCCCTGCTCACCATCCTCGTTGCCTCCTCAAATGGTGACAGTACAGTGCATGCATCCTTGATCATCAGCCACTGCGGGGGGAAAAAAAAACAAGTTGACCTGAACCTGTCCTTGTGCCATACTCACACAGGTACTCGTTGATGGCCCTCTGCTGCTTGTGCAGACGCTGCAGCATTGCTAATGTCGAGTTCCACTTGGTGGGCATGTCACAGATCAGACGGTTTGTGGGAAGGTGGAATTCTCTTTGAATTTCTGCCAGGCGAACGCTTGCTGGGAATGACCGTCTGAAGTGGCTGCAGACTTTTCTGGCCTGGATGAGAAGCTCTGGCAGCCCTGGGTACTTGGTTAGGAAATGCTGTACCACCAGATTTAGGACGTGTGCTAGGCATGGTACATGCGTCAATTTACCCTTGCGTAGGGCGGATAGAAGGTTGCTGCCATTATCGCAGACTATCATTCCCAGCTGAAGCTGGCATGGTGTTAACCATCTCTGCACCTGCCCCTGCAGAGCTGACAGAATTTCTGGCCCGGTGTGGCTCCTGTCCCCTAAACAAACCAGCTCAAGCACAGTATGGCATCTTTTTGCTTGAGCCATTGCGTAGACCCTGTCAGGCATCGGTTTAACTGCCACTTCGCCAGAGACAGAGGAGGAGGAGGAAGAGGGAGAGGTGGTGGAGCAGACAGACCTCATACAAGCAGCTTTCTGGAAGCGTGGTGGATGAACAAGCTCCAGCACAGAGCCCCGTCTTGGATCCCTCCCAGCTGCGATCAGAGTTACCCAGTGTGCCGTGAAGGAAATGTAACAACCCTGTCCATGCTTGCTGGACCACGTGTCTAAAGTCACATGCACCTTTGTTGCTGACTGCCTTTCCCAATGACTGGATAACATTGTCTTCCACGTGCTGGTATAGTGCTGGAATGGCCTTGCGTGAAAAGTAATGGCGTTTTGGAACCTGCCACAAGTGGTACAGCACATTCAGCAAATTCACGGAAGGGAGCAGAGTCCACCAGCTGGAAAGGCAGCAGCTGCAATGCGAGTAATTTTGCTAAACTGGCATTTAGACACTGTGCTTGGGGATGGTTGGGACTATATTTTTTCTTTTCTGCTGGGATGATGTCACATTGTGAGGAAGGAGCTGGTACATCCATTACTGTAGCATCATCCCTGTCGGTGGAGGTTGTAGGCAATGACATGGCAGGACATACAGTGGGGGTAGAGACAGATGAGGAGGACCTATGCAAAGTTTTGCGCCAACGGGATGTGTGGCAGTTGTTTATATGTTGCCTCAAGCACGTAGTACCCAAGTGTCCGGTATCTTTCCCATGCTTAAGCCTCATCTGACATAGATTACAAATAGCAATGCTGCGCTCTACTGCACATTTCTTAAAGAACTCCCAGACAACAGAGTTCCTGTGTGTGTTCTTTGAGACAACAGCGCTCTGCACCGGAGCAGCTCTGACATGTGATGCCTTGGACTGGCTAGTGCTACGGTTGGTCACAGAGGATGTTGTGCCTCGTGTTTGCTGTTTCTCCTCCTCCTCCTCTTCCTCACTTAATTCCTCTGTTCGATCAGGCACCCAGGTGGAGTCAGTGACCTCATCATCATTGTCATCATCACCCCCTATCTCCTCGTCACTGGAGCCAACTTGGCAGTATGCTGCAGCTGCTGGGGCAACATGAGTGCCAGTTATTTGTGTGTCATCACTGGCACCCCCTTCCTCTAGGTTGATTATACTCCCTTCCTCAACCTCAGAGATTGAATCAGAGCACTGTACTTGCTGCGCATCCGCAAGCAGCATGTCACTCTCATTGTAGTCAAACAATTCAGTAGGCTTGTGCACCGATTTTTTTTTTTCGGTTCGATTCGGTTCGATTTGTTCGGATGTTTAAAATTTTCGATTCGGCTCGTTTCGACCGATTTCTGTTTCGATTCGGTTCGGTTCGGCTCGTTTTTCGTGTACATTTTTTTTTTAGGAATATCAACCATTTTTCGTGTTTTCGGGTCACTTTGCTCGTTTTTTGTATCGACTTTTCGTGATTTCGGAAATTTTCGGTATTTTTTCGGAACGTCTGTTCTCCTCGTTTCAAAGTGTCTAACTCTATTCGTTTTGACGTAAACTACTATGGTTTACTTTTTTATACTTTATATATTTTTTATAATAAATTTTTGGTTTGTTTTTCGGATCCGATAATTCATTCTGTCGATACGATAATTCTGGCGATTCTATCGTGTTTTTTTTTTATTAAATAAAGATCCTTTTTTTCTTATGAATATACATTTCACAACTTTATTTAATCACATTAAAAAAATGGTATGAAAGCCAAGGAACAAAAAAAAATGAACAGAACGATTTAAAAAACGCTAAACTGACCCGAATGGTCTGACTTTAAAAATAAAAACCAGAACAAAAGGTTTTAAAACGGAAAAATAGTTGATCAAAATGATCTGAAACGAAAAAATAAAAAAATAAAATGATTTAAAACAGACAAAAAAAATTAACCCTTTCGCTGCTTAGGCATTTCACAGCTTCCCTTCACACCTGTGTGCGGTCTGCTGCTGAGCTAATTTTTAACAGTTTCGCTCCTCTTGTTTAAACGCGTTTTGAAGCCCTATTTTATAATATGACCCAGACATGTTATATATCGTTCTTTCCGGCAGACCTGGCAGGTGATTCATAATATATCATTATCATATGTATGCGTCATGTCCTGTCTGTATATTATAACAAAAAATGCAATAAAATTAGAATTTTCAATGTTTGTTTTACAAGGTGTAAAGTGTTTTTTTTACATTTTAACATGCGAGTGTTTGCGGTTATATTTTATGAGTTGCGTTTGTTAAAAAAAATTGAAATGGGGACTTGTTATATTTTTTTGTGTGAAAATTACACTATTTTTAACAAACGCACCCCATACAAAAATCCTTAGTGCAGCATCATTGTTCACATTATAATTGAAATGGGAACATTATTGCTGCATTAACAAAACAAAACAAAAAACCTGTTTATTTTTTTTTATATTTTAATTTTTTATAATTTTTAACATTTTCGTGTTTGGTATTGTTGGAAAGGCCATGCTCTGGTCGATCCAAAGATACCAAACATTAACCAACCGATAGCTGCCGTGGATCGGGAGATAGGGGGTTCCAATGAACCCCCTATCTCCACCATTGGTCGCAGTTAGGGGTTAACTCCAGAACTGACGTCATTGTGACGAGGTCTTGGGACTGTCGGCAGCTGCCGTTCCCCCACGCTGTTGTCTTCCTGCAAAGACGTGACCATGTTGGCGGGAAGAGTCTTAGCGGGCAGCGGTGGGAGAGAGAGAGATCATAGCTGGGAGGAGGTGTTCCGTGAAGCTGCAAACAGGGACAAATAAACTAGACCTGAGCCGCACTAAGGATCTTTGGGTTGTGTCAGAGAAGACTTCACGCAGTGCTGCCATCAATATTTTTTGATAAATTCTTGGTTATACAATGAATGTGACTGTGGACAAAAATCCATGTTGTTGTGACATCGCCTAAGCTTAACAAAACCATGCCACGGTAATCAAATCTCAAGGCAGTACAACAAGGTTGTGTTAGTGTGTGACATTTTTTGGCCAGGCAGGCAGTGTAGATTGTGCACAGTCACATTCATGGCCACAAATATGTTGACAAATTTATGACAAAGGGTCCATAGAAATGTCAATAAATTTATGTATATATAATTTTAACAGTGTGGAAACCAAGCAATACATATTAACTTATTAAGTAAGGAAAAGCAACGCACACAAACAGGAAAATATAGAAACAATATAAAATTTATTTACAACATGCCACGGATGGCATTGGCAAACTGCCCAACAGGGGCACAAACATAGGGGAGGAGGAGGCTGGTCTCACTGCCGCTCCAAGACGTCAACGGCATTGTTGATATGCTCCCTTAACTCCTGCAGCAACTCCTGGATGGCTTTGATGTTGGTGCCAGCCAGGCGTAGTTGGCCGATCGCCATCCTCATCCTGACACTGGACCTGTCCGGTCTGGCTTCTCCTTCTATATATCCAATAAATGAAAGAAGGAAAATACAGTAAGTAAAGCAGGTTTCTATTTTTGACTGAAAGTCTTGAAAAAATATAACAGTAGTATATACCAGTGCTGGCGGCCTCCTGAGGCTCCGACTCCTCCGACTCCTCCTCCTCCACCACCACCGTCAGCATCTCTTCCGGTGCTATATCTAAGAAATTAAAGAAATAAAAAATACAGTAAACAACAAAACTGATTTATTTTTGAACAAAAGTCGATGCAAAATACAACAGTAAAAAAAAACCTGGACTCGCGGCCTCCTGCTGCGGCTCCTGCTCCCTCTCTCCAACATCACCCTCCTCCTGCTCCTCCTCTTCCTCCTCCTGCTCCTCTTGTGCTATATATAAAAAAATTAATTGAAAATACAGTAAACAAAAAATTTTTCTGTTTTTGACCAAAAGTCGTTGCAAAATAAAACAGTATATACCAGCGCTGGTGGTTGCCCGTGGCTCCCCCTCCTCCTCCACTGGGACACTGGTGCCCGCCGGGGCAGATGCTGCCTTTGCCTTCCTGTCTTCTGCCAAATCCCAAAAATTACACGTAAATAATGCAGACTGGAAAAAATGGTATATCTATACAATATATTAGACATGTGCACAGCACAAAATTTCGTTTTGAACTAATGCATTAGTACTAAAATGCAATTTATTTAGTTGCTAAAGAAATTCGTTTTCAGTTCTTTAGTATGAAAACTATTTCATTCATCCGAAAACCAGTGGATACAATTACTATTGTAGTGGCTCCTCAGAGGGCTGAGATCGCTGCTTTTACAGTATCTCTCACTCAGCACAATGTGGGCATATTATATAGCTGGTGCTAACTTAACCAGAGCTGTTGTAAACTTCCCAGAGCTATTATAGCCTATGGAGGTTTTCAGTTACAACAGCTCTGGTTAAGTTAGCACCAACATGCAATACTGCCCCGTGTCAGCAAAGCTGTTACAGTAACTGACTGCTGCTCATCACAGCCTCAGAGTTTCAGTAAAACTAGTAAATAATATTTTTATATATAAGACGTTAGAACAATATTATTTCCTTGTTTTACTGAAACTCTGAGCGCTGTGATGAGCAGCAGTCAGTTACTGTAACAGCTGAGCCTGATACATTGTACTGAGAGATAATGTAACAAGCAGCCGATCTCCGCGCTCACAGCCACTGGATTTAAAGGGCTAAAAAAAAAAGGCTCTTCTCTGTATAATGTTTAGAACATCTCGCTTAATTAATACCCCTCTCTGTATAATGTATACAACATCCACCTGCATTAATTAATACCCCTCTCTGTATAATATATAGAACATCCTCCTGAATTATGTCCCTCTCTGTATAGAACATCCTCCTGCATTGGCATGTGGAGGGTGCAGAACTTCGGATTTTGCGATGTTGCGCTCTTCATTGCTGGTCTCCTTCACTCATCAATATAATATCACAAAAGGACTGAAACTAAAATGTAGTGCATTTTATTTTAGTTTCTTTCGTTTTTTGTACTGAGCAGTTTCGTTTCTCTTGAGTCATACTAAAACTAAATTATCCCAAAATTCGGACTAAATCGCTTTAGTACTAAAACGAATGCACATGTCTACAATATATTGCCGAAAGTATTGCGACACCCCTCCACTACCCCACTACCAGTTTGACCCACCACTACTCCCATCTCATAGTTCTAAAGTCACAAAATATTTATTTATTTCCTCTGCACATAGACATATACATTTGTGTTCAAAATTATTCAACCCCCAATGCTGTAAAGGGTTTTAGGGAATTTAGTGTACATTTGTAATTGTATTCAGAATGAAATCCTACAAGGACTTTTTAAAGAACCATATGCAACTAAAATGACATCAATTGGTTTTGTAATACAGTAGTAAATGTTTCTTTTGTGAATTCTTCATTGACACAATTATTCAACCCCTTAAAGACTACCACTCTGAAGAACAGAGGTTCATTCAAGTGTTTTCAATCAGGTATTGAAAACACCTGTGGATGTCACGGAGCCAGGGGCGGATCCAGAGACTAGTCTCGGGAGGGGCACTTACAGAAAATAAGGTGTTTTAGCAGAGAGCCCGACTCACGAGAATTTACAGAGGGCCCGGCTCACAGGAGCTTACAATCTAGAGGAGCAGAGGGCCCGGCTCACAGGAGCTTACAATCTAGAAGAGCAGAGGGCACCCAGGAGCTTACAATCTAGAGGAGCAGAGGGCACCCAGGAGCTTACAATCTAGAGGAGCAGAGGACACCCAGGAGCTTACAATCTAGAGGACTAGAGGGCACCCCGGATTTTACAATCTAGAGGAGCAGAGAGCCCCCAGCTCACACATGGATTTGCCCCCAGCTCATGGATTTGCCCAGCTCATGGATTTGCCCCCAGGTCATGGATTTGCCCAGCTCATGGATTTGCCCAGCTCATGGATTTGCCCCCAGGTCATGGATTTGCCCAGCACATGGATTTGCCCAGCTCATGGATTTGCCCCCAGGTCATGGATTTGCCCCCAGCTTGGATTTGCCCAGCTCATGGATTTGCCCCCAGGTCATGGATTTGCCCCAGCTCATGGATTTGCCCAGCTCATGGATTTGCGCTCATGGATTTGCCCCCAGGTCATGGATTTGCCCCCAGCTCATGGATTTGCCCAGCTCATGGATTTGCCCAGCTCATGGATTTCCAGCTCATGGATTTGCCCCCAGGTCATGGATTTGCCCAGCTCATGGATTTGCCCCCAGGTCATGGATTTGCCCCCAGGTCATGGATTTGCCCAGCTCATGGATTTGCCCAGCTCATGGATTTGCCCCCAGGTCATGGATTTGCCCAGCACATGGATTTGCCCAGCTCATGGATTGCCCCAGGTCATGGATTTGCCCCCAGCTCATGGATTTGCCCAGCTCATGGATTTGCCCCCAGGTCATGGATTGCCCCCAGCTCATGGATTTGCCAGCTCATGGATTTGCCCAGCTCATGGATTTGCCCCCAGGTCATGGATTTGCCCCCAGCTCATGGATTTGCCCTCATGGATTTGCCGCTCATGGATTTTCCCAGCTCATGGATTTGCCCCCAGGTCATGGATTTGCCCCCAGCTCATGGATTTGCCCCCAGGTCATGGATTTGCCCAGCTCATGGATTTGCCCCAGCTCATGGATTTGCCCCCAGGTCATGGATTTGCCCAGCTCATGGATTGCCCAGGTCATGGATTTGCCCCCAGGTCATGGATTTGCCCAGCTCATGGATTTGCCCAGCTCATTGATTTGCCCCCAGCTCATGATTTGCCCCCAGCTCATGGATTTGCCCCCAGCTCATGGATTTGCCCCCAGGTCATGGATTTGCCCCAGCTCATGGATTTGCCCCAGGTCATGGATTTGCCCCCAGCTCATGGATTTGCCCCCAGCTCATGGATTTGCCCAGCTCATGGATTTGCCCCCAGGTCATGGATTTGTCCCCAGCTCATGAATTTGCACCCAGGTCATGGATTTGCCCCGAGCTCATGGATTTTCCCCCAGCTCATGGATTTGCCCAGCTCATGGATTTGCCCCCAGCTTACACATGGATTTGCCCAGCTCTCTCCTGGATATTGCTCCAAGCCTCCAGCTCCGGCAGGGGTTGACTCTGAGCCGGGGACCCAGATGCCGGGCAGCGCGGGAGTGCCTGCCCGGTCCTGAAGAGTCCGTCCTGTTGAGTGATGCGGCTGCGTGGCGTGCGTGCGCAGGTCACGCGGTCCGGCCAGTCAGGTGGTACAGAGACTCAGTACCACCTGATTAGCCGGACCACGTGACCGCCGGCGCCTGCACGCAGCCGCTTCCCTTTAACAGGACGGACTCTTCAGGACCGGGCAGGCACTCCGGCGCTGCCCGGCATCTGGGTCCCCGGCTCAAATCTCGGGGGGGGGGCAATTGCCCCTCCCCTGGATCCGCCCCTGCACGGAGCAGCAATAAAGCATAATAAACACCAATTAGGCAGTTTTAAAATGACTGTGATACTCAGCTCCTTCTAGACATTTACTGGTGTGGTTACAAACATGGTGAAGTCAAGAGAATGGTCCAGGAAGACAAGAGAAGAGGTGATTACTCTTCACAGGAAGGGCAATGGCTATAAGAAGATTGCAAAGATGTTAAACATACCAAGAGAGACCATAGGAAGCATCATTCGCAAATTCAAGGCAAAGGGCACTGTTGAAACGCTACCTGGTCGTGGCAGAAAGAAGATGCTGGCTTCGACTGCTGTGCGCTACCTGAAGCGTAGAGTGGAGAAAAGTCCCCGTGTTACTGCTGAGGAACTGAGAAAAGATTTGTCAGATGTGGGTACTGAAGTTTCAGCTCAGACAATACGGCGCACACTGCGTAATGAAGGCCTCCATGCCAGAACTCCCAGGCGCACCCCCTTGCTGTCTCCAAAGAATAAGAAGAGTCCACTGCAGTATGCCAAAAGTCATGTGGACAAACCACAGAAGTTTTGGGATAGTGTTCTGTGGACTGATGAAACAAAATTAGAACTGTTTGGGCCCATGGATCAACGCTATGTTTGGAGGAGGAAGAACAAGGCCTATGAAGAAAAGAACACCTTGCCTACTGTGAAGCATGGTGGGGGTCAATCATGCTTTGGGGCTGTTTTGCTTCTGCAGGTACAGGGAAGCTTCAGCGTCTGCAAGGTACCATGAATTCTCTAGTACCAGGAGATATTGGATGACAATGTGATGCAGTCCGTCACAAACCTGAGGCCTGGGAGACGTTGGACCTTTCAACAGGACAATGATCCCAAGCATACCTCCACGTCCACTAGAGCATGGTTGCAGATTAAAGGCTGGAACATTTTGGAGTGGCCATCGCAGTCACCTGACTTAAATCCGATTGAGAACCTCTGGTGGGACTTAAAGAAAGCAGTTGCAGTGCGCAAGCCTAAGGATGTGACTGAACTGGAGGCTTTTGATGACGAATGGGCGAATATAACCGTAGATCGCTGCAAGACACTTGTGTCAAGCTATGCTTCACATTTAAAAGCTGTTATAACTGTAAAAGGATGTTGTACTAGGTACTAAGATTGAATGTCACTTGGGGGTTGAATAAAACTGATAATGATGTGAGCACAGAAAAGACATTTGTGGTTATTTCATTATAAATGTTATGTTATATTTGTCTGACCTACACGTGCCTCTTTGATTTAATTGTAAGCAAGATGACTGAATGATCAAAATCAATGTCAAACTGGCCAAAACACTCAATTTCAGTGGGGGTTGAATAATTTTGAACACAACTGTATTACCGTTCAATTATATATTTTTTTCAGAAGTAAACATTACGTTTATTCAATAAAAACTATTATTTGTGTTGTGTGCATACAAAACGCATTGTGCACTGCTGACTGCTTTTAGTTATTTTATAGATGGCCTCAGCCTCAGTTTCACTTTCAGTTTCTGCTAATAAAACTGTGGATATAGCAGAAACAACAGAAATCCGCCATTTTGTTTTGAAATTTGCATCTAAAGCGTTCAATAATGACACTGCTGCAGCAAACTGAATTGCTGCGCTGCAACAATTCAGCGGCTGCTGAGGACGTATTGAACGCGGCTCTGTTTGGATGCACTTTCAGAAGAACTACATGTCCCATCCTACCACTTAGCAGAGACGCAGAGATTTTTGTTGATGCGCAGGTGGGATCCAATTTTGGGCAAGCTGAGGGTCATCTCGTATGCATCACTCAATCACAACAACCTCCCCCCCAGCACACTACAGTACACAGTGCCAAAAGAAATCCAGCATTGTAACTTCATCTACATACATCAAATATCACAATTTTCACGAATACGTAAAATCCCAAAAAAGAAGAGCTATGGCAAAAATGTATGTAAGACGAGTCGTGAAAACGCAAAGCTATACACAATCACATTGCATGAAAAAAGGACTAGATAAATCAACGTATTTCTGTGCACATTAGCACATGCAAGCACATTATTATTATTATACAGCATTTATATTACGCCAACAATCTGCGCAGCGCTTTACAATATAACATGACACTTACGTTTGGCTATGACGCGACGGATGTGCCTCAGCTGCTCCTGCTCGCGTGCCTTGAGGTCGGACCAGCGTTTTCGGAGCTGGTCCTTCTTCCGGTCTTTCCCGAACAACTCCAGGATGGTGGTTCGGATCTTGTCAAGGATACGGTCCTTGCGGGTGTTATTCTTCCTGCCGTAAGGGCCCTTACGGCAGTCATAATCTTTTTTATCAAAGATGCGGACCAGCTCCAACATCTCCTCAAATACCATGTTGCTGGCCCGCTTCTTCCTGGGTGTCTCTGGGGTGGAAGCAGATGAGGACGAGGAGGTGTCCGAATGGGACTCTCTGTCTCGTCTTTCAGCCATGATGAATTCTAAATAATTTCTATTTTTTTGGCCTGTCAAAAAATTGTCAAACCTGGCTCAATAAAGTTACGATATCCGCGCGCGCGCATGCGCGACCCGCGGACGAATCGGATCTGACCCGATTACGACAGAATTATCGTATCGACAGAATTATCGGATCATTAGTAACAAAAACAAGTGATACGCATTACAAATACAAAATTTGCAGAATCAGCGATATAACCGATAATAGTTGAATATACGATGTCCAGAATTACCGAAATGGAACCGAAATCACGAATGGAACTGAAATCATGAATAGAGCAAAAATAAATTTCGATTTGACACATTTCAAGTCCATTCGAAAATTCCGAAAATATTTCGTTTCGGCTCGGAAAACTTTTCGGATCTGTCGGTTTTCGGGTCCGATTCGGAAAATCGGCTGAATCCGAAAACACGAATCGGGAAATTTCGTGAAAATTCTGAAATTCCGAAACCCGAAACGCACATCCCTACATTTCAGCTGACTCCTCCATGTGTGATAGCGAGGCTACGGCAGGAGTAGCTGTGGACATGGAGGCTGCATTAGATGCTTTGGCAGCTGAGGTGGACTGTAAAGCACTAGAAGCCTGGCTGGCAGAGGACTCGGAGGATGAGGATGGCCTGGTTAGCCAATCCACCAAGTCCTCTGTATGTTGCTGCTGCTTAAGACGGCCAGCACCAGTTAGAAAGGACAAGCGTGCCCCTGCAGAGGATGCACCACGTCCACCATGACCAGAGGCACAGCCTCCCGACACAGGGGCTGCTTGCCCTCTTATCTGTGTCTGGGAGCGTCTGCCTGTCCTTTTTGTTCTTTCAGACATGGTGAGTGATATATAGATTAATATATACAGAACTCTGATTCAACTCTGGTATAAAGATTTAAAGAACTGTGGTATAACTCAGTGAGACACACTGATAGCTGGCAGCCAGTGACAAGAGACAGATCACCTCAATTCACAAATGTTTTAAAGAAATTAGTGAGCCCCAAAATACTGCGTGGTATTGGCTGTGTGACAAGACACAGAAGATCACCTCAATTCACAAATGTTTTAAAGAAATTAGTGACATTCAAAATACTGAGTGGTACTGGTTGTGTGACAAGACACAGATCACCTCAATTCACAAATGTTTTAAAGAAATTAGTGAGCCCCAAAATACTGCGTGGTACTGGTTGTGTGACAAGACACAGATCACCTCAATTCACAAATGTTTTAAAGAAATTAGTGAGCCCCAAAATACTGCGTGGTACTGGTTGTGTGACAAGACGCAGATCACCTCAATTCACAAATGTTTTAAAGAAATTAGTGAGCCCCAAAATACTGCGTAGTACTGGTTGTGTGACAAGACACAGATCACCTCAATTCACAAATGTTTTAAAGAAATTAGTGAGCCCCAAAATACTGCGTGGTACTGGTTGTGTGACAAGACACAGATCACCTCAATTCACAAATGTTTTAAAGAAAGTTGTAAACCCCAAAAAAACTTTCTGGCACAGTGACAAAACACACATCACCTAAATTCCCTGATATTTGGTAGAAATGAGACCCAAAAAGACTTGCCGGCACAGTGACAAGACCCAGAAGATCACCTCAATTCACAAATGTTTTAAAGAAAGTTGTAAACCCCAAAACAACTTGCTGGCACAGTGACAAGACATACATCACCTAAATTTCCTGATATTTGGTAGAAATTAAACCCCCCAGACCCCCCAGTAGTGTGGCAGACTGGCAGTAACAACAGACAACTATCTCCTCTGAAATCTCCTCTGAAATACGCGCAGAATCGGCGTGTGGAAACGTTATATAGTGTGCTGCGGGACTTAGCTCTGTGAGCCCATGATTGGGCAAAATGTGCTCAATCAGAACTCTGAGCCGTGATTGGCATAGTGTTGAACCTGTCTTGCACCAGACCTGTGGTCAGGTGCAAGGCTGTAGCAAATTACGGGCTTCAGGCCAGTGGGAAAATGCATTGTGGTCCATTGTGGTCGAACATGCGGCAAACACCCGGAAATGTTCGGTGTTCGCGATCTAATCGAACAGGCTAAGTTCGGGTCGAACTCTGAACCGTCCGAACTGAACAGCTCATCCCTAGTGCTCAGCAATGCTCACTGGGTGTGATCTTGAAGGTAGGGATCATCTGCCCTCAGGGCTGGCCCAAGACATTGTGCTGCCTGGAGCGAAGGATGAAATGCTGCCCCCCCAAAAAAATGCAGTGTGTATGAGCGCATCACAGTGCGCCACAGCAATAAAATTCAAACACTCATACACACCGTACATTCGAATTTTATTGCTGTCGAGCTCTGTGATACAGTAATGTGAGGTATATATAACTGAGCCCAGCTTCACATACCCAGCAGTGCCCAGTGTCACATATCCAGCAGTGCCCAGCATCACATACCCAGCAGTGCCCAGCTTCATATGCCCAGCAATGCCCAGCGTCACATACCCAGCAGTGCCCAGCATCACATACCCAGCAGTGCCCAGCTTCACATGCCCAGCAGTGCCCAGCGTCACATACCCAGCAGTGCCCAGCGTCACATACCCAGCAGTGCCCAGCATCACATGCCCAGCAGTGCCCAGTGTCACATACCCAGCAGTGCCCAGGGTCACATACCCAGCAATGCCCAGCATCACATGCCCAGCAGAGCCCAGCGTCACATACCCAGCAGTGCCCAGCATCACATACCCAGCAGTGCCCAGCCTCACATACCCAGGCTCACTCATGGATATATTTACCCAGGCTCACACATGTATATATTTTCCCCCAGGCTCACTCATGGATACATTTGCCCCAGGCTCTCTCATGGATATATTTGCCCCCCAGGCTCACTCATGGATATATTTGCCCCAGGCTCACTCATGGATATATTTGCCCCCCCAGGCTCACTCATGGATATATTTGTCCCCAGGCTCACTCATGGATATATTTGCCCCCAGACTCACTCATGGATATATTTGCCCCAGGCTCACTCATGGATATATTTGCCCCCAGGCTCACTCATGGATATATTTGCCCCAGGCTCACTCATGGATATGTTTGCCCCAGGCTCACCTCTGCAAGGCCCAGGCTCACTCATGGATATATTTGTCCCCAGGCTCACTCATGGATATATTTGCCCCCAGGCTCATACATGGATATATTTGCCCCCAGGCTCACTCATGGATATATTTGCCCCTAGGCTCACTCATGGATATATTTGCCCCAGGCTCACTCATGGATATGTTTGCCCCAGGCTCACCTCTGCAAGGCCCAGGCTCCGAGGGGCAGAGCCTGTGGCCACCGCGTTCGTTCCTTCAACGAGCGGCAGCCTGCATGAGTATCTGCCGCTCGCCTGGGATCCACCCTCCAGCCTGCCACGATCTTGCGAGATCGCAGAGTTCACGTGATCTCGTTCGCGGCAGGCTGGAGGATGGATCTCAGGTGAGTGGCAGATACTCATGCAGGCTGCTGCTCATTCAAGGAACGAACGTGGCGGCTTCAGGATCTATTGCTGCACCGATAAAAAAATAGTGCAGAGCGCAGCAGTGGTGCCGGTGGCCGAAATTTGCCGTCCCCTAATTTCTGCCGCCTGGCGCCGCTGCTCCGCTCTGCACCATTGTCGGGTCGGCCCTGTCCACCCTCTGTAACCAGCAGCGGTGATTTTTGGTTATCTGAACACAAGGAGCCGTCACAGGGTACCAGAAAATGAATATTTATTCAAATAACAAATAAAATATATATAAAACCAAAATCAGTTGAAAAGATAAAATACCTGACGCGTTTTGTCTGTAAAAACAGACTTTCTCAAGGGCGATATGTTAGCAATGAAAGAAAATCAAGTATGAAGCCCATAATCACCTTTCTGTCTTTATATTCAGTGAAAACCTCTCTGATTGGCTCCCATTAAGTGTCCACAATCCTCAGCGTTTTCTTTATATGGTTATCTTCCGGTTTCCTGATGTCGGGACCCAATTAAAACAACTCCTTCTTCATCCGCTCGTAAAAAACATCAATCGCCGCTTTTCCAAGTCCCGATACATCACTTCTGGTAATTACCGGAAGTTGAAATAGTCACATGGATGTAAAAAATTACTTTAACAAACATAATCAGTTTTCCTATTTTATAATTACCATAGCAGGAATTCCATAAACCTTTGCATGTTCCTTCTCAAATAAGAAAATGAAGAACAACAAAGTAACTACATATCCCATAATTCAACTTGCATTCCAAAAAAAACCTCACATATGGTTTAGAACAGACTACTAAAACCTCTCATAGAAGAGAGATAAGGGGGATAATTGAACAGAGAGAAACAAACTGCTGGCATTCAAAGAAAAACAGTCATTATATATAAACACATCATAATAACATTACATATTACAAATAAAAAGAGATATTAATTGTCATGGAGTTGATGTAACGCTCCATGCTTCAAACCCCAAGAGATTTTATTTTCAATTGTATCATGTGATTTTAAATATATTTTACATCATTGGGTTAGTTAAAATAAGTTTAGTGTAAAATGGCATTGCTTTGGTTTTAAAAATACTTATATTCCTGTAGGTAAATGTGTTTCTGTATAGCCAGTAAACAAGCTTTACTGCTGTGTAATTTATGCAACAGGGCTTTTCCCCTTATCTAGCTGCATGTTTAATTCAAGGGATCTGTGATAGTGTTTGTGTTTAATCTGATGTGTTAGAACAATGGATTATACAAATGTTGTGTGAGCTGAAGGCTAAAGAATGTAAGGAATGTTTATTGTAAATAACTGACATAATGTAATTAGTATATTGGTAGGACGAGGTGCGTCATTTATGCAAATTATGACTGTTGGACTTCAGCATAAATGGTGGCGTTTTGTTCATTAAAAGTCAGAGAACTCTCAGAGCTCAGAGAGAGAGAATCCTGTTTTAAAGCATACAGCAGCGCCTGGTGTTTTTATTTCAGCGACGCTACACTATATACTCAACATCAGAAGGCACCGAGCGGCCTTCTGGAGATCCCTAACGGCTCCAGGGCAGAGGAACAGAAGCAGGCGGGTCAAGCTGCTCGAGGCGCTGAGGACAGCGCTCCCAGTAGCCGGGCTGACTGCATCGAAGGGGTGTCTGGAGAGTCAGGACAGACGGAAGAGAATGGTTCCGTCAAATTGGTGGCAAGCGGTGTGGATAGAGGCTCTCCAACACCAATACACCCCGAGATGGCCAACTATACAGCCTGCAAGCAGGACACCCTGAGGACCTGCTTGAGAGCCATGGAAGTAATGAATATTGAAGAAAGGGTCAAAGGCACAAGTGTGGTGCAACCCGGAGCGAGTGGAGATGTGTCCCAGTTGAGAGAGACCGCAGAGGTTTTTGCCTGCGGTGCAAGAAAACAGTCTACAGAGGACTATGGATCAGGACAGCTCATTTATTCTTTATGAGCAGAGAATCGCAGAGGACATACAGCTGTGGAGACCCCAAGTGTTGGGGCCTCAGCCCACTGCGAGCCATGGAGACCAGTTGGTGCACTGGCTGCGTGCCGCACTCAATTTAGAGTGCAAATACGAGGACTTGCTGCAATGTGTTAGTGAGGAGGATTGGGAAGCTGACGAGAAGCCTCCCCCAGGCTATGTGTTGCGCGGTCCTGGCCCAGCATGGATCCACTTTAAGGGGGAGACAATTATGGCAGTCCACAAGCTGCCAGACATGCAGAATTGTGCGCCATCCAGGGGCGCTACCTGGACGTTTATGAGGACTCTGCCTTTTGGCCCGTGCTAAAGGGACTCGCTGCTGAGGAATGGGCCCTCGAAATGGACTTAAAAAGTTTGCAGACTGCAGCCCAGCTACCAGTCCTCGAGACCCCTGGAGGAAGCCTCCCCCCACCAGCCAGTGGGAAGCGGAAGAGAAAGAGGTGTTGGCGAGCCAAAGCAGACCAGAGCAAAACACCGTCACAGTCTGGGGATTACAGCATTAAGCCATCTTCCAGCGGGCAGTATCAGGTCACCGGAGAGACTGGCACCCAGGCTGTTCCCCTCCTGAAAGATGGGGCCACACAGACCATGGACAGTCTGGTCAGCTCATTACAGGTTGACTTGCGTGATGCTCGGGCAGAGCTATTGGCCCTGGCAGAGACATTACAGGACCATCAGGATAAACTGCGAACTGTCATGGAGGAGAGAGATTTACACTGCAATGAAGCATGAGAACAGGCAGCCACTATACGACAACTGTCGGCCCAGGTTTGTGCCTGCGAGGACACTACCAACACCCTGCACACGGAGCTCAGTGGAGCCCATGCGCAAATAGAGGAGCTGGAGCACAGCTCTCGTATAATGATTGAGCAACTAGAGGCTGAACGGCGAACCAGAGCTGCTCTACAGACAGAAAGGACTGCTTTTAAAATTCGCCTGGAGAACTGTGAACTGGAATTACAGTGCACACAGCTCTCCCGAGACACTATGCAGGTACGGGCCCATGAGCAGCAAGAGGAAATACAGCTGCTCCAGAACCAACTCCAGCTGTGCCAACACCAGCTGCTAGAAACTGATGCAGCTTGGAATGAGAGCCTCGCTGAAGCCAAGGCAAGCGAGATGGAGGTGAGCCGTCTGACACACCAACTAGGTGTATTGGAGCAGGAGCACCAGGGCACTGTTAGCCACCTGCAGGCTGAGCTCGAAGGGACACGAGCACAGTGCCAACAGCTCCAAGATGAGTTGTCCCTGGCACAAGCTGCCAGGACCCATGTGCCCACCACAGAGGAGACCAGCACAACAGGGAGTCAAGTCATTGCCCCTGTTATATTTTGCATAGAGGAGCAATTGTACCCAGTGTTGCTGGAGGTGGATGCTGTGCTGGCATCAGAGTGTGCTTTGTCCCCAACGAAGACGGAGACCACCCAGCACTCCACCCCTGTGACCCAAGGTGCTACAAGAGAGGGGACCACTTCTTACCTGCCTAGAAGACCAGCAGAATCGGTGAGTGACTACCTGGGGAGACTGCCAGATTCCTGGTCCCAGGGGGAGTTGCGCCCTTTTGGGATTGTGGGGATTGCCGTGGGCTGCGCCCCTGCTAAATGTTCGGGAGGGGGGCATCACCCGAAGGAGAGACTGGGGACTGGGACTGCTGACTGTGTCTTGGTCCTGGGTCTGCAGAGGTGCCCTGGAGACAGAAAGATGTTGGGGGGAATTCCAGTGTGCCCGCTAGCAAACGTTTTGTGTCTGTGGACTGTGGTGGCCTGTTGCCTTGCAGACACTACTGCGGTGAGTCCTTGGGAGCACTGGACAAGAGGGTTGGCTTGCCTCTTACCAAGGGCCTATGGACCCACAGCCTTCCAGCGACCGTCAGACCCCACTGACTTTGCTTATGTGCCCGCAACCTGGAACTTTGAAGATGCCGTTCTGGAAGGGGGGACATATGTCATGGAGCTGATGTAACGCTCCATGCTTCAAACCCCAAGAGACTTTATGTTCAATTGTATCATGTGATTTTAAATATATTTTACATCGTTTGGGTTAGTTAAAATTAGTTTAGTGTAAAATGGCATAGCTTTGGTTTTAAAAATACATATATTCCTGTAGGTAAATGTGTTTCTGTATAGCCAGTAAACAAGCTTTACTGCTGTGTAATTTATGCAACAGGGCTTTTCCCCTTATCTAGCTGCATGTTTAATTCAAGGGACCTGTGATAGTGTTTGTGTTTAATCTGATGTTTTAGAACAATGGATTATACAAATGTTGTGTGAGCTGAAGGCTAAAGAATGTTTATTGTAAATAACTGACATAATGTAATTAGTATATTGGTAGGACGAGGTGTGTCATTTATGCAAATTATGACTGTTGGACTTCAGCATAAATGGTGGCGTTTTATTCATTAAAAGTCAGAGAACTCTCAGAGCTCAGAGAGAGAGAATCCTGTTTTAAAGCATACAGCCGCGCCTGGTGTTTTTATTTCTGCGGCGCTACACTATATACTCAAAATCAGAAGGCACCGAGCGGCCTTCTAGAGATTCCTAACGGCTCCAGGGCAGAGGAACAGAAGCAGGCGGGTCAAGCTGCTCGAGGCACTGAGGACAGCGCTCCCAGTAGCCGGGCTGACCGCAACGAAGGGGTGTCTGGAGAGTTAGGACAGACGGAAGAGAATGGTTCCATCACATTAATAAAAAAAGAACGAAGAAAACTGTTCCTGCAGCAGTTATGGAAAAAATAATACTTAAAAACAGCAATTAGTTAAATAAACAGCAAAAACTAAACACATATTTTTTTTACATCAACTAAACGAAAACCAGATGACCATATGTAATAAAAAAGAAAGAAGAGAAAGAGAAAAAAATCGCAAGCTTGAATCAAGGGAGGGCTGTTTCTTTTACAGAGGGGGGAGAAACAGACACACAAAATTCAGCTGCTTACACAATGGCAAAGTGGCATATTTTAACCAAAATCAGTCCATATACTGTATATATATATATAATATATATATATATATATATAGAGAGAGAGAGAGAGAGAGAAACACAGGCAGCTGTACAGTGTAATAAAATATAAAACATGAAGGATATCAAGTATGAGTTAGAAACAGTGACCAGCAATAAAATACAAAAACAGAATATCTGGAAAAAAAAACATTATATCAAATCGTGTAGAAAACATTAGCAATAAAAAAATTAGTTAGCAATTAAAATACAGAAACCAGACAGCAGTGCGAACGGACAGCAGCGTGAAGGAAATGGCAACAGCGCAAAGGGAAGCAACAGTGCAAAAGGGACAGCATTGCTAGGGGAGTGGCTCTCAATGGGAGACAAAGCTATTTTGTTATATAATAAGAAACTGGACAGATCTAATCAATTTTTAAAAAAATGCTTAAAATTACAAGCAAACATGGACCAGTCAAAAACTCCAACACAACGGAGCTACAATACAAACAGACAGACAGAAATACAAATACTCAAACCCTAGCAACGTCTCTTTTTTTTATTACTTCATTTCCTGGGTGAGTGACATATAAACAAACAAATACTCCAGCATAATGAGCAAGTTAAACAATACACACGTGAGTCACCTCAAACGATTATTTTTTTACCCAAGACAAACAAATAGAATTTCCATAAAACCTCCCTGCAACAAAAACACACACATGCTCTCACAGCCAGAACAAAAACTAAATATAACCAGGAAGGCATTAAGATTCATGATCTGATCAAGCTAAAGTAAAGCACATTTGAATAGCAGACCCCACTTCAGAACACCAACTGTTAAAAAATAACTTTAACAAACATAATCAGTTTTCCTATTTTATAATTACCATAATAGGAATTGCATAAACCTTTGCAAGTTTCTTCTCATATAAGAAAATGAAGAAAAGAAGCGCACATGCTATAGCGGAGACATTAAAATCAACTACACACAATGTATAGCTTTCATCATGTCTGAATATTCTTTGTTAGACAGACCAATTTATTAGATTTCAAACAACTTATAGCCAATGAGTGTACAGATATATTTCCACGTCAGAGTTTGGCCAGCACAGTTAACAAAGAGGCACTTATTACCATATATGGTTCAGAGATATCTTTTTTTCTGTCTTACAACTTTCGCGCACTTTTCCAACATCTTTAACAGGATCACGTGCCATGAAAGGGAAGGGGGAGACCACAGCCCAATACATATTAACTACAGTACGTATTTGAATCACAATACATATATATTCATACAGGAAATTAAAAATATAAATTCTTTCAATGGATGCAATTTCATTCACCGCCCATTCCCAATCCCATGTCCAGTGTCCGGTAGTTCCCATACTCAATCCTCCTCCCTCAGAGGTCCATACTTTTATATGAAACCTTTGGGACTCAATATCGGGAGGACAAATAACATAATCAACATAACAGATTTATATCTTCCGTGTATACTATATTGTTTGATAAGGGGAACGTGAACCATCTCCTGGAAGATACTCCTATTACTAAAGTTAAGTATTTGTATTCACCACTATTTCTGTTTGAGAGTGTTGTATTGGTTCAGGAGATATACAAAAAAGGTATACATGTTGTCCTCTTATTCGAATTTCCAAAAGAAAATATTGGATAAATTTGAGAGTGCTTTCACTGTACCATCGAATGTTGAATATAAGAATGTTCCTAATCAATTGTAAGGGTATTTTTATAAAATGGAGAATTTACTCATCAAAGAAACTAAAAGATGGTAGGAGATCTCCTATTTGGAAAAATATTTAAAGGAAGGCCTTATACCTAGGGGCTTGAGAGTTGAGAAAATACCAGCCTTTGGTTTAGATGATGATAAATTTATGGAGCGCTGGGATAATGCTCTCAAAAAATGTTCCATTGAATTAATGCAATTGATTGCTGAATGGGAAAAAGAGGTACAGAGATGTATTGAAAACGAGATACAAAATCTGGAAAAAGAAAACCCAGAAATAGAAAAAGAGGAAAGTTTTGAAGAAAGAGAGAAAAACATTCTAAGATTGAAAAGATTTTGAAACCAAAAATAAAAAAAATATTTATATAAAAGGGATAAAATGAACAAAGAAAAAGGGTGGTTCAGTACTCGGAATAAAGTATTGCATAAAAAAGTTGGGTATAAATCTAGACCCATTTCCCAGACTCCGAGGCCTAAACAAGAATCTATGCCCTACTCTTATGCCATGGCGGTAAAATAATCTCCCCCTAAATAAGAACATCTAAGGATGCCAAATAAAAAAAAACCTTGGGACATGGTTCCAACTTCCCCTAATAACAACAGATTAGAAAAAAAAAAAAAATAATGGGGAGATAATACCAAAAAGAGCGATATGGTTTCTTCTAGAGGGGAGGAGGCACCAGGACTGAGCAGGAAAATAAATAATGTCTCATCTAGAAATGATGAGGACCTTTTCCATGAAGAAGAGGAGGATTTTTTTAGACAGGGGGCCCGGCCCAAAAGAAGTCAAAATAACCAGTTACTTCCCAAAAAAACCCAAATCTTGGGAACATCCAAATCAATTCGGCCCCCTAGCGGATCCATCACCATTAAAGAGAAAGAGGAGGAATGTATTGCAAGGGGGGCACATGAGAATTCTACCATCTCTGATCTACAATAAAGAGAGGTTGGCATCTTTAATCTAACAGGTATTCCATTGAAAGAGGGGGAGTCCAAGTTCTTAAGAAAGGCCTAAAATTTTGTCCAAGTGAACCTAGTAATAAATTTGATCTTTTTAGATGCGAGGCGCTTTTTGCGTAAATCAACTTTGAAACGATTATTTTATAAAAGAAAGATTGAGAACCAAGTGGTCGTTGGAGAGAGTGAAGAAAGAGTACCAAAATTTGTGCCAAAATCCACCTTTTTTCCATATTTTGCGAGGGGACCTTATGTAGAGACATTTCATAATGTAATCTGTAATGAATTTGAAAAGATTAATACAGAGAATAAAAAATTTAACTTAACAAAAAAAGAATGAAATTGTACAATCCTTGAGAAAACGTATACATATATATTGCAAGAGATGGAAAACATAGAGTGGGGCCCAAATTATTGTTGGGCCCCACTAAATGTGACCTCTCTATATACAGTCATTAAAACATGATTTGGGCATTGAAGCAATTATAAAATCTTTTTCCAAAAATGTTCTATGTGAAGCAATTAGATTCATACTAGAATATAATGGGCAGTATCACAATGTTGGTGCTAACTTAACCAGAGCTGTTGTAAACTGAAAACTTCCATAGGCTATAATGGCTCTGGTAAGTTTACAACAGCTCTGGATAAGTTAGCACCAACTATGTAATATGGCCCAATTATTTTTTATATGATGGACAATTTTATCTCCAATTAAATGGGATGGCGATGGGCACCAAGTTTGCCTCCTGCTATGCCAATTTATATATGGCATTTTGGGAGGACACCTTTATTTGGGGCCATCCCAGTGGGGGGCAAACATGGTGCTCTGGAGGAGATATATATCGATGACATAATTGTCATCTGAAAGGCTCACAGAGACAATTTGAGGACTTTGTCACCTACCTCAATAGGAATGAATATGGCCTAGGGTTCACTGCCCAATTTGATAAGAGACAGATAGATTTTTTTAGATATTACTTTTTTCTCTTCTGAGGATCAAATTAAGAGTAAATGTTTTTTCAAACATACAGATGGGAATGGGCACTACAAACCATAGCTGAAGGGCATCCCTTGGCTAAAAATTATAATAAAGTAGAGTTGGAGAGAGTATGTACTGATGTTAGCTCTATTAAACGCCATTTATTATTGGAACAAAGCGGCTCTAGAAAAAGTAATCAGAATAAGGAATTTCAGTTTGTTTTTTGTACACAATATAATATGCATCATCAGCAGATAAAATATATACAAAAAATTTTGTTTATTCTGCAGAGAGATCTGGTTTTGAACAACATTATTCCAGACAGAGCTAATGTGGTGTTTAGGAGAGCTAGGAATTTGAAATCTATTTTTGCGGGGTCGTGGCCGGCAGCCATACTGAGCAGCCGCATGTGAGGTGAGCTCTCTCTCCACCGACTGATTCTCCCGCTATAGCGGCTCAAAACGGCGGCGGTTTGCACCACAAACGGCCTCATTAGCCTCAGGACTCACCCTGGCACCCGATGGCACCAAGCAAAACCCCAAAACGGCCGAGGTATCGCGATTCGGGAAGGCCCGGGAAAGGCCGCAAGATGGCGCCCGGACCTCCCGCGATTCCGGATCGCCGAGATCGATCCCTCCGGAGGAGGGGAATTTTCCTCCCCTGCTCCTGTCAGCATCTGCCCCTGCTTCTGGGCATCAGCTCCAGGACCTCAGAACTACTATTCAGGAGGATTTCCGGTCTATCACAGCTAATCTCCATCAGGAAATTCGTGATCTGGGTGAGCGTACTGATGCATTAGAAACAAAAACTGACGAACTGTGCTTAGCCCATAACGACCTTGTAGATGCTTATAAGGAGTTAAAAACCACCCACGAATCATTATTACTTAAGGTGACCGACTTAGAAGACCGTTCCCGCAGAAACAATATACGAGTGTGAGGAATCCCTGAAACGGTTAAACCTGGGGACTTGACCACATATTTGCTGACCCTATTTCGAACTTTGCTACAGGAAAAGCTGGACGCGGACTTACAGCTCGACAGAGTACACCGTATCCCGAAGCTGCGCCACCTGGACCAAACGGTTCCTAGAGACGTTTTGATGAGGGTGCACTTCTTCCGGATCAATGAATCCCTTCTCTCCGCTATGAGAATCGCAACGGCCCTGCCTCCACCATACGCCGATCTTCTGTTTTTCCCTGATTTATCCGCTGCTACTATGTCAAAACACAAAGAATTCCTACCTGTGACCAAGGTCCTGCGAAATCATCAGATTCAGTATCGCTGGGGATTTCCACTGAAGGTTCTGGTGACCCGCAACGGAGAGCTGACAGTCTTGCGGGACGTCGGCGAAGGCCTAGCTGCTCTTCAGATGTGGAATCTATTGTGTGAATTCACGCCACCTCAACAAGCTCCCCCGTCACCGCAAAAGGTCTCACCGGAGTGGCACCGAGTGAACACAACGAAATAAAAGCTACTTAGAGGTCCTACATTTGCAGACCTCTGGGTTAGTGGCATCCGTGAGATTCCTGAGGTTTATATTGGCCTGACCGAACGCGCTACGACTTGGATAGAGCGGGAGCATCGCTGGGTGGCCGCTCCTTTCCTGCTCTCCTTCTCCACCTCTGGAGGTTGTCTGTCCGAGCACACCCCTCTACTCCCCCTGGTATGACCAGGGTTGGCCCGAGTCTTCTGTGGCCTAGGAGAGGTACTGTATATATTTTTCCAGTGCCGTTTGCACTGAACGTTTTTTTTTTCCAGTTTTTATCCTTTATTTGTTTTTTCCTTTTTCTTCTTTTGTTTTATTTGCACCACATTACTCTTTTTCTAAGCTTCACTTGCAACTCAGAAGCTGTAGACAGGCCCGATTTTTATGGTATTATGTGCGTAAATGTCTAACGTTAAATGTTCCTTGTAGGATGTTTCACCGACGGGGACACGAGACCCAGAGATGTGTACTTTATCTGCTCTTCTTGACCTATTTCATAATGTATAATGGTATTTAAAATTGTTTCGTTAAATGTGAAGGGTCTGAATGTCCCATATAAACGACACTCTCTGTATGCTGATCTGAGACACCAACCCCCTGACGTGGTGTGTCTTCAGGAAACCCACTGTAAAACGTCTGCCCACCCTAAATTGTACCTCCCACATTACTTCCATCACTTCCACGCCACGGCTCCTGTGAAAGCGAGAGGAGTCTCCATCCTAATTCATCAGAATGTGGTTTTTAACCTGCACAGGGTGATCACCGACGGGATTTCTAATATGTGATATAAATCGTGCCCCGTATACCATCGCTAATTTCTACTGTCCTAACACTGGTCAACTCATCTTCCTCCGTACAGCAATGGCTAAGTTGCTTGGAGTCTCCTCGGGACGACTCGTGATCTGTGGAGACTTTAATCAATCCCTTGACTTGCCGCCCCAATCTACCAGAGTGCAGCGGTCTGCAGCTCGCAACTTTGCTGCTCTTTTGGCGGAGTTCCAACTATTTGACATCTGGCGCATTTTGCACCCTGATGACTGTGACTATTCTTTCTACTCAGGAGCGCATAAAACTTACTCCAGAATAGACTACTTCTTTGTGATGGCGGACCTACTGAATTTGGTATCTGATTGCAAACTGGGCTCTATGTCTTGGTCAGACCATGCACCTATCACTCTACAACTCCCTGACTCCCGTGCCCCTACGGGACGATCACCTTGGCGTTTAAACGAGTCCCTTATGTCCTGTCCGGAGGTTGTAGAGGATGTTCAGCGCACCTTAGAGAATTACTTTAAAGAGAACACTACCCCAGACGTGTGAACCCCTTACTATATGGCAAGCACATAAAACGGTAGTGAGAGGCGTACTGATTAAATGGGGCTCATATTTTAAAAAGCAGAACTCTTCTCATAGACTGAACTTACTGCACCAAATACACCAAGCCACGACCCTACATAAGTATCAAACAGACCCGATTACACGATCCACCTTAGTTGGACTCCAACTGCAGTTGACGGAAATGGATAAACGGGATTACGTATGGGCAGCGCGCAGGTTGCGAACTAAGATGTATCTGAACAATAATAAGACGAGTAGGATAATGGCCAATAGATTAAGAAAAAAGGTGGCGAAGTCTAAAATTGATCATCTGACAGCTGCAGATGGATCAGCGCGCTACTACCCTCAGCAGATTGCAGATTCTTTTGCCGAGTATTACTCCACTTTGTATAATTTAAAACATGAGACCACGCTGCCTCAACCCATTGTATCGGAGATTTTTCCTTTCCTCCAACGCCTGCACCTACCTTCATTGCCAGACACATATCTTCCCAATCTACTCTCCTCTCCCTCTCTGACAGAACTCACCTTGGCCCTATCCTCCCTCAAATCTAATAAAGCGCCGGACCCGGACGGTTTCACGGCAGCCTACTATAAATCCTTTTCAGCTCGCCTTAATGCCCCTCTCCTCTCTGCACTAACTCACGTATTTAAATCGGGGAACGCAACTACTGATTGGTTGTCCGCTACTATAGTAACTATCCCCAAAATGTCTCCACCGGCAGATCAATTTTCCAAATATAGACCTATATCTCTTATTAATGTAGATGCTAAACTTTATGCTAAGATACTAGCTATTGTTATTATTATTATTCTTTATTTATAAAGCGCCAGCATATTCCGCAGCGCTGTACAATAAGCACAGTATAGACAGGGTTACAATACATTGAACAACATTTGACAAACAGTACAGGAGGAGATGAGGGCCCTATTCCCGTAGGAACTCACAATCTGGGAGGGTTGGGGTTGGAAACAGGAGGAGAGGACTGTAAGGTAAGAGTGATTGATGGTTGCGTCAGTGAGTTGGGTGGTAGGCTTCCCGAAATAGGAATGTTTTCAGGGAGCGTTTGAAGGAAGAGAAGTTAGGGGAAAGTCTGACAGTACGAGGGAGAGCGTTCCAGAGAGTGGGGGCTGCGCGTGAGAAATCCTGCAGTCTATCATGGGAAGAGGTGATGCGGGGAGAAGCTAGGCGCAGGTCACTGTTTGACCTTAGGGACTACCAGACTGGTCGACGTCATGCCCCTTCTAATAGCTGATGATCAGGTTGGGTTTATCACATCCAGACAGGGCCCTGATAACACTATCAAGGCTATGGCTTTGATGGACCATGCTATGCAATCCAACACACTGACTCTGATGCTTTCGCTTGATGCCGAAAAGGCGTTTGACCAACTCCATTGGGTGTTCTTGGAAAACACTCTACTGAAATTTAATTTTCCCCGAGAGTTTATTGGAGCTATTTTGGCGCTATACTCCTTTCCAAATGCCCGTGTCTTAACAGCAGGTTTTCAGTCCTCCGTGATTTCCATAACGAATGGCACCAGGCAGGGCTCCCCTCTCTCCCCCATTCTATACGCACTAGCACTGGAACTGCTTGCACAAGCTATAAGACAAGCTGATGAGGTGGAGGGTCTTATGGTAGGCCCTTCGGCTTATAAATTAAGTCTTTTTGCGGATGACATCCTACTTACGTTGACCAATCCCCTTACCTCCTTGCCTGACCTTCATTCCATTTTAGAGACATATGGGAAATTGTCTTACCATAAAATTAATGTTCATAAAACCCAAGCCCTACCATATGGTATCCCGGTCTCTGATCTAGCCTCCCTCAAACGAACCTACCAATATGACTGGCGTAATAGCTCCCTGACATATTTGGGAATCAAGCTGACATTTACCAAATCCCAACTTTTTGCGCTTAACTATACACCTCTTATTGCTCTAACCTCTAACCTGTGTCAACAATGGTCTAATGTAGAGATATCATGGGCAGGAAGGATTAATGCGATAAAAATGATGTTACTGCCTAAACTGTTGTATGTTTTTAGGGCATTGCCGCTAACAGTCCCACTGTCCTTTTTTGCGACTATTCTCTCAACCCTCTCTAACTTTATATGGCGAAGCAGGAGACCTCGCATTAAAATTGCTCTTTTACACCAACCTGTGGCCAGAGGGGGATTGGGTTTACCCAATTTACTCTTGTACTTTAGGGCAGCTGTGATGACGAACCTTGGCCGCCTCTTTACGGGGATTAATCTCCCCCAGTGGACTGCCCTGCTCTTACCCTGCACGCTCCCACATGATTTTTTGGGATTTTTATGGACGCCAAAAGCCTCCAGACCGCTACTAAACGTGCTACCTGACTTGGCGATACTTCTCATACGTGTCAGGGATGTGACGCGCTCTGCCCTGACGGCAATACACCCTCTATCTATGGCCTCCCCCATATCGATGTTTACTCACCTGATCCCTGATTTTGATCCCCGCCTGTGGAGCCATGCTTTGCTAGGCAAATAATTTTATTTCTATGCCTCGCATGACCTTCTTCCCTTCCTGCAGCTCCAGGAGAAACACTCCCTACATGTTAAACTCAGCTTTCATTTTTTGAGGTTACGCTCTTGTCTCTCGCAGTACGGTCTGATACATCTCCCCCCAACTCGGATCTCCTTACTCTGTTTGAAAACTACTGTTTGCACCCCGCTCCCGAAACGCGTCTCTTGTCTCTGATATGTCAACAGTTATTGACTAGACCTCCGATTAAACGGTGGCGATTCCAAGAGACATGGGAACGAGACCTGAATCAATCTTTTACCTCAGACCAATGGAGAGACAGTTTTTTATTGGACTGTAAAAAGTTTAGATGTATCTCGCTGACGGAAGTTAGGAAGAAGGTTCTGTACCGCTGGTATATTACCCCCGACAGGGAACACCATTTTTAACCTAACATTTCTAAGACCTGTTGGAGGTGTGAGGAGGAGGATGGGTCATTTTTCCATGTATGGTGGTCATGCTCCCGTCTTTTTGACGTTGCAATCTTTGAAAGAGAATACTGACCTTATGTTTAAACCTGCCGATAAAGGAGAGGCCCTAGTGGTGATGAATCGTATTGATTATGTGAGAGAAGTCAATAGACAGCTTAATGATACGGACACATACGTTGTGAGTCATATTGGGGCAGTTTTTCAATTAGAGAAATCTATTGAATTTTTGGTTTTGGAGGCGGTGAAACAGAATCTCATTGACGATGATCTATCCTAATATTTGAGAAAGGCGCACGCTATGTTGCCCGTGTTTTACGTGTTACCTAAGATACACAGAAGGCCTGGAGAACCCTCCAGGGAGACCTATTGTGGCGAGCTCGGATTCCGTGCTCCAACCTATATCGATCTTCCTTGATAGGGTTCTCCAGCCCCTAGTCACCCCGAGTAGATCCTTCTTATGGGACAGTATGGATGTTCTTAAACGCATTATGGACCTTACTTTTAGGAGTCCAGTCATCTTGTTTACGTGGGACATTACAAGCCTATACACGTCTATCCCCAATGTGGAGGGTATGGAGGTCATTCACTGGGCCCTAGTGAAAGCCTCCTTCCCAGATGAACATCGTTCATTTTTGATGAAATTGGTTGAGCTAGTTCTTTATAACAACTTCTTCCTATTTGGTGATACAGTGTATAAACAGCTCAGGGGCATGACTATGGGGTCCAATATGGCCTCCATCTTACGCAAATTTGTACATGGATGCATTCGAGAATCAATTTGTTTATCCGCACCATCTTTTTATAAATTGTGTCCACACGTGGTGGAGGTATATTGATGACATTTTGGGGGTCTGGACGGGCAGTGAAACTGACCTGTTGACCTTCTTTAAAGAAAAGAATCTAGTTAACCCCCACGTAAAATTTACTATGGCCTATGATCCGTTACAAATTAACTTTCTAGACCTGACTCTTAAAGTAGAAAGTGATCACCTTATCAGTGATTTATATGTTATGCCCACTGATGATAAAAACAGTCTGCTCCACTTCTGCAGTTTTCACCCAGAAACTACATTTACATCACTACCACGCAGCCAGTACACTAGAGTTATTAGGAATGTAACAGACTCTGATACATGAGAGGACAGATTACAGCAAATGACTAAGAAATTTTTGGAGAGGGGTTACCCTGAGGACTTACTTGACAAAGAATATCTTCGATCTAAATCCTTGGATCGTTCTATTATTATTTCCCAACGTAATAAAATCAAAAATAATAGATGTAAGGAATCCCGCATCCCATTTGTATCCAAGTACAATCAAGCGAGCAAGTCTATTAATCAGATTATTAAAAGACATTGGCAGATTTTACAAAAGGCCTATGGGGATATTCCATTTTTTCAAACGATGCCCATGTTTTCTTATAAAAGAAATAAAAATCTGAGGGATTACCTAATTAAGGCAGACATTGGTTCTACAAAAAATAATTTACAAAACACTCTGGCACCACAGAAAAATGGCACTTTCCCTTGCTTGCATTGTGCCTCATGTAATGCTGTCATCAAGGGTGAGTTCCTCCTACACCCACATACGGGGGCGAAAATCCCTATCCATGGATTTTTTACATGTGTGTCATATATGTGCTAAAATGTCCCTGTGGTCTCTTGTATGTGGGAGAGACCACCATGAGGATCAAGGATAGGATTAGCAAACACAAGTCCACTATCAGGACAAAACGTGTGGAACTACCAGTGGCAGAACATTTCCACACTTGCGCTCATAGCGTTGCCCAATTGCGCTTTCAAGTCATAGATTATGTCCCACCCCTTAGACGGGGAGGTGATACAACCCGCCTCTTGAAACGTAAAGAAAAACTATGGATACATAGATTAGACACATTATGGCCTATGGGATTGAATAGAGAATTCGATCTTAGTGTATGCTTCTGATCTGTGTGTTTCTTGTACCATTAACAGCAGTAGGTCTCCCCTGTATTCATAGGGATACTCTTGTGTGGCTTGTCCTCCACTATATGAAATTCTTCTTTCTCCAATACACATCATATGGTTTTGATTTGATGTATTTATATGCATATATTAGCTCATATTATTAGAGCTGGTAATTGCCACTAAGTGGAGAACACCCAAAAATGTATTTCTTATGGTTCAAAAAATGTATTGTATATTTCTTATGGTCTGAATATTAGTCAACTTATATATTTTTTTGTAACCTTCATCATCTTGTTTTTAACTGTTTTTTCACTCTATTCACGCATAGTACTATCGTCGAACTTTCTATATTTTTGATAGTGATACTGCAGTTTACACCTTCTATATATGTATATTCAGGTTGTTTCTTTCATTGCCTGATTAAGTATCTGATTAATTGGTTAATTGAACACAGGAGACAACAGAAGGTATTTAAGAAGATGTCTGACTTTAGTGTGCATGTATGATTAAGACCTTAGGGTCGAAACGTCACACCACTTTTGTTTAATGGGGCTTGCTGTTCCCGAATAAATCACTTCATTTTCACTTGAGGTCCTGCTTCTTCATCTTTATTGCTACGTACCTGGACTGGCGGCGACCAACTATAGCAGTGACCTCGTGGATATCGTGGATTTAGAGGTGGGGCTCCTCCTTGTGTGCACCTGCGGCGCTTTCTATTTGCATCACTTAATGGGAGCCAATCAGAGACGTTTTGAATGAATATAAAGACAGAAAGGGGATTATGGGCTTCATACTTGATTTGCTTTCAATGCTAACATATCGCCCTTGAGAAAGTCTGTTTTTTTCAGACGAAACGCATCGGGTATTTTATCTTTTCAGTTGATTTTGGTTTTATATATATTTTATTTGTTATTTGAATAAATATCCATTTTCTGGTACCCTGTGACGGCTCCTTGTGTTCGGGTAACCAAAAATCGCCACTGCTGGTTACAGAGGGCGGATGATCCCTATCTTCAGGATCACACCCAGTGAGCATTGCTGAGCACTAAGGAGTACCATGAAGATACCAATTTCCCCGAGGATTTTGTGAGTTTGAAGGCCTACTCTACCAGTTTTACATTGTGTATAGGATTTATATCTTCCGTGTATACTATGGGCCACATTACAATCTTGTTGCTAACGTTAGCGCTCACCTGCGTGAGCAGGGGCGGACTGACAACTAATGGTGCCCCTGGGCAATAGGAGGTCATGGGGCCCCCTTTCCCGGCACCCACACCCATACTAAACCCCTCCCCTACAACGCAACACCCACTTGTAAATAATTGTGCTAAAGAATTTATTTCTGAACTCATTAAAATAAACCTTTTTGAAAATTGTGTGAAGAAAATACACTTGACCCAGCAGCAAATTGGGGAATCCATTGTGCCCTCTCCAGACTTACAGATAGCCTCCACTCTGCTGAAGCATCCATCACCAACTCACTGCAGCTAAGACTGCGCCAAATGTGGCAAATGTGGGAAACTGCTGTTCACTTTAAAAGACACTGTACATTACTGACACACTGCACATTACAGAGCTCCACAGCAACAAAACTCACAGTAATGTGCGGTGTGTATGAGGGTATCACAGAGCTCCACAACAATAAAACTCACAGTAATGTGCGGTGTGTATGAGAATATCACAGAGCTCCACAGCAACAAAACTCACAGTAATGTGCGGTGTGTATGAGCGCATCACAGAGCTTCACAGCAATAAAACTCACAGTAACGTACTGAGTTTATTCAACCCCCAGCATATAAATTGTCATCTTACAACCCCCGTATATCGATTGTACTTCAGATTACCCCAGTATATCATTTCATATTACCCCAGTATATAATATCAATTTATTTCATATTACCCCCCAGTATAAATCAATTTATTTCATATTACCCCCCCCAGTATATATCAATTTATTTCATATATAGTCCACCCAGTATATATCAATTTATATACAGGGGGAATATATATGAAATAAATTGATATCAATTTATTTCATATATATCCCTCCAAGTATATATCAATTTATTTCATATATATTCCCCCTGTATATAAATTGATATATACTGGGTGGAATATATATGAAATAAATTGATATATACTGGGGGGATATATATGAAATAAATAGATTTATACTGGGGGGGGAATTATATATGATATAATCCATTTATT
Source organism: Leptobrachium leishanense (assembly GCA_009667805.1). NCBI lineage: Eukaryota > Metazoa > Chordata > Amphibia > Anura > Megophryidae > Leptobrachium > Leptobrachium leishanense. The sequence goes on from CM019071.1 coordinate 90,343,128, forward strand.
TCATATATATCCCCTCCAGTATAAATCCATTTTTTTCATATATATCCCCCAGTATATAGCAATTAATTTCATATATATCCCCAGTATATATCAATTTATTTCATATAAATTCTCTCCAGTATATATCAATTAATTTCTTATATATCCCCAGTATATATCAATTTATTATTTCATATATATCCCCCTCCTGTATATATCAATTAATTTCATATATATCCCCCAGTATATATCAATTTATTATTTCATATATATCCCCCTCCTGTATATATCAATTAATTTCATATATATCCCCAGTATATATCAATTTATTATTTCATCTATATTGTCAGGTATATTGGAAGGGAAAATAAGGTAAAATGGATTCCTGTAGCCATTTTGTTTTTAAAGACAGTCTTTTTCTTTCTCCAAATTTCTCTAGTTAGAAATGAACAAGATTTTTTTTTACAGAGTTCATGGCTGGGTGAAAGTGCCAGACATGAAGGAACCTAAAATGTCTTTGTGTGATAACGCTAGAGCTAATTGCTAAGACCTGTCATAATTATATTTATTGGTCTGTTTTAAGTCTTAAAAACAAAAAGATATTTTGTTTTTTTTTTGGGTATAGGAATATAAGAATTAATATCTCTAATATAGATTTATATTCACAAAATATATGTTTATAATCAAGGTATATTTTATTATATTTACAGTAGGAAATATATGTTCCAATAAATATTGTATAAATATATAATTGGTAATAGTAAAATTACTGAGGAAAGATTCTGTTGAGTTAATGAGAAAAGAATTCAACTGATATGACGCAGTAAGTAACTAAAAAGGAGTCAGGGATATAAATTTTGATATGATAGGTAGAGACGACACAGTGTCTATACATGGAAAGAAGAAGTCTTTGTGTACAGATTGACCTCTGACACTGGGAGATAAGAAATAAAAAGAAATAGTGGAATTAATTAAGAAGTGCAATACTGCCCTCTAGAGGATAGTAAATATTAGATTTGATGTACCAAAATATTGCCAGTGACGTCAAATTTACTATAATTTAAGCGGCAATGTTGGTTGCAAGTCAGTCCGAGATTCCAATATTCAGAGACTCACACCACGATGCAGGCAGATCCCAGGACATGAGGCAATCAAGACTCTCACCAAATCTCTGTTCTCACCAAATCTCTAACTCACATGCATTGATTATCTGATATCGATAATCTTCACATATTACATAAAGAATATTCCAAGACTTATCAAAATCCAGATTGGAGAGGTAATGTATGAAATTAAGGAATTAATGTAATTATATATATATTTGTAGATATTCTTGCAACATAGACTGAGATTTCTCAGATACTGTTAGATCCAGAATCGAAATATCTTTATTCTGCAGATAAGGATGTGAAGAAGTGGATATAAGGATTTATTCTAAAGAAATGTTGTAAGATTGATACAAATATATATATTGAATCTGGAAATTACTGTGATTAAAATTAATAAGCAAGGAATTATATAACTACAAAATAAAAAGCAAAAGATTAGAAGTTTAGTTCTCGATTAGGGAAGGATTCACTAAATAAGTTTTATTACTTATCCTTTTAAATTAGCTCATCTTTTGTTGATCCATGTAGCATAGAGAGATATATATATACTGTATCTATAAGAGCTGGCTGGTTAAACATTGTTTACTGGGAAATGCATGTTGTATTAAGCAGAAATGTTTATTAACCATTTGTGTATTAGTTACTAACTGATAAGGTAAATGATATTAATCATATATGCAGTTACTAACCGGAGATACATATATTGTGAAGCTAGTTTTTATATGCTGATGGATTGTGGTTTATAAATTTTTGTTTATGATATGAGATTTGAAACTTTTTTGTATACGTAATAAATATATATGTGTTTTTATCCGATTGTTGATTATTGTATTCTTCAAAGCAAAACACAGACAATTAAAAGAATTTAGGAGAATTTCTAGGAAATATAAACGATTGATATTTGTGTCTCGTGTAAATTTCTTATGAAATAATAATCCCTGACATATTGGAGGCTTGGCTGATAATTCCAATATATAACGTGTTGTATCCACGTGCAGAGATTACATCCGACAATATCCCCTCTAGTATATATCAATCAATTTCATATATATCCCCCAGTATATATCAATTAATTTCATATATATCCCCCAGTATATATCAATTTATTATTTTAGAAATACAACAAAACGGGATGCACTTAGGGACTTCTATAAAATACAAAAAACTTTAATGAGTTATCATTAAAAAATATAACAAGGAGAAAAAATGTCATCTGCGCTTATTCCCTTTTATACCGTGTGAAACAAAACACACTTAGGGGCTTTGGTTTCTGTTTAATGGCCATTAAAAGATTAAGCTCACCCGCCGAACGTGGTTGGCTACACAGCAGCCTGTGGCTTCATTTTTTGGATAGGACTCACCCTCACTAGAGGTGCCTTGACATTCGGCAAGTGAGCTTAATCCTTTAATGGCCGTTAAACAGAAACCAAAGCCTCTAATTGCGTTTTGTTTCACACGGTATAATGGGAATAAGCGCAGATGAAATTTTTTCTCCTTGTCATGTTTTATACATGTTGCTGGGCTGGATGCATTTGGTGTTGCAGCCGCCCCATCGGGGAATAGGCGCGACCCCACCACTCCTGTACTATATATCATTAAAAAATAGCCCATTTACTTGCCCAGACCTGGTTGATATATCCCCTCCTGTATATATCAATTAATTTCATATACAGTGTATATCCCCCAGTATATATCAATTTATTATTTCATATATATCCCCTCCTGTATATATCAATTAATTTCATATATATCCACCAGTATATATCAATTTATTATTTCATATATATCCCCTTCAGTATATATCAATTAATTTCATATATATCTCCCCCCCCTACCCGATTGCTCACTAGGGATGAGCCGAACACCCCCGAGTTCGGTTCGCATTTGAACTCAAACTTTTCAAAAGTTCGAATTCGAACATGAACTCAATACAAGTCAATGGGACTTAAAGTTAGATTTTTAGAGTGCCCTCCAAGAGGGCATATATGCTAGATATTTGCCATAAAAGGTGTATCGGGGTCCAGGTAGTGCCCTGGGGGACAGGAAACAAGGACAAAAAGTAAAAAAAAAATCATTTTTAAAGGGACAGTGAGTTTTCCATGAAATAAAGGTTAAAAATAAAAACGAAACATTCCTTCAAATATCGTCCTTAGGAGGTCCCCGTAACCTGCCTGTGAAGTGGCGGATTTCTAGGAGGTATAGAAACATTTAAAAACTATGTCTGGGTCCGGGTAGTGCCCTGGGGGACAGGAAACAAGGACAAAAAGTTTAAAAAATAAGTTTTTAACCCCTTCACTCCTGACGACGTGTGGGACATGTCCTCAGTTACTCCCGCTGTATGCTGAGGAGGACGTGTCCCACACGTCATCAGCTTTGCAGGACCCCCGGCGGAGATACTCTCTGTCCGGGGTCCCGCGGCGTTCTGACTTCAGCATCCTCAGATGCTGAAGTCAAGCTCCTCCTGTCATAAATGACGTCATCGCGCCATGCGCGATGACGTAATTTCCAGGCGACCCCCGGCCAGGGCCGGTGCAAGCATTTTTATCTAGTCAGGCTTTGGTGCATTTTGGTGCCCCCCCATCTGTGTCATGTCAAGCCAATCAGGATAGAGGTGCCATGATAATCTCTATATATACACATAAATGATCAACCCTAGTGTGTGTATATATAAGTATTTTTTCCCCCTAGCTCATATAAGTATATTTGCCCCAGCTCATATGGGTATATTTGCTTCCAGATCACCTGTGGATATATTTGACCCCAACTCATGGATATATTTGCCCCCAGCACATGGATATATTTGCCCCCAGATCAAATGTGGATATATTTGCCCCCAACTCATGGATATATTTGCCCCCAGATTACATGGGTATATATTGCCCCAGCTGATATGGAGATATTTGCCCCAGCTCACATATGGATATATCTGCCCCCAGCTCTCACCTGCTGCCATGCCCCCCAGGCTCCGCCGGCGTTCCTCATGGTGGCGAGCGGCTGCTGACATGATGCAGCTTTGCCGCTCGATGGGCGGGAACCACATGAAAAGCGCAGCCGCGTTCCCGCGAGATCACGCGCGGCGCTGGTCAGGTTGTTCGGCCCCTAGCGCTGCGCAGGGTCTCCCCGGACGACCAAGATGGCGGCACTTGGGGCCGGGGAATTCCGCCCCCACAAACTGTCAGGAAGCCAGATAGTAAGTAAGTTGGCCGCCTGTGCCGCCTTACTCTAGCGCCGGCCCTGCCCCCGGCAATGCCGGGAGATCGCCTGGAAGGGAGGGGGGGATCCGTTCAGATCCCTCTCCCTCCCGATCGGGAGGTCCCACAAAAAAAAGCCAGGCACCACTTAAAAGTGCGACCTAGCTCCGGTGGGGGCCGCCATCTTGGATGGCGGCTCCACCCCCGGGTCCCCCCTCACTGCCTGACATCCTCACGCATAGCGTGATCACGTCAGATAGCCAGGGGAACCCCTAGCTGCCCGGAATCCCCTGGTGGAGATTAAGGATGAGCCGAACACCCCCAAGTTCGGTTTGAACTCGAACATTTCAAAAGTTCGAATTCGAACTCGAACTCGAACTCAATACAAGTCAATGGGACTCAAAATTAGATTTTTAGAGTGCCCTCCAAGAGGGCATATATGCTAGATATTTGCCATAAAAGATGTATGGGGGTCCGGGTAGTGCCCTGGGGGACAGGAAACAAGGACAAAAAGTTTTAAAAAATACTTTTATAACCCCTTCACTGCTGACGACGTGTGGGACACGTCCTCAGTTACTCCTGCTGTATGCTGAGGAGGACGTGTCCCACACGTTATCAGCTTTGCGGGACCCCCGGCGGAGATACTCACCTCTCTGTCCGGGGTCCCGCAGCGTTCTGACTTCAGCATCCTCAGACGTCTCCCCTTTTAAGCGGTGCCTGGTTTTAACCCCTTAGGCACCAGGTCACACTTCGGCGCCGAAGTGCTGCCTAGCTCCGGTGGGGGCTGCCATCTTGGATAGTGGCTCCACCCCCAGGTCCCCCTTCACTGCCTGACGTCCTCACGAATAGCGTGATGATGTCAGATAGCTGGGGAACCCCTAGCTGCCCGGAATCCCCTGGTGGAGATAGGGGGTTCATTTGAGGGTTCACAGAGATGCTGTGAGGTTGTGTATAGAGATGCTGATGGGGTTGTGTATAGAGATGCGGTGAGGCTGTGTATAGAGATGCTGTGAGGTTGTGTATAGAGATGCTGTGAGGCTGTGTATAGAGATGCTGATAGGGCTGTGTATAGAGATGCTGTGAGGTTGTGTATAGAGATGCTAATGGTTGTGTATAGAGATGCTGTGAGGTTGTGTTTAGAGATGCTGTGAGCCTGTGTATAGAGATGCCATGTATAGAGATGCTGATGGGGTTGTGTATATAGATCCTGTGAGGTTGTGTATAGAGATGCTGATGGGGTTGTGTATAGAGATGCAGTGAGGTTGTGTATAGAGATGCTGTAAGGCTGTGTATAGAGATGCTGTGTGTAGAGATGCTGATGGGGTTGTGTTTAGAGATGCTGATGGGGTTGTGTATAGAGAGGCTGTGTATAGAGATGCTGATGGGGTTGTGTATAGAGATGCTGTGAGGTTGTGTATAGAGATGCTGATGGGGTTGTGTATAGATATGCAGTGAGGTTGTGTGTAGAGATGCTGTAAGGCTGTGTATAGAGATGCTGTGTATAGAGATGCTGATGGGGTTATGTATAGAGATGCTGTGAGGTTGTGTATAGAGATGCTGATGGGGTTGTGTTTAGAGATGCTGATGGGGTTGTGTACAGAGATGCTGTGAGGCTGTGTATAGAGATGCTGTGTATAGAGATGCTGATGGGTTGTGTATAGAGATGCTGTTTGTGTATAGAGATGCTGATGGGGTTGAGTATAGAGATGCTGTGAGGTTGTGTATAGAGATACTGTGAAGCTGTGTATAGAGATGCTGATGGGGCTGTGTATAGAGATGCTGTGAGGTTGTGTATAGAGATGCTCATGGGGTTGTGTATAGAGATGCTGTGAGGCTGTGTATAGAGATGCTGTGAGGCTGTGTATAGAGATGCTGATGGGGTTGTGTATAGATATGCTGTGTATAGAGATGCTGTTTGTGTATAGAGATGCTGTGAGGTTGTGTTTAGAGATGCTGATGGGGTTGTGTATAGAGATGTTGTGTATAGAGATGCTGATGGGGTTGTGTATAGAGATGCTGTTTGTGTATAGAGATGCTGTGAGGCTGTGTATAGAGATGCTGTGAGGTTGTGTATAGAGATGCTGTGAGGTTGTGTATAGAGATGCTGTGAAGCTGTATATAGAGATGCTGATGGGGCTGTGTATAGAGATGCTGTGAGGTTGTGTATAGAGATGCTGTGAGGTTGTGTATAGAGATGCTGTGTGTAGAGATGCTGTTTGTGTATAGAGATGCTGATGGGGTTGTGTATAGAGATGCTGTGTATAGAGATGCTGATGGGGTTGTGTATAGAGATGCTGTGTATAGAGATGCTGCTTGTGTATAGAGATGCTGATGGGGTTGTGTATAGAGATGCTGTGAGGCTGTGTATAGAGATGCTGTGAGGCTGTGTATAGAGATACTGATGGGGTTGTGTATAGAGATGCTGTGAGACTTGGTATAGAGATGCTGATGGGGTTGTGTATAGAGATGCAGTGAGGTTGTGTATAGAGATGCTGTAAGGCTGTGTATAGAGATGCTGTGTGTAGAGATGCTGATGGGGTTGTGTATAGAGATGCTGATGGGGTTGTGTTTAGAGATGCTGATGGGGTTGTGTATAGAGAGGCTGTGTATAGAGATGCTGGTGGGGTTGTGTATAGAGATGCTGTGAGGTTGTGTATAGAGATGCTGATGGGGTTGTGTATAGAGATGCAGTGAGGTTGTGTATAGAGATGCTGTAAGGCTGTGTATAGAGATGCTGTGTATAGAGATGCTGATGGGGTTGTGTATAGAGATGCTGTGAGGTTGTGTATAGAGATGCTGATGGGTTTGGGTTTAGAGATGCTGATGGGGTTGTGTACAGAGATGCTGTGAGGCTGTGTATAGAGATGCTGTGTATAGAGATGCTGATGGGTTGTGTATAGAGATGCTGTTTGTGTATAGAGATTCTGATGGGGTTGAGTATAGAGATGCTGTGAGGTTGTGTATAGAGATACTGTGAAGCTGTGTATAGAGATGCTGATGGGGCTGTGTATAGAGATGCTGTGAGGTTGTGTATAGAGATGCTCATGGGGTTGTGTATAGAGATGCTGTGAGGCTGTGTATAGAGATGCTGATGGGGTTGTGTATAGATATGCTGTGTATAGAGATGCTGTTTGTGTATAGAGATGCTGTGAGGTTGTGTTTAGAGATGCTGATGGGGTTGTGTATAGAGATGTTGTGTATAGAGATGCTGATGGGGTTGTGTATAGAGATGCTGTGAGGCTGTGTATAGAGATGCTGTGAGGTTGTGTATAGAGATGCTGTGAGGTTGTGTATAGAGATGCTGTGAAGCTGTGTATAGAGATGCTGATGGGGCTGTGTATAGAGATGCTGTGAGGTTGCGTATAGAGATGCTGTGAGGTTGTGTATAGAGATGCTGTGTGTAGAGATGCTGTTTGTGTATAGAGATGCTGATGGGGTTGTGTATAGAGATGCTGTGTATAGAGATGCTGATGGGGTTGTGTATAGAGATGCTGTGTATAGAGATGCTGCTTGTGTATAGAGATGCTGCTTGTGTATAGAGATGCTGATGGGGTTGTGTATAGAGATGCTGTGAGGCTGTGTATAGAGATGCTGTGAGGCTGTGTATAGAGATACTGATGGGGTTGTGTATAGAGATGCTGATGGGGTTGTGTATAGAGATGCTGTGAGGTTGTGTATAGAGATGCTGTGAGGCTGTGTATAGAGATGCTGTGTATAGAGATGCTGTTTGTGTATAGAGATGCTGATGGGGTTGTGTATAGAGATGCTGTGAGGCTGTGTATAGAGATGCTGTGAGGTTGTGTATAGAGATACTGTGAAGCTGTGTATAGAGATGCTGATGGGGCTGTGTATAGAGATGCTGTGAGGTTGTGTATAGAGATGCTGATGGGGTTGTGTATAGAGATGTTGTGTATAGAGATGCTGATGGGGTTGTGTATAGAGATGCTGTTTGTGTATAGAGATGCTGTGAGGCTGTGTATAGAGATGCTGTGAGGTTGTGTATAGAGATGCTGTGAGGTTGTGTATAGAGATGCTTTGAAGATGTGTATAGAGATGCTGTGAGGTTGTGTATAGAGATGCTGTGAGGTTGTGTATAGAGATGCTGTGTGTAGAGATGCTGTTGGTGTATAGAGATGCTGATGGGGTTGTGTATAGAGATGCTGTGTATAGAGATGCTGATGGGGTTGTGTATAGAGATGCTGTGTATAGAGATGCTGCTTGTGTATAGAGATGCTGATGGGGTTGTGTATAGAGATACTGTGAGGCTGTGTATAGAGATGCTGTGAGGCTGTGTATAGAGATGCTGATGGGGTTGTGTATAGATATGCTGTGTATAGAGATGCTGTTTGTGTATAGAGATGCTGTGAGGTTGTGTTTAGAGATGCTGATGGGGTTGTGTATAGAGATGTTGTGTATAGAGATGCTGATGGGGTTGTGTATAGAGATGCTGTTTATGTATAGAGATGTTGTGAGGTTGTGTATAGAGATGCTGTGAGGTTGTGTATAGAAATGCTTTGAGGATGTGCATAGTGATGCTTCTGGGGTTCTTTATAGAGATGCTGTGAGGTTGTGTATAGAGATGCTGTGAGGTTGTGTATAGAGATGCTGTGTGTAGAGATGCTGTTTGTGTATAGAGATGCTGATGGGGTTGTGTATAGAGATGCTGTGTATAGAGATGCTGATGGGGTTGTGTATAGAGATGCTGTGTATAGAGATGCTGCTTGTGTATAGAGATGCTGATGGGGTTGTGTATAGAGATGCTGTGAGGCTGTGTATAGAGATGCTGTGAGGCTGCGTATAGAGATACTGATGGGGTTGTGTATAGAGATGCTGTGAGACTTTGTATAGAGATGCTGATGGGGTTGTGTATAGAGATGCTGTGAGGTTGTGTATAGAGATGCTGTGAGGCTGTGTATAGAGATGCTGTGTATAGAGATGCTGTTTGTGTATAGAGATGCTGATGGGGTTGTGTATAGAGATGCTGTGAGGCTGTGTATAGAGATGCTGTGAGGCTGTGTATAGAGATACTGATGGGGTTGTGTATAGAGATGCTGTGAGGCTGTGTATAGAGATGCTGATGGGGTTGTGTATACAGATGCTGTGAGGTTGTGTATAGAGATGCTGTGAGGCTGTGTCTAGAGATGCTGTGAGGTTGTGTATAGAGATACTGTGAGGCTGTGTATAGAGATGCTTATGGGGCTGTGTATAGAGATGCCTTGCGGCGCCGAAGTGTGGCCTAGCTCTGGTGGGGGCCGCCATCTTGGATGGCGGCTCAACCCCCGGGTCCCCCCTCACTGCCTGACGTCCTCACGCATAGCGTGATGATGTCAGAGAGCCGGGGAACCCCTTCCTGCCCGGAATCCCCTGGCGGAGATAGGGGGTTCATTTGAGGGTTCACAGAGATGATGTGAGGTTGTGTATAGAGATGCTGATGGGGTTGTGTATAGAGATGCTGTGTTTAGAGATGCTGTGAGGCGGAGTATAGAGATGCTGATGGGTTTGTCTATAGAGATGCTGTGAGGTTGTGTATAGAGATGCTGTGAGGCTGTGTTTAGAGATGCTGATGGGGTTGTGTATAGAGATGCTGTGAGGTTGTGTTTAGAGATGCTGATGGGGTTGTGTTTAGAGATGCTGCGAGGTTGTGTATAGAGATGCTGTGAGGCTGTGTTTAGAGATGCTGATGGGGTTGTGTATAGAGATGTTGTGTATAGAGATGCTGATGGGGCTGTGTACAGAGATGCTGTGAGGTTGTGTATAGAGATGTTGTGAGGTTGTGTATAGAGATGCTGTGAGGCTGTGTATAGAGATGCTGATGGGGCTGTGTATAGAGATGCCTTGCAACGCCGAAGTGCGGCCTGGCTCCTTTGGGTGCCGTCATCTTGGATGGCGGCTCCACCCCCGGGTCCCCCCTCACTGCCTGACATCCTCACGCATAGCGTGATTATGTCAGATAGCCGGGGAAGCCCTAGCTGCCCGGAATCCCCTGGTGGAGATAGGGAGTTCATTTGAGGGTTCACAGAGATGCTGTGAGGTTGTGTATAGAGATGCTGTGAGGCTGTGTATTGAGATGCTGTGAGGTTGTGTATAGAGATGCTGTGAGGTTGTGTATAGAGATGCTGTGAGGCTGTGTATAGAGATGCTGATGGGGCTGTGTATAGAGATGCCTTGCAGCCCCAAAGAGCGGCCTGGCTCCTTTGGGGGCCGTCATCTTGGATGGCGGCTCCACCCCCGGGTCCCCCCTCACTGCCTGATGTCCTCATGCATAGCGATAGGGGGTTCATTTGAGGGTTCACAGAGATGCTGTGAGGTTGTGTATAGAGATGCTGTGAGGCTGTGTATAGAGATACTGACGGGGTTGTGTATAGAGATGCTGTGAGGCTGTGTATAGAGATGCTGATGGGGTTGTGTATACAGATGCTGTGAGGTTGTGTATAGAGATGCTGTGAGGCTGTGTCTAGAGATTCTGATGGGGTTGTGTATAGAGATGCTGTGTATAGAGATGCTGTGAGGTTGTGTATAGAGATGCTGTGAGGCTGTGTATAGAGATGCTTATGGGGCTGTGTATAGAGATGCCTTGCGGCGCCGAAGTGTGGCCTAGCTGCGGTGGGGGCCGCCATCTTGGATGGCGGCTCCACCCCCGGGTCCCCCCTCACTGCCTGACGTCCTCACGCATAGCGTGATGATGTCAGATAGCCGGGGAACCCCTAGCTGCCCGGAATCCCCTGGTGGAGATAGGGGGTTCATTTGAGGGTTCACAGAGATGATGTGAGGTTGTGTATAGAGATGCTGTGAGGCTGTGTATAGAGATGCTGATGGGGTTGTGTATAGAGATGCCGTGAGGTTGTGTATAGAGATGCTGATGGGGTTGTGTATAGAGATGCTGTGAGGTTGTGTTTAGAGATGCTGATGGGGTTGTGTATAGAGATGCTGTGTATAGAGATGCTGATGGGGTTGTGTATAGAGATGCTGTGAGGCTGTGTATAGAGATGCTGTGTATAGAGATGCTGATGGGGTTGTGTATAGAGATGCTGTGAGGTTGTGTATAGAGATGCTGTGAGGATGTGTATAGAGATGCTGTGTATAGAGATGCTGTTTGTGTATATAGATGCTGATGGGGTTGTGTATAGAGATGCTGATGGGGTTGTGTATAGAGATGCTGTGAGGCGGAGTATAGAGATGCTGATGGGGTTGTGTATAGAGATGCTGTGAGGTTGTGTATAGAGATGCTGTGAGGCTGTGTTTAGAGATGCTGATGGGTTTGTGTATAGAGATGCTGTGAGGCTGTGTATAGAGATGCTGATGGGGCTGTGTATAGAGATGCCTTGCGGCGCCGAAGTGCGGCCTAGCTGCGGTGGGGGCTGCCATCTTGGATGGCGGCTCCACCCCCGGGTCCCCTCTCACTGCCTGACGTCCTCACGCATAGCGTGATTATGTCAGATAGCCGGGGAACCCCTAGCTGCCTGGAATCCCCTGGTGTAGATAGGGGGTTCATTTGAGGGTTCACAGAGATGCTGTGAGGCTGTGTATAGAGATGCCTAGCTCCGGTGGGGGCCGCCATCTTGGATGGTGGCTCCAGCCCTGGGTCCCCCCTCACTGCCTGACATCCTCACGCATAGGGGAACCCCTAGCTGCCTGGAATCCCCTGGTGGAGATAGGGGGTTCATTTGAACCCCGGTATCTCCAGAACCATGGAAGCTAGGGGGTCATGGAGGGTGTCAATTGAAAGGCCTGAGCATGGCCTTTCGAATGATACCCAACATTACCAGGTATAAAGTTAAAAAAAAACGGTGGTTTTTTTTGTGTGTTATTTTTATTAATGCTGCAATATTGTTCACATTTCAAATGAACAATGAACAACAGTGAACAATGATGCTGCACTAATGATTTTTTCTATGGGGTGCGTATGCTAAAAAATCACGTAATTCCCCCCACAAAATGTAAGAAGTCCCCATTTCTAATTTTTGTACAAGCGCACCCCTTAGAAAACATAACCGGAAACGCTCATGTGCTAAAATGTGAAAAAAAAAACACTTTACACACTGCAGATGATTAAAAATTCTATTTTTTTGCATTTTTTGTCATAATATACAGGCAGGACATGACGTATACATATAAAAATGATATATTATGAATCTGCCGAGTCTGCCGGAAAGAACGATATCTAATATGTCTGGGTCATTTAATAAAATCTAGCTTCAAATCGCGTATAAACATGATGAGCGAAAGCGGTAAAAATGAGCTGAGCACACAGCAGTGAAATGCAGGGTTAAGGGGTTAAACAGCATATCAGAGGAATATTTAGTAGAGAAATGAACACTTCTCAGAAGCACAGGTGTTTTATTTTTATTTTATTTATAAAAGGATTTTACTAGGAAGGATACATTGAGATTTCTCTCGTTTTCAAGTATGTCCTGGGTTCGAGAACATTGAGTGGTTACAGAAATACAAAATAGTAAAATGCAAGATATTAACACAAGACCAAATATACAGATTAACAGAAAAAAAAATATGGAGGAAATAAAGTCATTATGTTACATGTTTACAGGTGCATTTCGTATTGAGGTATGTTAATAGGGAAGTCTTAAGGGACTTTAGACTGGGGGAAGATTTGACGGTGTCTGGGAGGTTATTCCATATTTGCGGTGCTCTGTAGGAAAATGAGGATCGAGCCATTTTCTTTTTGTATTGCGGTATTGCAAGTAAGGTGCTGGTCCTGGAATTGAGGTTATAGGATGAGGGAACTGCCGGGGGAAGCAGCATATTCAGGTAGGGTGGTAGCTTCCCAGAAAAGCTCTCAAACACCAGGTTGGAAAGGTGAAGGGTGCGTCTAGAGTCTAGTGGTGGCCAGTTTAGCTCTTTTAACATGTCACAATGGTGTGTCATGTAGTTACATTGTAGCACAAAGCGACAGAATGAGTTATACAATGTAGTAAGTTTCTGGAGGTGTGTTTGCGGGGCGGCTGCATACACTACATCTCCGTATTCAATGGCTGGCATAAGCATTTGTTGTACAATCTGCTTTCTTACTGCGGGGCTCAGGCAGGATTTGTTTCTGTACAGGGCACCTAGTTTGCGGTAGAGTTTAGATGAGAGTTTTTCGATGTGGGGGCCAAAAGATAGATTTGGGTCTAACCACATACCTAGGTATTTGAGAGAAGTGACTGTGGTCAGCGTGCCATTTGATTTTGTCCCAACACATAGATGGGGTGTTTGCAATTTGTGTAGTTTAGGTGCGGTTCCAAAGAGCATTGTAACAGTTTTGTCAGTATTTAGAAAAAGTTTGTTATTTGCGATCCACTTTTCTACCCCTGTGAATTGTTCTTGCAGCACTGCCTCCAGCTGTGGGAGATTTGGTTTGCTGGTATAGATTACAGTGTCGTCTGCGTATATGTGTACAGTAGAAGCTTTGCAGACATTGGGCAAATCGTTTATGAATATTGTGAATAGCAGGGGGCCAAGTATCGAGCCTTGGGGTACACCGCACGTGACTGGGAGGGGGAGGGAAGTGCTGTCAGAAATGGACACAAATTGAGACCTATCAGACACATATGATTGGAACCAGGTTAATGTACTATCACCAATACCAGAGTTCTTAAGTTTTTGTAATAGGATGCCATGGTCTACTGTGTCAAAAGCCTTGGCAAAATCAAGGAAGATGGCTCCAGTTAGATTTCCTTGTTCCATGCCAGCTTGGATATCATTACAAACTTTTAAAAGGGCAGTTGTAGTTGAATGGTTTGGACGAAAGCCTGATTGATCTGGGGTTAAATAGTTGATACTGATAATAATCACGTAATTGAGTGTAGACACATTTTTCCAGAATTTTTGACATTACAGGGAGCAGTGATATTGGGCGGTAGTTGGATACCAAAGTATTGTCTCCACTTTTATGGATAGGTACCACCCTTGCAGTCTTCCAGAGTTTGGGTATGTATCCAGTCGCCAGTGATTCATTAATCAGGGTTGTGACCGGTTTTGAAATTGCTGGTGCACTGATTTTCAGCAGCATTGCTGGGATTTGATCAGGTCCAGACTGGTATTTCATTTTTTGGTTACGGAGAAGTTTAGTGATGGCACTGACAGGCACTGGCCTAAAACAGAATTTCTCTGCGTTACGGGGTCTTTGCACTGTTGGTGGGTCCTGACCTGCGTGCGGCCTTTCTGATTGCGTGTCATTTCCTAGCTTAGCAATCAGGGTGGTGGCGCATCCAACAAAATAATTATTAAAAGCATTTGCTACATCTAGGGGGTGTTTTACAGTTTGGTTGTTTACTTTTAAAGCAGCTGGTTGGGAGTGGCTGGGGGGTGCTTGTATGTTACTTATGATTTTCCAAAAATTTCTGGGGTTTGATATGTTATTGTTTAAATTTTCATTGAAGTATTGGGCTTTAGCCATTTTTGTTTCTTTTGTGCATTCATTCCGGCATTTTCGGTATTCACAGTGATCGTTCATGGATCCAGTACTCTTGAACTTTGACCACAGGGAGTCTCTAAGCTGGTACATATGCGTGAGGTCAGCTGTAACCCAGGGTGAGATGGGCCCCTTTTACTCGCACTTTGCGCAGTGGGGTATGGGTGTTCCAGACTTTCAGGAGCTCGGCTTGAAAGTATTCAATTGCACAGTCCAGGTCTGGGATTAGGTTTAGTCTGTACCATGGGAGCTGTTTGAGATCATTTAGAAGGATTCAAGATTAAATTTCTTGAAAGACCTGGTGATTATTACCTTTGGTGGACATTTTATGGCCTTTATTTTGCGCACACAGTACACTAGGCAGTGATCACTGAAACTGTTAGCGAGAACGCCTGCCTCCTGTATTCGATCAGGAATGAGGAGAGAATCCAGTCCAGCAAGGTGTGGTTAGGGCTTTTCATATTAATGCGAGTGGGGGAGGAGATTAATTGTGTTAGCTGCAAAGCCTTAAACAGTGAGCAGTGTTTATTGTTTTTAGGATTCAGCCAATCAACATTAAAGTCGCCGAGGACCAGCATTTCGCTTTTTTGGTTTTGAGCGACTAATTTACTAAGAATTTGGGTTATGTCAGAAAGGGTCATGAAACGAAAAAAAGCCTCCACAAGAAGTGAAGGCAGACAATCACCCCACCCCACAAGAGTTAGCAATTTGGGATGGGCACTCCTAAGTAGGATTGAACCTAGTAAGAAAATGAAAAACACAAAAGTTGAGAGAAAACTCTCAAAAGGAATAGGAGTACTAATAAAACATAACTTTTAATAATTATGATAATAAATAGCCCAACATTAATTAAAAAACATATACACAGACGTGATAAGGAGCTGAGAGAATGACAAAATATTGTTGTATAGCCAATTGGCAGCCCAGGGATGTGGATTGGTACGGCAGAGCGATGGCAGGAGAAAAAAACGGTTTCAAAATTGTGAAGCCAAAAAATTGTCATATATCAAAACCAAACGTTTGGTGAAACACTGCCACAAGGATGAAAGTCTGTATAAATTGGTTCAGCCAAAGCCAACTACATTATTGTGCATGGACTGAAAAAAGGCATCAAAATTGTAAGGTACGTAAGGTGTAAATCGCCAATTGTATATTGGAACGTTGAGGACTGCAATTAAGACGATCAGGGAATGAGAAATGCCAAAATTAGGAACTGTAATAAACGACGTTCATTTAGCTTGGCTACCCTGTATTACAACAGACAGGCAGATATATAATGATACCGCAATGCCAATGAATGGCAGACACCAACATACTTTAGAAAAATGCTGACCATCAACAGACATGTAGAGCGCAAAAGCGCCGGATACACCACATAGCCCAAAGGGCAATAATTTATCAATAGATCACCTCTCAGAAAAATAAGTAAATCACATAACAATTTAAAAGAAGAGAGACTCGACACGTGTTTCGCCGGTACTCAGACCGGCTTCATCGGGAGTCAGATGAATTGTGATGTCGGAGCTGAGTGTGCTATAGCTGGTTATATACACAGTAAAAGAGAAGGTCACATGAACGAACCGGCCAATCAGGAACTGATTGGAAAATAGGAAACCGGGTAGTGAAAAAGACGCTGTGCCGATGATACATTGAGTCATAAGGAGATCCGTTTATTGGTCAGAGGAGAGAACACATGATAGGGATGGGACCAATGGATACAAAGGACAACAAAGAATTATCAAAGGGATGCCTATTGAACTCGCAACCCTTTAGATTATGTACCTGAACGCAGGATAATAAATATAAGCCCACAGATACGTGACCCCAGGTACTAATGCTCGTATTAGATAGGCATCAAGATTATCATCAAATATGATTAAATGAATGAGAGAAAGAGAACCCTCGTTCAGACCAGGTACTGGTACTCTATTGGCAATCACCTAAATTCTTTAATTGTTGCAAGATGGCTGGTTTTTTGAACCAGGCAGGCAGTGGTAATTTTTGGTGTCAAGATGCTGATAATGTTTTCTCTAACGATCCGAGTATGAGTGTCTCTAGCAGCTCTGATATCTCTATCACAAGTCAAAAGATCTCCAGACTACTAAAAAGACAAATTAGATCTAATTGGGAGGTGTCGTCTTTGAGTAATTATTTAAAGAAAAATATGATCCCCCGTGGTCTTCGAATTTATGTTAATCCTGCATCACATATAACCACTGAAGGCTTTCGCCAGGAATGGCAGGAAGCAGCAGAAGTATGTTCTCGTAAATTTATGGAAATTGTATGCAAATATGAAAACATTGAATTAAAAAAAGTTGACTGTGAATTAAGAGAAACTGTTGAAATGCTTAAAAATGACACTGAGGAGACAACGTATGCTAATATTGAAATTAAATTGAAGGGCCAAATGGATAGATATGAGAAAGATATAAGAGATAGAAAGCAAAAGAAGTTTATTAGAGACTCTGAGGATTATAGAAATGATTGTATCTATAAATTTGGTAAAGATAAAAGTAATGTCAAGCACTATGTATCATCTGCTGATGGTGAATCATCTGATACTGATATTGAAGGTACTAGTGATCAGAGTAATCAACCGAGAAGCATTCTCAAAAAGGGAGTGTCTTTTTTAGACAAAGATGCTCTCCCAGAGAAACTACGAGATCGAGGGAAATGGGCATATCGAGGGCACAAAGGCAGAAGGTACCGGTAGCTGGGTCTTTAGCTTGCCAGATAGCAATTCCTTCTGATCACAATATTGATCCGCCTATCTCTAAGATTTTCCATCCTCCTCGTCATACTGCTAATATTGATCTCAATTCCTCTAATTCTCAACTACCTGTCTCTACTGAGAATGCTACACCTGTTAGTATTTTGCATTACTCGGATGCTGTAGGGAATCCTGTTTTTGAAAAATCTTCGGTCCCTAGGGTATTATGTGCGAATTCCACCTTTGATGATTGCAGTGTTATCAATACGCAGACCTCAGTTGGGCAAGCCTTAAGGATTGTCAATTTATCCGCTTTCCATCTAAACTCAAATCATATCAGTGTCCTAAGTAAAGGTCTATCATATGTCCCACGACCACCTGTTAACAAATTTGAGTGGACGAAGGATATCCACTTATTTGGTCGTAAGTTGGCGTTACATAAATTTTATAGAACTAAAGATGAAGCCAAAGCTAAAAATATGGGTCTGGAATACATAGATTTACCAGTATTACAGGATCTAATGGATTTGATGGATGAATCAACGAAGGAGAAAATAGGACTGACCAAATTAAGACCAAAAAGTCGTTTTACCCCTAATTTAAGGGACTTTGGGAATGTTGACCTTTTTTGCAGACTTGTCTGTACTGATATTGATAATCTCGATACACGGGAGATTTTATCTTCACACAATGACAACCTTACCATTGCTGAGCGAAATGCACTTAGTGATTTGGTTAAAGATAAGGATCTAATGATTAAACAATCTGACAAAGGGGGCAATATTGTCTTGATGACTACAATGAATTACAAAAAAATGGTAATGAATATCTTAAAAGATGAGTCCACTTATAAAAAACTGTGTGGTGATCCTACTCTCATCTATTTAGCACAATTACGATCACTGGTTAATTCTGCATTTGATAAATCTATTATTTCCAAAACTGAACGTGATTTTCTGATTCCATGTAACCCTACAATTTCAACTTTTTATTGTATCCCTAAAATTCACAAACAACTGAATGATCCACCGGGACGTCCAATCGTCTCCGGTAATGATAATGTCACTCAGAATATGAGTGTTTTCATTGATAAAATCTTACGTAAATATGTTGTAGCTCTACCATCATATATTAGAGATACAAAACAGGTGTTACATACTTTCAAAGACAAAAATATCACACAGGATGTATTACTATGCTGCCTTGATGTTGAATCCTTATATTCAAGCATCCCACATGACCTGGGTCTTTTACATGTTAAGACAATACTTGAAAGGGATGAAACCCTGGCAGACTCAACCATTGAATTTGTGATGTCTGCACTTGAGTTTATTTTGACACATAACTTCTTTATGTTTGATGGTCAATATTATCATCAGATCAGGGGAACGGCCATGGGTTCTTCCTGTGCTCCCTCATATGCCAACTTATTTCTCGGGATATGGGAAGAACAATACGTTTTTGGGGCTATGTCAACTACAGACCATTCAAAGATCGATATGTGGTCCCGTTACATTGATGATATCTTTGTCACTTGGAAGGGTACTGAATCTGAGTTCAGGGACTTTGTGGTTAAACTTAACGATAATCCTTTAAATCTTAAGCTTACCTCCCAGGTTCAAAATGAAGAAATTGACTTTCTGGACGTCAAAATCATGAAAAATCCTACTGGTGAAATATCCACCTCCTTATTTCGGAAGAAGACTGCTTCCAATAATTTGTTACACTGGAACAGCTTCCATCCAGAACCACTTAAAAGGGGTATCCCTTTGGGGCAATACCTGCGTTTACGCAGAATTTGCTCCACTGATGATGATTTTGTCGTTAAGTCACAGGCTCTTAGACGTGATTTTAGAGAGAAAGGCTATCCTAACCGTTGGCTTAAAAGAGCGTACCAACGTGCTTTATCGATGTCCCGTAATGATCTGCTGGAAGATCATTCCAAACCTGACTCTAAGCTGATAAGATGCATAGGAACTTTCGATGCAGGGTGGGATTACATCAAAGGAATCATGGACCGTTATTGGCCACTTTTGACCTTGGATTCCCAATTGAAAGACGTATTGACTGATAGGGCATCCATTACGGCTAGGCGAAGCCGCAATTTGAGAGATAGACTGGTTCACAGTCATTTCTCTATATCTCCCTCTAATAAGACCAATACATGGCTCTCCAGGGACCTACGTGGTACTTATAAGTGCGGTCGATGTGTGGCATGTCCCTATATTCTGAAATCCTCAAAAAATGTTACTGATTCATCTAATAGATCCAATTTTGAAATCTGTTCTTTCTTTAATTGCAACTCTACTGGTATTGTGTACCTTATTACATGTTTATGTGGAAAAAAATATGTGGGAAAGACTTTACGCCCATTTAAAAGACGAATCATGGAACATGTGCATTCCACTAAAAGGGTTCAGGAGACCCCAGTATCACGACATCTAACCCAATATCATGCTGGTAATGCCAAAGTTCTAAGGTTCTGCGGTCTGGAATCAGTTCTGCCATCACCTAGGAAAGGCGATTTTGATCTAAAACTACGCCGATGTGAATGTCGCTGGATATACCAGATGCGCACTTTGGCTCCACTTGGTCTGAATGAGGGCTTTTCTTTTTCCCCATTTATTTAATCATATTCGATAAACTTATATGTCTATTCATTACGAACATTATTTGGGGTTACTATTTGGGGTTATACATCTAACTCAACATTATGCTGGCAATGCCTAAAAGTCCTAAGGTCCTGTGGTCTGTAACCAGCATCCGTCATCACTTAGGAAAGGTGATTTCGATCTATAATCTTGCCGGTGTGAATGCTTGCTGGTGACACCAGATATATGTGTTGGTTCCACTTGGTCCGAATGAGGGTCCTCCCCTTTTTCTTATTCATCTAATCATATTTGATATTAATCTTGATGTTTATCTAATATGAGCATTATTTTAGGCCATTACCTGGGGTCACGCACTTATGGGCTTATATCTATTAAGCTTCTATCATCTAGGAAAGACGATTTCGATGTGAATGTCGCTGGATATACCAGATGCGCACTCTGATTCTACCTGGTCTAAATGGAGTTTTTTTCTTCTTCCCTACTTTTGTTTAAATCATATTTCGATAATCTTTATCTCTATTCATTATGAGCATTATTTGAGGTTACCATTTGGGGTTATACATCTAATTCAATACATCCAACATTATGCTGGCAATGCCTAAAATGTCCTAAGGTCTTGTGGTTGGAATAAGCACTTGCCATTACCTAGGAAATGTGATTTTGATCTATAATTACGTCGGTGTGAATGTTTGTTAGATACACCAGATACGTATGTTTGGTTTCACCTGGTCTGAACGAGGGTTCTCTTTCTCTCATTCATTTAATCATATTTGATGATAATCTTGATGCCTATCTAATACGAGCATTAGTACCTGGGGTCACGTATCTGTGGGCTTATATTTATTATCCTGCGTTCAGGTACATAATCTAAAGGGTTGCGAGTTCAATAGGCATCCCTTTGATAATCTTTGTTGTCCTTTGTATCCATTGGTCCCATCCCTATCATGTGTTCTCTCCTCTGACCAATAAACGGATCTCCTTATGACTCAATGTATCATCGGCACAGCGTCTTTTTCACTACCCGGTTTCCTATTTTCCAATCAGTTCCTGATTGGCCGGTTCGTTCATGTGACCTTCTCTTTTACTGTGTATATAACCAGCTATAGCACACTCAGCTCCGACATCACAATTCATCTGACTCCCGATGAAGCCGGTCTGAGTACCGGCGAAACACGTGTCGAGTCTCTCTTCTTTTAAATGTTATGTGATTTACTTATTTTTCTGAGAGGTGATTTATTGATAAATTATTGCCCTTTGGGCTATGTGGTGTATCCGGCGCTTTTGCGCTCTACATGTCTGTTGATGGTCAGCATTTTTCTAAAGTATGTTGGTGTCTGCCATTCATTGGCATTGCGGTATCATTATATATCTGCCTGTCTGTTGTAATACAGGGTAGCCAAGCTAAATGAACGTCGTTTATTACAGTTCCTAATTTTGGCATTTCTCATTCCCTGTTCGTCTTAATTGCAGTCCTCAACGTTCCAATATACAATTGGCGATTTACACCTTACGTACCTTACAATTTTGATGCCTTTTTCAGTCCATGCACAATAATGTAGTTGGCTTTGGCTGAACCAATTTATACAGACTTTCATCCTTGTGGCAGTGTTTCACCAAACGTTTGGTTTTGATATATGCCAATTTTTTGGCTTCACAATTTTGAAACCGTTTTTTTCTCCTGCCATCGCTCTGCCGTACCAATCCACATCCCTGGGCTGCCAATTGGCTATACAACAATATTTTGTCATTCTCTCAGCTCCTTATCACGTCTGTGTATATGTTTTTTAATTAATGTTGGGCTATTTATTATCATAATTATTAAAAGTTATGTTTTATTAGTACTCCTATTCCTTTTGAGAGTTTTCTCTCAACTTTTGTGTTTTTTATGTCAGAAAGGGATTGCACTGGGGAACTTGGTGGGCGGTAGAATCCAGCAACAATAATTGTTTTACTGAATGGGATCTCAATAGTACCAGAAAGGAAATCAAATGTGGCCGGGGAGCTAGGATTCTGCAATGGGGTGAACTTTATGGAGTTGTCAACATAGATAACAATTCCCCCTCCTCTCTTAGCTCTGTCCTTTCTAGAGCATGAATACCCTTGTATTGCTATGGCAGAGTCTGGCACTTTAGGGGTTAACCATGATTCTGTCAGCACAATAACTTTAGGTTTGTAATAGAAGCACCAAGCTTTAAGCTCATCCAGTTTAGGGAGTAAACTGCGGATGTTGCAATGCACAAAGGAGAGGCCTTTTTTAGTGGGGAGATTAAATATGGTGTCAGCTATTGGACCAGGGTTGGATTCAACATCATTTGCAAGTGCAAGCAGCAGAATAAAAAGGAATTTGGACAGGTTTTTCTTTTTGGAAAATAGTGATTGAAAGGTTTTAAAGCTCTGTTGTGTGGGGGTGGGAGGGCTGGATTTTAACACTCTCCACCAGCACTCAGCTGATAAGTTAAAGGAGCTGAGCAAGCTATGGTGTATTTGGGTTTCTTTTCCAGCTTGTTGTAATTTGTAGGGTGTATAGGGAGGGAGGGTATATTTAGAGAGAAGGGAGATGGTGGAAAGAAGCAGCAAGAGGGGGAAGAGAGGGAAAAACATTTCTAGAGAAAGGTGGTGTGGGAGAAGGGGAGGGAAAAAAGGAAAGGTAGAAGACAGGCAGGGAATTGATAAGGAAAGCAGAAGATAGAAGGGAGTGTGGTAGGTGAAATTCCAGAGTGGTGTAGGTTGGTAGCTGAAAATATCACATGACCAAATTAGTTGGGTATAAATGAAATGAGAACTGTGGGGTGGGTGGGTGAGGGGAGGGAGGGTGGGAACTAAGTCCAGGTGGGAGCTAGGAGGACACTGTGAATGAGGCTTGCCCTGTAAACTGTATGGAGTTGAGTATGCTGAAAAAACAGAAATCCAGGATTACATTGCATCTTTGGGGGATGTTGGGGCAATAAATTCTCTAATGCAGTGAATCATGACCGGGGGGGCACAGAATATCAGGCCCATGGCTGAGTGGAAATAAATATAACTGGTAAAAGATGGCAATTTTGGAGTGCAAACAGGACTGGTAAAGATGTTGTTTGATACATGTTCAGGAGACACCTCCAGACACCCCAAGTCTATAGACAATGTATCAAATTCATTAGACCAGACTAATTAAAAGCACATATTATTTCCAAACACTAATTAACACCTGTTGTTTACGGCATTTGAGAGCACAGGTCATTTAGAGGTGAGAATCTTTGCACGTAGACATTATTTTTTAATTCAATATCTAATAAACCGTTGCTTATAATATTCTGCAGTAAAGAGTCTCTTTATTTCTAGATTTTTTTGTATTTTTTATACTTTTTTTTAAAAAAAAAATCCGAACTCGCCAAAAAGTTTGAAGTTCGCGAACTTTCGAACTGCCGATGTTCGAGTCGAACTCCGAACTGATCAAACCGAACAGCTCATCCCTAGTGGAGATAGGGGGTTCATTTGAACCCCGATATCTCCAGAACCGTGGCAGCTAAGGGGTCATGGAGGGTGTCAATCGAAAGGCCTGAGCATGGCCTTTCAAATGATACCCAACATGACCAGGTATAAAGTAGAAAAATAAAAAATAAAAAAAACATGTATTTTTTTTGTGTGTTATTTTTATTAATGCAGCAATATTGTTCACATTTCAATTATAATGTGAACAATGATGCTATTTATGGTGTGCATTTGCTAAAAATCACATAATTCCCCCCCAAAAATTTAATAAGTCCCCATTTCTAATTTTTGTACAAGCGCACCCTATAGAAAATATAACCGCAAGTGTTCATGTGATAAAAGGTGAAAAAAAACACTTTACACGCTGCAGATGATTAAAAATTCAAGTTTTATTGCATTTCTTGTTATACTATACAGGCAGAACATGACGTATACTTATAAAAATAATATATTATGAATCTGCCGAGTCTGCCGGAAAGAGCAATATATAATATGTCTGGGTCGTATAATAAAATGTGGCTTCAAATCGCGTTTAAACATGATGAGCGAATGCGGTAAAAATTAGCTCAACACACAGCGGTGACATGCCTCAGCAGTGAAAGGGTTAAAGGAACAGTGAGTTTCCATAAAATAAGGGTTAAAAATAGAAACGAAAAATTCCTTCAAATATCGTGTCTAGGAGGTCCCCATAACCTGCCCGTGAAGTGGCGGATTTGTAGGATGTATGGAAACATCGCCATCACAGCAGAGACCCACACACAACACCTGGCACCTCCAGTCTGCATGTCTGCATACAATGTATCAAATTCATGAGATGGACTAATTAGAAGCACATGTTATTTCCAAACACTAATTAAACACCTGTTGTTTACGCCGTTTGAGAGCACAGGTCATTTAGAGGTGAGAATCTTTGCACGTAGACATTATTTTTTAATTCAATATCTAATAAACCGTTGCTTATAATATTCTGCAGTAAAGAGTCTCTTTATTTCTAGATTTTTTTGTATTTTTTAAGAATTTTTTATACTTTTTTCACAATTTTTCTTTTTTTCAAACTCGAACCGAACATGCTAAAAAGTTCGAAGTTCGCAAACGGCCAAAGTTCGAATCGAACTCTGAACTGATCGAACCGAACAGCTCATCCCTATTGCTCACCAGAATTCACTGTAGTAGTAGTACTGTAAGATCTTTCAAGAATCTGGACACAGCCTCCTTGTCTGGCGGTCTCTCCTGCCGCGTGCCCTGCTCGGCGGCACACATCATGTGAGGAGGAGACGGCGTGCATCACGTGAGGAGGGGATGGCGCACATCACGTGAGGGGGTGGCACCACTGCAGCAACATGCCTGCTCCAATTTAGAATGTAGGATGCAGGCATGCTGCCGCGCTTGTTTTAGATTGCGCCGCTGGGACATGGCTGCTTGGCTTCCTCTGGTTCCCAGAGCTGAGGGCCCACAACTGTGCCATCCCAACCAATCCCCTACTGACCCGCGGGCCCTCGGGCAGTGTCCGAGTGCCCAATGGGTCAGTCCACCCCTGTGCGTGAGCATTAACATTAGCCGTGGTGGCTACCACATGTTACAATCCAAACGGTAACGGGTTAAGTAACCCGTTTGCGTTTGGTACCTTGCGCTTTTCAGCGCAAGGTTACTGTACTTTGCGCTCCCTTTACTTAACATGGGGAGCGCAAAGTGTTAATCAGCGTTAGTATTACAATCTACTAGCGCTGATTAACGTCCTTCTGCAGTTAACAGAAAGTTAACCACAGAGAGTACTTGGTGTTAACGGATTCCGCTTCTGCAGAATCCGTTAACACCAGCCAAAAAAATCAAAAAACAAATCGTATACTCACCTCTATCCCGCGGCGAGGACCGCAGCTCTGTCCGCCTCCTTCGTCCGGCGGGAGCAGGGAGAGACTGGGGGAAAAAGTTCCTCAGTCTCCCACTGCGTATCACTACGCTGACTGGTCAGATCTCACGAGGCGAGATCCGGCAGATCATGTGACTGCCGGCGTCTGGCTCAATGGAGTCCTACGAACTCTATCGAGTGGACGCACGCGGCAGCGCTGAGCGCTGCCGCGAGTATCCAGGGGCTTTGCGCGTGGTAACAATGCAGGCAGCTTTTTAAGCGCCTGCATTGTAATCCCACGTTAAAACGGGGGCGGTAGAGAGAAAACTGCGGCCGCAGTTTTTTCTCCCTAGCGCCCCCGTTTCAACGTCAGGAATGCAATGTGGCCCTATATTGGCTATTTTGACCTAGAATTTTCACTTCTCCAAAATTTCTCCAGAGTTTCACCTTTCTCTGAATAACCCTGATTTTGTATTATTTTAATTTTTGCCTTAGTTTAGTTGTATTTTAAGGGTTAATGGGTAAGCTTCATCCGTCAAAGTATACATTTTATTTTTTACCTTCAATGCGTAGGCTACATGCCTCACAGTGTATTTTATTGTGTTTCCCTTGGTTTACGGCATTTTAGGGGCTATTATGTAAGTTAGAATTTATAGGGTCAATTCACCTTTAGATACTTTTATTTTCGTCACATGTCGGATGAATCCATTTTGCCAAAAATATGGTGAATTCCCTATTTAGTGAATGTTCACCGTAATTTGCAAAACTTGTAGACTTCAAAGCAGTTACCGGACGTCGGCAAAAACTGCGTGGCCTAGATTGAGTGCACTCATGATGTGCCTGCTGCAAGACGCTGCCTGGGAGACCACAGAGGCAGCCTGCAACATTGGGCAGTGAATCAGCAGGATCCACATTAGAGCTGCCGAACGTCACAGGACCCCTTCATCCGCTGCTGCACCACCTGCAATCTGAATGGGATCGGATTGCAGCGCGGGTCTGCCCCTGGGCCTGCAACAAAACAGGCGGCGGTGAAGGTGTCCACCATTGCACATTTTCTTTTACGTGTACCCCCAGGGGTCCTCGTAAGTACTCCTGGGGGTACGCGTACCACAGGTTGGGATCCGCTCATTTAGGGGGTTGAATAAACAATGCGTTGCATCATCAGCTCCACAATTGCTGGCAGAGTAAGGTGAGTTAGCACTGTGATGGAGGACAATATCCTCTTCCTTCGGATGCCAGTCTCTGTTCTAATCGGTGGAGAAATCAGGTAAGTTAAGGTGCGTACTTAAAGAAATCACACAGACAACGAACGGGTATATGCAGCCTCTCTGGACAAAGCCAGTGATCTCTCTGTCTTTTATTAGATTTCGATACATGTTTTATAGCCGTTGGGTGAGTAAGCAAGTGGGAGTCAATTTAACATTTTGGTCAACTTCAGCATAAAATTGTGTACATACAGATTATTTTATTAACTATATAAGAATCAAATATCAGCTATTTCTAAAGGTCAAGGTATCATGCGTCATTGACAAGTGTCAGCCGTTTTTCTCCATCATGGGTGTGTGGATGTTCTGTTCTGTTCTAGGATGCAGGATGGCTTGATACCGGAATAAGACTTCTCATGACTTTGTGGTTAGCTTATTCTGTCGAAACAGCGGTGTTACGCAAAATACATTTTGATTCTCTCTAAAAAGACAATTGTATTAATCATCATTTAAAGACATATTAAACTTAAATGAGCATTTTTCTAGGCCTTTGAATATTATTAAAGCAGATACATATTCTTGTCCATAACAGTCTCCCCTAAAAATGCACATTTCTCAAGTGTCCCCTTGGTGACGAGTTGTGCCTTCATCCATTCCCCTAATAGTCTCGCCAGCCATCCCAAATCTTCACCAAGGTTTGAGACAAAGGCTCCTATTGAACCAACCCCTTTGTACCTTTGGCCTTCGGCGTGACAAGACTGATGGGTCAAGAATCTGGACTACAACTCATCTTGCAAAGGGTCACAAATACTATCTCAAGGCAATTTAGATACGGGTGTCCCGAGGGAGGGGGTAGATGGACTCATTGCTCTGTGGTTGTTGCATCACTATAGGGTGTAGCTTTTCATAAGACTCAGTTGTAGTTATCTCCATAAATTGTAGGTTACCATAAGAGTTGTCAATGTCTACCCCAGTTTCCCCACAGAAGTGACTAAGCATAACAGGGGTAGTGTATTCCACAGTTCTTTCTACAACCTTTTTTATGCAGGGTAAAAGACAACATCCAATCACCGCCAACAGAACCATTACTACTAGGATAACTATTCCTATTTTTGTGAGGATTTTCTGCCAGCCACTCATCCAACCAAAATACTGATCCCATGGATCAGTAATACCAGAGTTCTTCTTCAGTTCTTCAGACAGGTCTTCCAATTGTTTAATGACTTTAGTGACCTTACCAGTGGGGCCTGTGTTATGCTGTTATCCAGTATAAAGGTGCAACAGGAGCCACCAGTACCTTTCAGCATCTTACAGACCCCACCCCTCTCTGCCAGTAGCATATCGAGGGTCATGCGGTTCTGAAAGGTCATCGCAGAGGTCGGGCCTAGCTGGTCGGCCAAACCCTGGAGGGCATCTCGGGTATAGTTAACAAACCTCTGCTGGTTGTAATAGATGTAGTTAATCCAATCAACATTCTTGTTGATAGTTATCATGGGGATTAAAGATTCGAATCCCACCTTTACCTGGTCTCTAGCTTTGAACTCATTAGGCACCCCCCTTGGGACTCCTATGACATCAATGTAGACGTGTGAATCGAAACTGCCAGGTACAGGTTTCGCCTGTCTCCTTTGTCTAGTGAGTCCAGGGGTGTGGGCTATTGGCAGATCATCATCAGAGGGCAGGATGTGGAGGGGCATGATGGCTTTAGACAAGGCACACTCACCGTCCCACGCACCTACCAAGCAGGAGCAGGCTCGCAGGTCACCGCAGATCCAAAAGACATCTCCCAGGGATATCACCTGGTTTTGCACTTTCTCCTTCTCCACAGCGCTGTACTGCGCACAATAACCTTCTGTGAAGTTTCCAACTACCCGGTCACCGGTCCCCCAAGAGGAGTAACAGGTGTAGTTCCCGGGGTAGATGGTGATACTCTCTGAGAGTCTGGGGTTTTGTGTCTGGAGGGGGTATTTGGACTTCCATTCTTTTCAAGCATCGTGATTTAGAGTGGTGCTGGTAAACAAACTGAGAAAGCATTCCTCGATATCCTCGGGGATATTGAGAGGTATCGTACCTAGATGAGGCCTAGCACTACCACACACATAGCAATTGGTTCTGTTGTGGGACTGAGCACTATATTTTAGGGATGTGCGTTTCGGGTTTCGGAATTTCGGAATTTTCACGAAATTTCCCGATTCGTGTTTTCGGATGCGGCCTAATTTCCGAAAATTTTTAGATCCGAAAACGGCAGATCCGAAAAGTTTTCCGAGCGGAAACAAAATATTTTCGGAATTTTCGAATGGACTTGAAATGTGTCAAATCGAAATTTATTGCTTTGAAACGAGGAGAACAGACGTTCCGAAAAAATGAAAATTTCCGAAGTTACGAAAAGTCGATACAAAAAACGAGCAAAGTGACACGAAAATACAAAAAACGGTCGATATTCCGAAAACATGTATAATTCCGAAAAACGAAAATTTCCAAAATTCCGAAAAGTCGATACAAAAACGAGCAACGTGACACGAAAATACGAAAAATGGTCGATATTCCGAAAAAATATGTACACGAAAAACGAGTCGAGCCGAACCGAATCGAAACAGAAATCGGTCGAAACGAGCCTAATCGAAAAGTTTAAAAATCTGAAAAATCGAACCGAATCGAACCGAAAAAAAAATCGGTGCACAAGCCTACTATATTTCATCCATTCTAGCCAAACATTCATATCCGAGTAACCTGTTTCTATGGCCATAGTATCCTAGAACGTGGGATTAGCGATTGCTACTATACCATTGGAAGAGATCATCATGTGGTGATTAAGGGGTTTGGACTGTTGGTGCGGAGGGACCCAGTCAGAGGCAAAGTACATATCTTGTAGGCGGAATTTTCCCAGGCTCCAGGGATTCTCTGACCCCCCCTTTTCCCATATTCCCAGAATATAGGTACCCGCATCCCCGGGTCCAGGATTTTCTAGGGTTAAGATTAGTTTCAGTGCCGTCGCCCCTGTTCTAGATTTAAATACTTTGTCATCATCTGAGTCCTGCAGTTCTTGGGTGGGGAATGTGTTAGGGGCCATTTTTAGTGTCATGCGAGGAAGAAGTGATTTACCATTTTTATCTTTTTTGTCTAGGGCGCTTTGTGGTTTGGGTCCCCAGGAAACCCCAGTATTCCATCCCACTGATCCCCAACTACCACACTCTTGTCCCCAATAGCTATTGGTAACGCACATATATATATATCATAATTGTGTGGGATCCCATTTCTCCGGATACACTGCAGGCGGGGGCCTGGGCAAGGGTTTACATCACAATTGTAGAGGAATTGTACCAGAAAGTGGTTAGTTTGTTTTCGGTGGCAGCAACTGTCGTGGCATCAGCAATCTGTTTGACAAGCTGTGGAATTATGCCAATGCCCACCTGTTCCCCACAACCTCTTGCACCATAGCAACAGCCGCCTGTCCCATTATGACAGCCACATTTTGCCCCTGGATTCCCCCCCCCCCAAATGAGAAGGATATAATAATCATGGTTGGGTTGTTGTCTGGTCCGTTTCTGGTGTACAGGTCTTTTTACAGTGGGAAGCGTGGATCCAGGTGGGTTTTCCTTCCAGCTTTACTGAAGTTGCTGTTGTGAGGAGGACTTGGAAAGGGCTGTCGTATCTGGGCTCAAGTGGAGTTTTCCCGAAGGAATTTCTTAACTAGTACCCAATCTCCGGGGACCCGTTGATGAGTGCCGTCGATACTTTCAGGGTCCGGAATGCAAGAGAACACCTGACCATAGATATCAGTTAATGTTTTTGAAACACTGGTGACATATTTTACTAGGCTGTCAGACTGTAACTGTAATTGTTGAGGGAAATAGCACCCTAGTCTGGGGGCTGTGCCGAACAGTATTTCGAAAAGTGACAGATTGTGTAGACCGATGAGGGCATTCATCAATGTTTTTGAGAGGTGTGAGGGCCCATTTATACGTGTGTAACTTTAATCTGTACTAACAAACTAACAATGGAACTGGCTGCTCGAGTTACTTTTCCTGTGTCTGAGTGGCTGCCTGGTCTGCTAAATGATTTCCTCTGGCTGTAATCTGGTGTATTAAACTTTCCATGTGCTTTTTCTTTTAGCACTGCAACCTGTTGTGGTAGAAGTAGAGCATCCATAAGGGACTGTATGGCTTTCCCATGTTTAACAGGTGTGCCTGCTGCTGTCAGGAAACCCCGATTTCGCCATAGCACGCCAAAATCATGGGTGACCCCGTACGCATATCTTGAGTCTGTGTATATATTGGCTGTATTTTGAGCACTGATTATGCAGGCCTGTGTAAGTGCGTGTAGTTCAGCTTCTTGGGCGGAAGCGGTGGAGGCGAGAGGGGAAGTGTACAGAATTGAAAATTCGCTTGTGACTGCGCACCCGGTGTGATATTTCCCGGACTCGTCTGCAAAGCGGGAGCCATACAGTGTCAGGTAAGGGGCTGTGAGAGGAGTATTGCACACAGAGGACAGGTGTGCTGTTTCTGGGAACATGGCTTCGAGGCAATCGTGCAATCGCGTGGGCAGAGGGGTATTGCACCTCGTGACTATCAGCATCGTCACCACCCCCTCAGGAAAATGAAAGAGAGCAGCCAGGTGAAGGCGTCGGAAGAGGGCGACATTATCCGGGAACAGTACGGAACATTGCAGGCGCAGGTGCCTTGCAGAGGACCGTTATTTGGGCTGGGTTTGTTGGAGGAAGGCAGAAATGTCATGCAGTGCCAATACTCGGGGCTGCTCACGTCTTTCTTTTTATTATGCAAATTAATACTTAATCAGCAGGCATCACTAGACTGTTGTAACTAATATCTTGAGCTGTTAGAGAATTGGGGGACAAAACTTTTCTGGCATTAGTAACTTTATCATGTACATAGCTAGGTCACACTCTGTGGGGTCGTCATTAACTAGAAAATCCTATACAAAATACGCATTTCTCCTTAAAAAAATAATAAATAAAAACCTACAATCCTCTGATACCGACAGTTTGCATACTATCCATTTTAAACCAAAATAAGCTATTGCAGGACGTAAAAAAAAACAAAAAACCTCGCTCTACCCAAAATTGCATAGAGTTGTACATTTGTTTTTTCTTTCCCTAAAGGGTTAACATATCTGCATGTTCATAGAAAAAAAAAAAAGGGGAACCAATTTAACCTTTCTAGTTTCATTTTCTGGTCTGCGTCCTGCTTCCCTTTTTTTTTCACATAAAAAAAAAACATAAAACAATATAATACGGGATATTTTAAAGCTCACTTTTTTTTCTCTTTTCTGAACACTTAATTCAGAGGACGGTTTTAAACATTTACAGATCTCTATCGTGCTCCTTAGCACTCTGTCCTGCAGAGCAATACTGATAGAATGTGTAGCCTCTCGATCCCGAGCACATATTTTGTATAAAACTATTTTTTACTAAAATAATAAAACATTAGGGCATTAGCAAAAATCCCTCAATTAATATAGACAGAAGTTTCTATCTACAAGAATAATAATTCCGCATACGTACGTCTTATACTTCACATATACACTACAGCAGTAAACAACGCAGAGGGGACAAGTGGATTCTCTTGGCAAGCACCTAACAATGGAATCAAGTCACAAACAAAGCAGGTGTCATGTCTCATCTGTCTACTTTGCTTTTGGTCTTACTGAAACTTTCCTAAATACCACATTCTTTGCTTACCTTGCATTACATCTCTGACATACATACTACTATTCACCTACATGTCCTTCTTAATGCTCTCTACTGGAAAGCAACCTGTAGTTGCCATATCTAGGATAGGCTTTCCTAACCTCTTCTCACATTGACTTATAAACTATCATCCGCATCCTATAGATTATCAGATTCTGGTTTAAAAAAACTTTCATCCCACTTATAAAAATTCATCATATTTTGTAACCATTTACACGAGTCGGAACAGGCGTCACTGTCCAACCGCCGATTAAATTTATACCTTTTTCATCTCATACTTTATATACATACACATATACATCCATATGCACAAATACACACACTATATACACATATATATATTATATTTATAGTAGTTGCTTGGTCAGGCATCATCTTGGTGGAAAGGCCTAAGCCAGGGATTGTGGGTGGTGGGAAATTATCAGATACAATGGCAGTATCCTGCTAAGAGCCATTGGCTGCATCTGACCTTTGGGGGGGCCGTCGCCTGCGGGGTGCTTTACAATCCCGTTTGAAATGGCTGTATTCTCCACAATTAAAACAGGTTCTTGGTGGACGCCCCCCTTCCCACCAGGCTCCCCTTCCACGGTGCCTGCTGTTATACTGAGAGTGGGCTGCTGTGTGCAGGTGACATTATTCTTGGGCATAGGGGGTATTTCCTGGGTGTTTTGGTGGGAAGGGTAGGTGGTGTCTAAATTGGGCAAATGAGGCATAATAGGGGATAGTCGGTACCTGGCTTGTGGCTGTTAATGAGGACATGACAGGACGAGGGGTGTAGTACGACCCATCGATGCGTAAGACAGGGTAGAGACCTGTCGGCTGTTTTTGGGCATTTGTCGTTGGGGTTGGGTTTATTATTTTCTTTTTTGATATTTTACCATAAGAAGGGGGTCCGGATTTTGGGGTGAGGTAATAGTAATTAGTTTTTCCCTTCTTCCTTTCCACTGTTTCTGTCCACCCTTCTTTCTCAATCTCCTTTGCAACTCTATACCATGCTTCTGCTACATTCCATATTCCATTATCGGTCAACATTCCTTTTTTATTCTTCAATGAACTTCTCTATTCCTCTGCCTGTTATCTGGGACTATCTGATCCGCAGACCCTGCCTAAAAGCTTTAGCTTCGTCACATTTCTTTTTCCTGTTCTTTCCTCAACTAACTTACATGGCATTCCAACCAGCATGGCTACTCTTTTCATTACCCATTCTTTGATCGTTAGCTCTTTTCCTGATCAATTTAAAACAATTCACGTAGTTTATCAATAGTCAGAAATGAGGATAGACCTATATCTATCGTGTCCTATTTTAACCACGACAATAAAGCATCTTGTCCTCCCCTATATTCCAAATATAGGATCCTGTTAGCAGGTGTAATTAATACCTGTTTTACCGCAGCATATATATCCTACAGGTGCTTCCTTTACCGCGTCACCTGTTCCTACTAGATATATATATTCTTGTGAGTTACTACTAGATATGCCTAATGCGTCCTCTATATACCAGTACTCACAAAAACCCCTCTGACTGTCAATCAAACTATACTTCAATCAGAGATATATTGCGTCCTACTACCAAGCTTGTGTTCACCTGTTACTGTTAGGAAAGTCCTACTACCAGGTATGCGTCTATTACATCACATCACCTGTTACCACCTGGAGATAGCTAACCAGGTACACCCCACCACAGGATCGCGATAATCTCTCTGATTAATAACCAAATCACAATGCTTTATCAGAAAATATGCCGTCAATTCAAAGAACCGGGAACAGACGTACAAACAATCAGACAACTGGCATGCGATTCGTGGGTCAGTATAAAGGGCACCTGGGCAAAGTTAAATAAACCCCACTTTTGATGCCTTTCCCAAGCGTCACACTGGGATTTCCTGGGGGTAGGATCACAAACCAGAACACGTCACCGGCAAGATATCAAAAGGTATCTTACCTGTGACGTTACGAAGTTGATCAGGCTCCGGTTCTGGTGTGGTCCCGCCAGGAAATCCTTGGTGGTGGCACGATGGCAAAGACGTTTTAACCCAGGGCCCCACGTCGCGGCGTCAAATTGTGATGGAGGACAATATCCTCTTCCTTCGGATGCCAGTCTCTGTTCTAATCGGTGGAGAAATCAGGTAAGTTAAGGTGCGCACTTAAAGAAATCACACAGACAACGAATGGGTCTATGCAGCCTCTCTGGACAAAGCCAGTGATCTCTCTGTCTTTTATTAGATTTCGATACATGTTTTATAGCCGTTTGGTGAGTAAGCGAGTGGGAGTCAATTTAACATTTTGGTCAACTTCAGCATAAAATTGTGTACATACAGATTATTTTATTAACTATATAAGAATCAAATATCAGCTATTTCTAAAGGTCAAGGTATCATGCGTCATTGACAAGTGTCAGCCGTTTTTCTCCATCATGGGTGTGTGGATGTTCTGTTCTGTTCTAGGATGCAGGATGGCTTGATACCGGAATAAGACTCCTCATTTATTATTTATTATTCTTTATTTATAAAGCGCCAGCATATTCCGCAGCGCTGTACAATAAGCACAGTATAGACAGGGTTACAATACATTGAACAACATTTGACAAACAGTACAGGAGGAGATGAGGGCCCTATTCCCGTAGGAACTCTAGGAGACTTGACTTTGTGGTTAGCTTATTCTGTCGAAACAGCGGAGTTACGCAAGATACATTTTGATTCTCTCTAAAAAGACGATTGTATTAATCATCTTTTAAAGACATATTAAACTTAAATGAGCATTTTTCTAGGCCTTTGAATATTATTAAAGCAGATACATATGCTTGTCCATAACAGCACAGCATCACTATTCACTTTGTAATTGTAATCTGAATAATAGTACTGCGATAAAAAAACCTGACTGTGTGCCTCTATCAGGCTCTAGCTCAAACCTTCCTAAGTTACCAGGCAGAACCAGGATGCCATGACACAGTTTAACATAAATCCTGGATTCCCTGGACAATCTGGTTGGCAAACCCCAGGTAGCACCTTGGCCTAGTCAGTAGGAAGGAGGCTAGCCCCCAGGCTCCTCCAAGTGCCCCAGTGACAGCTGAGTCTGTCACATTTCTCCCCTCCCAATACTAGACTAACCAGGTACCAGATCACCAACTGGTCTGGACCTGTGTAAGTCAGACAATAAGGACTCACATGCCTGGTGTCGGGCTCTGGGAAATAAACAGCCCCAGTGGGGTGTTGAGAGGTCCTCCCTGTTCCTTGGCCTGCCACTGGGGAGTGATACTAGCCATCTCCCCTCCTTGAATTTTGCTTTGCGGCTGGAGTAAGGATGGGATGGTTGTAAGGTCCTTGGGCTCCTCTGCAAGTGGGTAGCTGTCCTCTTTTTCCCCAATTTCTGGGGTGGCCAGGTAGGGGTAGAAGTTAGTGGCTTCTGCCACAGTGCTAGTTTTTTGGATGCAGTGGGGAAAGCCCTCCCCTTGCACAAACTCTTATCCAATTGAAGTGTATCTCACCGAGGCTTGCGTTGTTGGAGACTGCAGTCAAATCCCCGGTTGTAAGGTACCTCTCCTTGATTCCTGGAGTAGCAAGTAGGGGCAGAGGATAGCAGGCCTCTGTCCTGATGCCAGCTCTTCTGCTGGCTTGTGGAACCGCTCCCCATATATCAATTATAATTAGGGATGCACTGATACCGATACTAGTATCGGTATCGGTGCCGATACCGGCATTTCCACGAGTACATAGTACTCGTGTAGATGCCCCCAATACCTCCCCCGATACCGGAAGCCAGCACTGAGCTGGCTTTCTGGCATCCGAGGGGCTGGGTCAGCTGTCCGAATGCTCTAACGCCATTCGGACAGGCCCCTGCAGCTTTCCGCGTTCCTTCTGGCCCTAAATACCTTCCCTCAATTACTCTCCCAGACGTCTTGTTACCCAACCCAGGCACTCTGTCACAATATATATATATACACATACACACCACCAACATTTCAGACCTCAGACCAGACATGGGGCGGCTTTCTGACTACTTTAACTGCATTCGGACAGGCCCCTGCAGCTTACCGCGTTCCTTCCAACGAGCGCTGGCAAAGTCTTCGAGTGGCCATTCGTTGCAGCAAAGCCCCCAGCCTCGATCTCGCGAGATCTCACGAGTTCGTGAGATCGCGGCTGGGGTCTTAGCAACGAGCCGCCAATCGAAGACTTTGCCGGCATTCGTTGGAAGGAACAGGGTAAGGGGCCTGTCCGAATGCAGTTAAAGTAGTCGGACAGCCGTCCCATGTCTGGTCTGAGGTCTGAAATGTTGGTGGTGTGTGTGTATGTGTATATATATTGTGACAGCATAATCCCCCCTCCACCAAACTTTATACTTGGCACAATGCAGTCAGACAAGTACCGTTCTCCTTGCAACTGCCAAAGCCACTCGTATGGCTTGGATGCAGCTGCTCGGCCATGGAAACCCATTCCATGAAGCTCTCTGGGCACTGTTCTTGAGCTAATCTGAAGGCCACATGAAGTTTGGAGGTCTGTAGCGATTGACTCTGCAGAAAGTTGGCGTTTTGTTTGCTCTATGCGCCTCAGCATCCGCTGATCCCGCTCTGTCAGTTTAAGTGGCCTACCACTTCGTGGCTGAGCTGCTGTCGTTCCCAAACACTTCCACGTTCTTATAATACAGCTGACAGTTGACTGTGGAATATTTAGGAGCGAGGAAATTTCACAACTGGATTTTTTGCACAGGTGGCATCCTATCACAGTTCCATGCCGGAATTCACTGAGCTCCTGAGAGCGACCCATTCTTTCACGAATGTTTGTAAAAACAGTTTGCATGCCTTGGCACTTGATTTTATATACCTGTGGCCATGGAAGTGAGTGGAACACCTGATACTGATTATTTGGATGGGTGAGCGAATACTTTTGGCAATATAGTGTATATTATACGTACACACATACATATACACAGAGGGCTGGTCTGAAAGTGTGTGTGTGGATGTATATATATTACACACACACACACACACACACACACACACACTATCTGGTCTGATGTCTAATATGTGTATGTATATATATATATATATATATATATATATATATATATAAATTCGATATATACACTCTGTGGTCTGGTGTCTGTTCGGTATATGTATCTGATGCCTGTGGGGTATATTATTTATATATACTATACCCCACAGGCATCAGATACATATATCCCAACAGATACCAGACCACAGAGTGTGTGTGTATGCAGTGGGGTAAATGGGGTGTCTGGCCATACTTTTCAATATCAACATAAACAGGACAGGCTTTTGGCAAAATCCTAAATAATTTATTGGAAAGCGTCACATGAAATTAAATAAAAGTATCGGTACTAGGTATAGGTGAGTAATTTTAAAAAGTTAAAAATGGGTGCTACCCCTTACCATGAAAGCTCAAGAACAGTGCGCAGAGAGCTTCATGGAATGGGTTTTCATGGCCGAGCAGATGCATCCAAGCCATAGGCCACAGGTATATAAAATCAAGCACCTAGGCATGCAAACTGTTTTTACAAACATTTGTTAAAGAATGGGTCGCTCTCAGGAGCTCAGTGAATTCCAGCGTGGAACTGTGATAGGATGCCACCTGTGCAACAAATCCAGTTGTGAAATTTCCTCGCTCCTAAATATTCCACAGTCAACTGTTAGCTGTATTATAGAATGTGGAAGTGTTTGGGAACGACGGCAACTCAGCCACAAAGTGGTAGGTCACGTACACTGACGGAGCGGGGTAAGCGGATGCTGAGGCGCATAGTGCGAAGAGGTCGCCAACTTTCTGCAGAGTCAATCGCTACAGACCTCCAAACTTCATGTGGCCTTCAGATTAGCTCAAGAACAGTGCCCAGAGAGCTTCATGGAATGGGTTTCCATGGCCGAGCAGCTGCATCCAAGCCATATATCACCAAGTGCAATGCAAAGCATTGGATGCAGTGGTGTAAAGCACGCTGCCACTGGACTCTAGAGCAGTGGAGACGCATTCTCTGGAGTGACGAATCGCGCTTCTCCATCTGGCAATCTAATGGACAAGTCTGGGTTTGGCAGTTGCCAGGAGAACGGTACTTGTCTAACTGCATTGTGCCAAGTGTAAAGTTTGGTGGAGGGGGGATTATGGTGTGGGGTTGTTTTTCAGGAGCTGGGCTTGACCCCTTAGTTCCAGTGAAAAGAACTCTGAATGCTTCAGCATACCAAGACATTTTGGACAATTTCATGCTCCCAACTTTGTGGGAACAGTTTGGAGCTGGCCCCTTCCTCTTCCAACATGACTGTGCACCAGTGCACAAAGCAAGGTCCATAAACACATGGATGACAGAGTCTGGTGTGGGTGAATTTGACTGGCCTGCACAAAGTCCTGACCTTAACCCGATAGAACACCTTTGGGATGAATTCGAGCGGAGACTGAGAGCCAGGCATTCTCGTCAAACATCAGTGTGTGACCTCACAAATGCGCTTCTGGAAGAATGGTCAAAAATTCCCATAAACACACTCCTAAACCTTGTGGACAGCCTTCCCAGAAGAGTTGAAGCTATTATAGCTGCAAAGGGTGGTCCGATGTCATATTGAACCCTATGGATTAGGAATGGGATGTCACTTAAGTTTATATACGAGTCAAGAATACTTTTGGCAATATAGTGTATATGTGTGCATATAAACATGGATAATACGGCCACCTTGGAGGACTTTAATAATGCAGGGGGTGAGGTTATTCACTGGATGTGTTCATACTTATACAAACTTGTGAGGGCAGGGGATAGGTATGGACCGGCACTCTGCACTGGAAAAAAACAGTTCTATCCTGTACACAGCCGCATTAGGCTGGGGTCAGACTAACGCATTTTTAATGT
Organism: Leptobrachium leishanense; assembly: GCA_009667805.1. Classification (NCBI taxonomy): domain Eukaryota; kingdom Metazoa; phylum Chordata; class Amphibia; order Anura; family Megophryidae; genus Leptobrachium; species Leptobrachium leishanense. Next base: position 90,382,209 of record CM019071.1, read on the forward strand.
GCGTTTAGGCACACTTAATCACAGCCGCAGTAGCAGCAAATGACATGCAATGACAGCCAATATACTTAGTACTTAGAGAACGCATAACCGCTAGTACTGACGTACAGAGTGCACTGCGTCGGCATAGCGGCGTGTGGGCGTGATTAGGAGATGTCAGACGCTGCTAATGTCCAGCCTACATAACGTCCAGATGCAAAAAGTGTTTTATTGACGATCCGTAAAAAATCACGCACGAAATTGCGCATCGTATGACCGTTTTCGCGCATTCCGTGAAAAAATATGTCAATGCGTTCGGACGCACTTTTTGATGGTCGCTGCGAATAATGCGTTTGTTTGACCCTAGCCTTAGCTTGGTAGCCGCCCTTAGGATGTGGTCATAGTGTGAACAATCAGGTAACCCTTGGCAGCAGTAGGTCATCTTCCCAAGAAGGACAGGAGAGATTCATTAGTAGACGGTTTCGGGAGGTTGAGAATAGCGTGGACACGGTCTGGAGCATGAACGCTTTGTCCATGAGAGAGGTGAAATCCCAGATATTTGACCTTTGGCTGGCGGTATTGGAGCTTTTCAAGGATGACCTTGTGACCAAACGATGCAAGGTGCTCCAACAAAGAAAAATTGTCCATGTGGAAAAAGTCTTTGTCTGAGCTGCAAAGGAGGAGTTCATCCACATACTGCAGGAGAGTAGACCCATGCTCTGGGGATCATGACTCCAGAGTTCTGCATACCATGGCTGAGTATGCCATAGGGGAATCACAGTATCCCTGTAGTAAGCGATTCCATGTGAATTGGACCTCACGGTACTTAAAAGCAAAACGTGGTTTAGTGTCAGAGTGCACCGGTACGCTGAAAAAGGAGCTACTTCTATTATCCATCATAAATCTCATAAATCTATCACTGTGAAGCAAGGAGCCGTGCATGGAATTGAGGCGAGAATAGCGTGCACATCAGGAACCGCAGGTGCTAGAGGCAGGACAAGGGCTTTAACTGCTCTCAGGTCCTGGGTAAATCCGTATTCATCTCTACCAGGATTGGGGATAGGATTAATGGGAGTATTGTAAGAGGAGACAATAGGCTCAATGACTCCTTTAGCAGGAGTTCTTCAATGACTGACGCTATTTCTATGTCCTTTTTTCTTTACAACGGGTATTGTGTAATGAATACTGGACGGGCACCAGGTTTCATAGTGGAATGATAAGGGGAGCAGTGTATGTAGCCTGGGTCAGTAGCTGAGGTGGCCCACAATTAGGGATGTGCGTTTCGGGTTTCGGAATTTCGGAATTTTCACGAAATTTCCCGATTCGGGTCTTTCGATTCGACCGAAAATCCGAAAAGTTTTAGATCCGAAAAAGTCGAATCCGAACTGTTTTCCGAACCGAATCGAAAAAATTTCGGAATTTCGAATGGACTTGAAATGTGTCAAATCGAAATCTATTGCTTTGAAACGAGAACAGACTTTCCGAAAAAACGAAAAATTTACCAAATCGAAAATTTTTCGGAATTTTCGAATGGACTTGAAATGTGTCAAATCGAAATCTATTGCTTTGAAACGAGAACAGACTTTCCGAAAAAAACGAAAAATTTGCCAAATCGAAAATTTTTCGGAATTTTCGAATGGACTTGAAATGTGTCAAATCGAAATTTATTTTCCCTCTATTCATGATTTCAGTTCCATTCGGGATTTCGGTACCATTTCGGTAAGTCTGGACATCGTATATTTAACTAGTATATCGGTTATATGGCTGATTCTGTAAATTTTTTTTGTTTCCAAAGATCCGATCAGAATATTCGTATTTTGGTCAGATCCGATTCGTCCGCGGGTCGCGCATGCGCGCGCGCGCACATGTCGTAACTTTATTGAGCCAGTTTTATTGACAACTTTTTGAACAAAATTATTTTTTTATTATTCTTCATAATGGCCGCTGCCAGAGAGGAGACCTCCTCTTCATCTCTTGATGAAGAAGTTCCACCTGCAGTGCCTGCACCCAGGAAAAAACGCGCCCAAAATATGGCGTTTGAGGAGATGTTGGAGCTGGTCCGCATCTTTGATACCAAAGATTACGATTGCCAGAAGGGACCTTACCGCAGCAAGAATAACGCCAGGAAGGATCGTATCCTGGACAAGCTACGCGCCACCATTTTGGAGAAGTTTGGGAAGGACCGGACGAAGGACCAGCTACGGAAACGCTGGTCTGATTTGAAAGTTCGTGAGCAGGAGCAGCTGAGACGCATCCGCCGCGTCATAGCGAAACGTAAGTGTCATGTTATATTGTAAAGCGCTGCGCAAACTGTTGGCGGCGCTATATAAATCCTGTATAATAATAATAATGTGCTTGCATGTGCTAATGTGCGCAGAAATACGCTGATTTATCTAGTCCTTTTTTCATGCAATGTGATTGTGTATAGCTTTGCGTTTTGCCATAGCTTTTCTTTTTTGTGATTTTACGTATTCGTGTAAATTGTGATATTTGATGTATGTAGATGAAGTTACAATGCTGGATTTCTTTTGGCACTGTGTGTATAGTCTGTAGTGTGTTGGGGGGGGAGGTTGTTGTGATTGAGTGATGCATACGAGATGACCCGCAGCTTGCCCAATATTGACTCCCACCTGCGCATCAACAAAAATCTCTGCGTCTTTGCTAAGTGATAGGATGGGACATGTAGTTCTTCTGAAAGTGCATCCAAACAGAGCTGCCTTCAATAGATCCTCAGCAGCTGCTGCAGCAGTGTCATTGAATGCTTTAGATGCAAATTTCAAAACAAAATGGTGGATTTCTGTTGTTGTTTCTGCAATATCCAGTTTTATTATTAGCAGAATCTGAAAGTGAAACTGAGGCTGAGGCCTTCTATAAAATAAATAAAAGCAGACGCACAATGCGCTTTGTACGCACACAACACAAATAAATAATAGTTTTTATTGAATAAACGTAATGTTTACTTCTGAAAAAAAATATATAAATGAACGGTAATATATGTCTGTGTGCAGAGGAAATAAATAAATATTTTGTGACTTTAGACCTATGAGATGGGAGTAGTGGGGGGTTAAGCTGGTAGTGGGGTAGTGGAGGGGTGTCGCAATACTTTCGGCAATATAGTGTATAGATATACCATTTTTTCCAGTCTGCATTATTTACGTGTTATTTTTTGGATTTGGCAGAAGACAGGAAGAAGAAGGCACAGGACGCCGAATCTGCCCGGGCAGGGACCAGTGCCCCAGCGGAGGAGGAGGGGGAGCCACGGGCGTCCACCAGCGCTGGTATATACTGTTTTATTTTGCAACGACTTTTGGTCAAAAACAGAAACATTTTTTGTTTACTGTATTTTAATTTAATTTTTTTATGTATAGCACAAGAGGAGCAGGAGGAGCAGGAGGAGGAGGAGGATATAGAGAGGCAGCCGGAGCAGCAGGAGGCCGCCAGTCCAGGTTTTTTTTTTTTACTGTTGTATTTTGTATCGACTTTTGTTCGAAAATAAATCAGTTTTGTTGTTTACTGTATTTTTTATTTCTTTAATTTCTTACATATAGCACTGGATATGCAGACGGTGGTGGTGGGGGAGGAGTCGGAGGAGTCGGAGACTCAGGAGGCTGCCAGCACTGGTATATACTACTGTTATATTTTTTCAAGACTTTCAGTCAAAAATAGAAACCTGCTTTACTTACTGTATTTTCCTTCTTTCATTTATTGGATATATAGAAGGAGAAGCCAGACGCCGACGGGAGGCGATCGGCGAGCTTCGCCTGGCAGCTACCACCGTCAACTCCATACAAGAACTGCTCCAGGAACTGCGGGAGCACATAACCAATGCCGCAGACCTCCTGGAGCAGCAGTGAGACCAATGGCAGCCTCCCTCCTCCAGAATGTGCCTCAGCTGCTCCTGCTCGTGTGCCTTGAGGTCGGACCAGCTTTTTCTTGAGATGGTCCTTCGTCCAGTCCTTCCCGAACAGCTCCAGGATGGTGGTGCGTAGCTTTTCAAGGATACGATCCTTGCGGGTGTTATTCTTCCTGCCGTAAGGGCCCATACAGCAATCGTAATCTTTGCAGTCCAAGATGCGGACCAGCTCCAACATCTCCTCAAATGCCAGCAACTTGTTGGGCAGTTTGCCATCCTTGGCATGTTCCCTTCCCTATGTTTATGTTGTAAATAAATTTTCTATTTTTTTCATTTTTCCTGTTTGTGTGCGTTGCTTTTCCTTACTTAATAAGTTAATATGTATTGCTTGGTTTCCACACTGTTAAAATTATATGTACATAAATGTATTGACATTTCTATGGACCCTTTGTCATAAATTTGTCAACATATTTGTGGCCATGAATGTGACTGTGCACATTCTACACTTCCTGCCTGGCCAAAAAATGTCACACACTAACACAACCTTGTTGTACTGCCTTGAGATTTGATTACCGACGTGGCCTGGTTTTTTGTTAAGCTTAGGCGATGTCACAACAACACGGATTTTTGTCCACAGTCACATTCATTGTATAACCAAGAATTTATCAAAAAATATTGATGGCAGCACTGCATGAAGTCTTCTCCGACACAACCCAAAGATCCTTAGTGCGGCTCAGGTCTAGTTTATTTGTCCCTGTTTGCAGCTTCACACAACACCTCCTCCCAGCTATGAGCTCTCTCTCTCCCACCGCTGCCCGCTAAGACGCTGCCCGCCAACATGGTCATGTCTTTGCAGGAAGACAACAGCATGGGGGAACAGCAGCTGCTGACAGTCCCAAGACCTCGTCACAATGACGTCAGTTTTGGAGTTAACCCCTAACTGTGACCAATGGTGGAGATAGGGGGTTCATTGGAACCCCTATCTCCCGATCCGCGGCAGCTATCGGTTGGTTAATGTTTGGTATCTTTGGATCGACCAGAGCATGGCCTTTCCAACAATACCAAACATGACAATGTTAAAAAATTAAAAAAAAAAAAATACAGGTTTTTTATTTTGTTTTGTTAATGCAGCAATATTGTTGCCATTTCAATTATAATGTGAACAATGATGCTGCACTAAGGATTTTTGTATGGGGTGCGTTTGTTAAAAATAGCGTAATTGTCATCCAAAAAAATATAACAAGTCCCCTTTTCAATTTTTTTTAACAAACGCAACTCATAAAATATAACCGCAAACACTCGCATGTTAAAATGTGAAAAAAACACTTTACACCTTGTAAAACAAACATTGAAAATTCTAATTTTATTGCATTTTTTGTTATAATATACAGACAGGACATGACGCATACATATAATAATGACATATTATGAATCATCTGCCGAGTCTGCCGGAAAGAACGATATATAACATGTCTGGGTCATATTATAAAAGAAGGCTTCAAAACGCGTTTAAACAAGAGGAGCGAAACTGTTAAAAATTAGCTCAGCAGCAGACCGCAGTGAGGAACACAGGCGTGAAGGGAAGCCGTGAAATGCCTCAGCAGCGAAAGGGTTAATTTATATTTTTGTCTGTTTTAAATCATTTTATTTTATTATTTTTTTTCATTTCAGATCATTTTGATCAACAATTTTTCCGTTTTAAAAAATTTTTGTTCTGTTTTTTTTTTTTAAAGTCAGACCATTCGGGTTAGTTTACCGTTTTTTAAATCGTTTTGTTCTTTTTTTTTTGTTCCTTGGCTTTCATACCATTTTTGTAATGTGATTAAATAAATAAAGTTGTGAAATGTATATTCATAAGAAAAAAAGGATCTTTATTTAATAAAAAAAAAAAACACGATAGAATCGCCAGAATTATCGTATCGTCAGAATGAATTATCGGATCCGAAAAAAAAACTAAAATTTATTATAAAAAAATATATAAGTATAAAAAAGTAAACCATAGTACTTTACATCAAAACGAATAGAGTTAGACACTTTGAAACGAGGAGACAGACGTTCCGAAAAAAAAGAAAATTTTCGAAATCACGAAAAGTCGATACAAAAAACGAGCAAAGTGACCCGAAAACACGAAAAATGGTCGATATTCCAAAAAAATTTACACAATCGAAAATTTTAAACATCAAACAAATCGAACCGAAAAAAAATCGGTGCACAAGCCTATTAATATCTGACATCCCGATGTGAAACATCAGGACTTTTGCATTAGATTTTCTACCATTTTTATTTTTTTAACTTCTGGATAGTCGAAAAATGATCTATCCAAAAAGTCCCAATGTTTCACATCATTCTGAGCTTTGTTTGGATAGAGTAAGTCCGTGGGCGTACGGCCGTTAAATGTATATACCAGTGGCGTCGTAACATGGGGGCGGGGGTGCGGCCCGCACCAGGTGACACCCGCCTTTAGGGTGACACCATCACCCTAAGGGCGGGTGTCTCACCCTCTGCCGCGTTTTTCGCTCGCCTGGAGGAAACACGTCACCACTCACCAGCCAATCGCAGCTGGTCGTGGCTCCCTCTGGCGAGCCCCCAAGGTGCGCGCCCCACTGGACGCTCTGAGGGAGCGAAAAAGGCGGTGGAGGTGAGCTGGGGCCATTATCATGAGGTGCTGGGGCATTCCATGTGCTGGGGCAAATCCATGAGGAGCTGTGGCATATCCATGTGTGAGCTGGGGCATATCCATGAGGAGCTGGGGCATATCCACGAGGAGCTGGGGCATATCCACGAGGAGCTGGTGCATATCCACGAGGAGCTGGGGCATATCCACGAGGAGCTGGGGCAAATCCATGTGTGAGCTGTGGCATATCCTTGAGCTGCTGGGGCATTTCATGTGCTGGGGCAGTATCCACGAGGTGCTGGGGCATATCCGAGGAGCTGGGGCATATCCACGAGGAGCTGGGGCATATCCACGAGGAGCTGGGGCAATACATGTGTGAGCTGGGGCATATCCATTGTGGCTGGGGCAGGGCATATCCACGAGGTGCTGGGCATATCACGAGGAGCTGGGGCATATCCACGAGGAGCTGGGGCAAATCCATGTGTGAGCTGGGGCATCCTTGAGCTGCTGGGGCATTTCATGTGGGCTGGGGCAAGTATCCACGAGGGCTGGGGCATATCCACGAGGAGCTGGGGCAAATACATGTGTGAGCTGGGGCATATCCATGTGCTGGGGCAGGGCATATCACGAGGTTCTGGGGCATATCACGAGGAGCTGGGGCATATCCAGAGGAGCTGGGGCAAATCATGTGTGAGCTAGGGCATATCCTTGAGCTGCTGGGGCATTTCATGTGCTGGGCAGTATCCACGGGTA